>JAPFBL010001923.1:4347500-4947500 GCA_026182355.1 Hermatobates lingyangjiaoensis | reverse complement strand
GTGGAAAATGATAGTAGAATCCTCAGACTTCTAATCCCCAGAACACAGGACTAATGACGCAAAATGTTGCTTAAAAGAGTTGATATTTCGAACAGCTGGTCATCGTCAGGAGAAGACTAGATGACGAAGTGAGAGAGTATGATGTCTTCCAGGTGACTGGAGGTAAGCGACAGTAGTTCATGTATGAACAGAACACACACTCGCGCTTCACTCTCATTGACCCTTAGAACCGATTTTTCGTGTTCTAAGGTCAATTCCAAGTCATGTTCCAAGGTTCTAAGGTCTAGTCAAAGGTTTTGTCCGGTTAAGATTGTTGTACCTTTAAATAATGTAAATTTCATTTTCTTAGTCAAACAATTCTTATTTCTGCCTATTAAAAAGATTTTGAAATAAAACCAAAACGTCGGCAATGAGAGTTTGTTTTTGAACCTAGAAAATTTAACCGAATCCCTATTAGATAACACACCTAAACGTATATATTTAAAATAAATCGATTCACTGAAACATGAGTACAAATAACTTAGAAAAAATACAGAAAGACAATAAATTCACTTGACTACATTTTGACAGGTAAGGAAATAAGCAGGTAAAAAGAGATCTACTTTGTAAAGACAAGTAGGAAATAAAGAACCTTCTTTTGCTATTGACGACAGATGTATGTTAATGTAAGTGTTTAGTGGTGGAATACTCACAGGTGTTAGTTTAAAGTAATTTAATTAAAGCTGCCTGGTAAATATTAGGCATTCTTGGTCACTTTAAGTGAATAATTTCGATTCTAATACATGGTACACCAATCAAGTTGATATGTAGCACAAGATAAAGGCTTGATTACACTGAACATGTTGCAGGAAAAAGAGATGGGACTAAAGGCATCAATATAGAGAATTCAATATTTTCATAGCTCACAATAACTTTGTTCCAATATCATACTTCTTAGTTCAATTTTCATTTATTAACGGACCTTGGAGCTTCATCAGTAGACAAATTTATTTTGATTGGGATCTCTCAGCAGATGTTTAATCAAGCAGTTTATATATAAGTTGTCATGTGGTACGGAGAAGGACTGAAGGAGGTTATCAAGCTTGTGGCTAGAGAGCCACTGGTGAAAGCCATTCTTCCTCTCACTTCCTGCCCCTTCCGACTGTCCCACCTGACCACGTCCAAGAAATACTTTCCAATCAATACGACCGTCAGCATTGGAAATAGAACTCATGAAGCGGACTCAACAACTATTGGTAAACTTAATCATTCATTAAAACTTTATCAAATAACATCTTAAACATTCTTAGTAAGAGATTAAAAAGGCATAAATAAGGCATTATATTAAATATTCGTTTTGATTAGCATATAATATTTAGAGGCATTTATAAAGAATTAAATGATTTTATCCCTAATACGTCTTCTGGTTACCTACTTCCTTAGTATTTACTGGGTGGAACCTTGATTCTCTAATAACATTACACAATACCTCCTCCCTTCTTGCTCTAATCCTCCAGTTCATGACGTCAAGCGCACGCGATCCTTTCCACATTCTGGAGCCATCTTCATTTGGGACGCTTTACTCTTCTTGTGCCAGCCATTGTGGGTAAAAGTAATTTTTGAAGCATACCATAGTATCACCCATCCTTATGACCTATTCTAACGTCCTGATAAAAAACTTTATTTTGTTTCTACTTCACAGTCGATGCTTTTATGAATATTTATATAAATATATATATATATATATATATATATATATATATATATATATAAACTGAATTCACATAAAAAACACATATAAAAGAGATCACATAAGCTAACATATAATAAAATTTCTTTAGTTTAAAGAATAGTTTTGCTATAATCGCATATATATATATATATATATATATATAAATATACAACAGTTGACTGTCATCCCTCCGTCAATTCACTTCTCCTGAGGACGACCGCCATTACGATCCAAATGTTGAAAAGTGAGTCTTTGTTATGTTTCTGACTATGTGTCAGAGTTTATTTTGAGTGTCAATATATATATATATAAAAGATTTCACATAAACACATGAAATAACAATCAATGATCAAACCACAATAAGAAATGGGAAAAAAAAAGATCTTAGTCTTCATATTGTAGTTTGATCATTGATTATTATTTCGCCTGTTTATTGTGAAATCAAGTAATATATATAAAAGGAATTCACATAAACACGTAAAATAACAATCAATGATCAAACCACAATAAGAAATGGGAACACAAGACTAAGATCTTTCAACCGTAACAAGCGGTCTTCGTCAGAGTCAAAAACCCAACTGAATTTCAACCGTTGTTACGGTTGAAAGATCTTAATCTTGTTTTCCCATTTCTTATTGTGGTTTGATTATATATATATATATATATATATATATATATATATATATATATATATATATATAAAAGGAAAATAATACGGAGAACCAATAACAAAGCTTACTCAATATTTCGAACTCGTCATCATTAGGAGCAGAGCACTTCCGGACGAGGCCAAAATATTGAATTAACGTTCTGTACATATTAAACTAACTAATGCCCAGCTGTACATCCATTTCAAAAATGTTTAAATATTTCTTCTAGTTATCGTTTATCTATTATTTTATCCATTATTTATCCTTGTCTCCCCTCTTCAATGAGATTTCTGTCAGTTCTTCTTTGTCTTCAGAGTGAATCTTGACCAACATTTTTATATCTGATAACAAGGTAGTCGAAATATAGTAGTGATCTTTAGTTGTTTCTTTTATGTGTGTTCTTTCTGTGAAGTTACTTTATTTATTTTTTGGAATCGTTTTATTTAATTGTAATATATCATTACAATATTAACAATGTTATATTACTATATTGACATCAAGATTGCATCGAAGCATAGGAAATTGGTCTAATGATTCTTGATAAGGCAAAAAATGGTATTTGACATTAAAGGGTTTTCTGTCAGTAAATTAGAAAAGATTTTTTAGATACTTTTAAAGCTTTGTCGGTATAAGAGGGTGTGGATATATATATTTTATCGAGTGTACAAAGGAAATAATGTTCTTGATTTCATAATTTTGGAATTCGGAAGAACAAACTCTTAACAGATTTTTAAAACAAAATATGTACACATTCAGGGATGAGCAGAATAATAGGAGACGTAATACGTACATCGGTGGGGTTTTTATACGCACTACATTTAAACTCATTAGGCAATCTATTCATCTAACATGGGCCATTTATAACTTATTTCTTATTCAGTTGTGGATTGAATCGATGACATTAATGAATTTAATTTCGTTGAGAAAGCACATTTATTAATATATTTGGGAGAGAGGCAAAATATATCGAAACCATCTGGCCTGATTTAGTAGAATTGAAGTAAACATATTAGCTTCAAAAAATTCCATTTGGAAATTACTCAGAAGATGAATAAGTAACTACCATCCTAAGATCCTAGTTGTTTTTAAAAATTATTTTCAACTTGAAAATGGCAATCAAACATACAAGTTAAATTGAATTATATTTGCCGTAGGGAATATTTTACCAGTTTCTCCTGAAGAAAACATGAATTTCTTTCAATTGAATTCAGTAATTAATTCCGGTTAATTTTTTAAAATAGTTTTGTATAAGGGTTGAACTTTAAATTTGAATAAAGTAAATTTTAGTCAATTATTTAAAGTAATTAATTAAATTATATGTGTGGTTGACTTTAATTTTCAATTTGAAAACCATTTTTACACCAAATTCGGTCTTGTCATAAGTTGCTTATGCTCCTTCCTGAGTAACTTAACAAGAATTTTTTTTTTAAAAAACTAAAATGTTTGGTTCAATTTAACCTAATCAAGTAAAATGGTTTGCAATATATATACGACATATTATACCTTTATCTATTAATAAATCTTTCTTTCTTACAAAATTAAATCAGTAGTGCCAACAATCAAAAAGTAAATTAAGTAAATTAAGTAATTAAGTAAAAATTTTTTCTAATATTGATAACGTAGATAATAAGTTAGTTAAAAACACTCCTGAAGAACTGGAGTAGAGTGTTTTTAATAAAATTCCACTAATAGTTGTTATAAAATATAATATGTTATACATATTCAGGACAGGGAAATCATAAAATTAATGTAACAAACAGTATAATATTTGATATCTCGAGTAAATTAATCTTAACTTATATTCTTCTTCACACATAATAAATTAGATATAAATTAAGCATAAAGTAAAATCAGCAAGTCTGAAAGATCGAAATTGTTAAGGAATATAATCAATATTTCAATAATTAAATTTAACATTTCTACTTAGTGATTCACATTAGGGATGGTTTATTCAAATTAATTTCAATATTACCGAGAACAGTATTCTTGTATAGAGAGTTATTATTAACTAGCAGATAATGTTCTTATCATCTTTTACTGACCTGCTTTGTTTACAATGTCCTTATCATCCTTTTATTTTTCTTCCTTCCCTTTTTGTTCTTTCGAAAATACTTATCTCTTGCTCTTACTCTTCTTTCAATTTCATATGATATTTCTTCTTTCTTCTAAAACCATCCTTTCAACTTGAAACTCTGACGAAGATCATCACTTGATCAAAAAAATCTAGCCCTATTTCAGAGTTTCTAACAATATTTTATGCCCTGATTTTCATCGTATGTTTACTTTGAAATGTTATATATATATACATATATATATATATATATATATAACAGATTCAATAATATATCGACCGTTTTATAGATTAGGTGTGTTATCTAATCGGCATTCGGTCAAATTTTCTAGGTTCAAAAATCAAACTCATTGCCAACGTTTCGGTTTTATTCAAAACCTTTTTCATAGGTCTACAAACAAAGGACAATAAGAAATCATATAAAAATCCATATTTCTTATTATATATACCCAATATATATATATATATATAACAGATTCAATAATATATCGACTGTTTGATAGAATAGGTGTGTTATCTAATCTGGATTCGGTCAATTTTCTAGGTTCAAAAATTAAACTCAAATTGCCGACGTTTCGGTTTGATTTTAAAACCTTTTTCATAGGTCTACAACAAAGGACAATAAGAAATCACATATAAACCCAATATATATATATATATATAACAGATTCAATATTTTGAGCGAAATATGAACAACGTTTGAGGAACAACATATTTGAAATATGTGATTTATTATTGTCCTTTGTTTGTAGGCCTATGAAAAAAGTTTTAAAATAAAACCGAAACGTCGGCAATAACAGTTTGATTTTTGAACCTAGAAAATTGACCAAATCCTGATTAGATAACACACAACACACACACACACACACACACACACACACACATATATATATATATATATATATATATATATATATATATATATATATATATATATGTACACATTCATTCATTGATAATGTGTTACTAGTGTTATTATTATATGTATTATTAGTGTTTCCCTACACCATCCAGAATATTGGTGTAAATCGGCAGCAAATCTTCTGCAAATCTTCAAAACATGCCCTGGAAAAGCACAATGTATAGTTAACCAGAGAAATGCTTGTGCAAGATACTAGTATTATCCAACGAGAGGAAACTGTTGATAAACTGCATATTTTAGAGGCTTTATACATCAAAGAAAGAAACCCCTCAATTAATCTTCAGGTGAAAGAAATGTTCGTTATTCCAACAAACTAGAGCATAGAGCCTAAAATGAAATTGAATAAGAACGAAAACTGAAACCTGTACTCTGATTGACCAATAAGGCAAGTTTATTGGACCAATCAAAAATCACAACCACTAAGGAAGTTTATATAAGCATCCTTCCAGAAAAAGATTTTACCCAACGATGACCAACGTAATTATGGTCGAAAGCTCGTATGAATTGATGTCCCTTGGACAATTGATGTGGAAGCTCCAACCACAAGATAGAAGAATCGCCCGCAAGATCGAGGCCACCAGCTCAAAAATCGTGAGAGCAGAAGCTGCTGCTACTTTTAACAATAATATATATATATATATATATATATATATATATATTATTATTATTATTATTATTATTATTATTATTAATGATGACTGCACTAGGCTTAACTACTCAATACTCAAGATGTTGCAAGTGCTTACCACTTACCATCAAAACGTAAATTTGTTTTCCAAATTTTGATGCATATACGTAGTTTTAGATGTTATTGACAAGATAAGAGGAGACAGACATTTGTTCATTAGGCAGGTAGCCAAATGGTCAGAGAGGATTCAAAAACTAAAAAGGCTTTCCCTGAACTTGATTTGAACGAAATAATTTTATAATTTTTTCACTATTTTCTGCTTAAATATTTATATTTCGTTTATGTTTTTATATAATGAGAGCTTCTATAATTTTTTAGTCTTTTAATGATCTCTTCCGTTTTTAATTATTTTTATATTGACTGTCATTATATGATTTTTCTTATTATATATGTTTCATTGGTTTTTTCGTGTTCCAGCTGTTAGATACATTGTTAAATCTTCATGAAAGTGGAGTCGTAGTCATCCTAGTACGAGTTGTGGAGAATTTCACAGTCCCCTAATTACATTTGTATTCATGCATTAGGTATGTTTCCTTCAGAAAAGATCCCTTGTCCTGATTATTATTTCCCATAAGTAGACTGCTAACGTTTACACTTTTATAATATATAACTAGAGTTACATGGTCATAAGTAAATTTATGATAATGAAAAATCATAAATTATACAAAATGCTTATTATACAAGATATTTTTAGTTTAGATCACTTAGCCCACTTAGCTACCTGTATTGTGAACGTGTGTCCTCTTATCACGTCAATGACCTCTTAAAATACTTATATAAATGAAAATTTGGAAACAAAATGTCATTTACATCCTCCTGATGAGTGGTGAACACATGGAACATGTGAGTATTGGAAGTATATTGTATAGGAGAAATAACGAGAGTGTTATTAAGCACTATTGAAAAGTTGATGAAGAAACAACTATCCATCAAATACGGTTATATCTTTAATGACGCATTCATTCATTAAGATCTGCTGCCAAAACTTGTACGTGACTTTATAATCAACGGAATCTATACGAAAAGCATTAAAAGAAAAGCTTTTGAATTCCATGATTATATATATATATTATATTATAAAACGATTAGAAACCGTTGAATTTACTGATTTTTCTTTCCTTTTTCTCCTTGTTTTTGTTGTATCAAATATTTAAGACTGTAAATGTCCTTATAATTAGTGAGTATTTTAGTTAATATATTTTTGAAATTGAATTTGATCCTCAAGCGAGTCACATCTCCTTTTCTGATGACGACGATTCATAGAAATACCGAAGTTTTTGTAGTGTTTTCTAAGTATTATCTCTTTAAGTTTTATATATATATATATATATATATATATATATATGAAGAGTAAATGATCAAACCACAAATGAAATGGGGAAAAAAGACCTAAGATCTTTCAACCGTAACAAGCTGTCTTCGTCAGAGTCAAAAATTCAACTGCTATATATAAAGAGAATAAAGTATTGGGAAGCGTTCAGTTTCTCTGAATTCAATTTACACTTTTATCACCGACGTTTTGATTTTTATTACAATATTTTTCATAGGCCTACAAAGGACAGGAAAAAATAATAATTAATGATATATAGAATTCAATATAACAAACAAAATAGACTGCCTCCCGATACTTTATTCTCCTTAGATTTATACATGAACTGTCAAAAAATTCTTTGCTTATATATATATTTAATGAGATTTTACACTAAGCATGTGAAATATAGTAAGCGATTCAGAAATGAGGCTAAGATCTCTCGAGCAAAATAATTGGTCTTCGTCATAGTCATACTTGAACTAACGATTGAACTCCAGAAAATCAGCTGCTTTGGTTAAAAGATCTTAATCGCATTAAATTAAATTAATCCCATGATCCATCTAAATTTATTTTTCTAAGATGACTCAAAACATATCGACAGAAGAGGTCGAAATGTGTAAGTTGGTTGTGTTGTTTCTACGTGTTCTTTTCTCGTAATCTTATGAAAGTTTCCTAACGGTCTGTTTCATGTTAGCTATATACATGAAACACAAACGTATATATATATATATATATATATATATACACTATATATTTAATTAAATTGTGTGTTTACTTTTATTTTTTCGTATTTCCGAGATAATCTCTCCAATTTTCTGATTAAGGGCTTCCACTGGCAGGGAAGAGAATAAACAAGATCCCTTAATCAGAAAATTGGAGAAAGTATCTAGGAAATACGAAAAAATAGAAGTAAACAAACAATTTAATTAAATATGCTTGAAAGAAGGCCTGCTCCCGAAGTATACATATATACGTGTTTATATATATATATATAACAGATTCAATAATATATCGACCGTTTGATAGAATAGGTGTGTTTTCTCTAATCGGGGTTCGGTCAATTTTCCAGGATAAAAAATCAAACTCTCGTTGCCAACGTTTCGGTTTTATTTAAATCCTTTTTCTTAGGCAGAAGTAAGAATTTTTTAACTAAGAAAATGAATTTTACATTATTTAAAGGAACAACAATGTTAACCGGACAAAACTTTCGACTAGACTTAAGTCTAGTATTTGTATGAGTTATTATATTCACATGTCCAATTTTCGTGGACATCAAAATTCACATCAAATTTTCGTGAAGTGACATCACAGGAGCATTTACCACGCAGAAAAGCAACATAAGAATGTATTTCATTTCTTTTTCGTATATTAAAGGAAAAAACATTATTTATATTTATTATATATTGGTTGATATATTTTACTATTTTAATTTTTTTTTTTTATATACTTTTCAAAATTAAGCAGGAACCAATTAAAGTTATTTTTTAATTTGAAATTACAGTTGAGTTTTTGTAAATTATTATGAAACTGTACCATTTATTTGCGGTTAAATTGTTAAAATTACAGTTCCAAATTACTTTTGTAAGAAATAATCATTGATTCATCAATTGGCAAATTTGTGCTCATGATATTAATTTTGTCGTTTTGCAATAATAAAATCAAATAAATCTTTCCATTGATGAAGTACTAGTGTTTATTAACCATCAACTGGAACAAAATTATTGAACCAATCATGAATCTTGTATATAAGAAGTCTGATTGAAGGTACATTGCGCTCCTTTCTAAAGCTGATTGCCTTCAAATACAGGTAATAACATTCTATTTCTGGCCTGCTCGAGACAAAAAATTACTTTAAAAATATATATTAGCTTTCAAAAACAAATGTTTTAACAATCAACTATTTACAATCCAAAGTTATTACTTCTCAAACCATTTTCTTAAATATTATATATATCCTCAAGAGAAAGAAATATTTCGCTTAACTTCAAAAATGTGAAATAATACAAACAAAATAATAGCATATAACAAAATATTGCTATTTACAGGTATCTTCTGATTCATATAATAAAACATAGGGAGAATATTTATTTTTTAATCTTATCTCTCAATTTTACATTCAACAACTATCAATTTTTCCCATCCAACCACCTTAAATGAATATTTCTTGTTAAATCTTAAGGAAATTGAAATGCTACTCTGTACTTTAGATATTATTCGATTCTATTTAATAAATGGAATGTTTTATAAAAGTTGCATGCTTCACACTTCCTTGATAAGAACAGTGGAATCCTTCAAGACTGTGTTCTGATAATAAAAAAAAAGTGTTACGGATAATAAAACTAAAGTTTCGTCTGGAAAAAGCTTTATTTTCAATTCAATATAGCTTAGTTAGTATTTTTCTTCTTTTTTTTTTGATCTCTTGAGAATAAAAGATTACAAAATGCAATTTAGAGTTGACGTTTTCCTAAGACTGTAAAAGACAAAATGTTTGCATGAATAGTGGTACAAGTTAATTCTATAGTTGATATATTCACTACCCCCCCCCCCCCCATTTTGTATTGCTGTGTGGATCAAGTACTCATCTTTCACCCCTAGTAAAGCGGTGCGAATATCACCCCTCCACTATTTAATCCAACATCGGCTCACGTCTGAGAGGCATTTTAATAAACCTCTTATCTAGATGCTTCCAATAAAAAGTAATTACATTTAAGAAATACACTACCAACCTTACTTATTACGATGGATCAATAAATTACATCTGCAGTGAATTCTATCAACAAAAGTGCCTTTTTTTTAAGGTCTTTATGAACCTAAATTCAAAATAAATCTAATTAAAAATTTACTTAAATTATTCACCTTATAGACATGAGATATTCGCTATGTTTAAAGTACTGTTGTTTTTTTTAATAGTCACATATTTATGATATTCTTTTCATCAATAAGTGAAACAATTAAAGTAATTAGGTGTTCAAATTATGATATTTTAACGTAGATCAATGAGAATAAGCTCTTGGAGTATACTATTTGTTTGTACAAAATGTAATAACTGCAAGGATTTGTAGATTCATATGTATGTGTACATAGACAATAAAAAAGTTTGACAGGAGAATAGATTCAAAAAAAGCAAACATATGATAAGGATAGCAAAAGTTTCTTTTCAAAGTCCTTTATCTTTTGAAAAGATTCATGGTTTTATATAATATATATATATATATATATATATATATATATATATATATATATTGGCTCGGTACCTACTTATATAGCCGATTCTCTTTTGATGAGGTGAATGTAAAAATATTAAAGTGAATTATCTAAGTTCTTTAGTACTACTCCTTATATCTGTAAAGATTGGTAGAGTAAATATCTGTAAATATCTAAAAAAGAGTAAATATCTGTAAAAAGAGTAATATCTGTAAAGTTTTTCTTTTAAATTTTCAAAGAATATTTGGGGATTCTTGATATGTATATTTAAAGAACGGTAGGGTGGCGGTTAAGGGTTTACTTGGTTCCTCTTGTGTATCAGGTAAGCATAATTTGGGGGATTAGGGCAGGGTGTTTCATCAGGTCACTATTTAATAATATATAAAAGATTTCACAAATAAAGACGTGAAATAAAAATAAACATCCCAAATGTAGTAAGATATCAGAACAAATACTAAGATCTTTCAACCATAACAAGTGGTCTTTGTCAGAGTCAAATCTCAACTGATCCCAATTCTTAAATGTTGAGATTTAACTCTGACGAAGATCACTTGTTACGGTTTAAAGAATTTAGTCTTTTTCCAGATTTCTTACTGTGAGTTGGATGTTAAAATATATATATATATATATCACAATAACCAAGGTTTCGCAATAACCAAGTCAAATAACAATCAACGTCCAAACTACAAAAAGAAATAAGTGAAAAGACTAACATCTTATTTATATAAAGATATAAACAAACCGCAACAAGCGGTCTTTGTTAGAGTCATTTGGGGTTTGACTTTAATGAAGACGACTTGTTATGGTTGAAAGATCTTAGTCTTATTTCTCATTTCTTATAGTGGTTTGAACGTATATATATATATATATATATATATGAGCCGTTTATTTTGAAAGTGGCCTAATTCCATTTTCCAAAAAAATTTAGCTAGCTATTTAAATAATTACATTTTTACGTTATCTTTACCTTTTGCAGCAAATTGTACAAAATTTATTTAAAATTACTAAGAATTTTTATAACAAAAATTAGTTGATAAATAAAATGACATTATTTTTAAATTTTGTAAAACGCAAACCCTTAAATATCTCGATTTTAACATAAATGGAATTAGGCCACTTTCAAAATAAGCGGCTCATATATATATACACGATTTCACATAAACACGTGAAACGACAATCAATGATCAAACCACCATATGAAATGAAAAAAAAAAACTAAGCTCATTCAACCACAACAAGTGGTCTTCGTCGGAATCAGAAACCCAACTGAGTCGGTTTTTGTTGGTTTTTTTGGCTAATCAGTTTCGTTTTTGACTCTGACGGAGACCACTTGTTACGGTTGAAAACTCTTAGTCATTTTTTCTCATTTCTTAATTGTGGTTTGATCATTGATATATATTATATATAATACAGAATATAGAATACAACAAATTAACAGTTAGCTATTCTTGTTAATAAAATCTCTTAAATCATCAGTTGATAGTATAGTAATAACACGATATATTTAATAGATTAAATAAAGAGGTAAGTATTTCACACACTATTATAAGCTTCTCTAATACCCATGGTTCAATACAAATCATAGTTGTTCTTATTTAAATCCAATAATAACGTGATTTTTTTGAAAGACTTACGTGGTAAGAAGCGACTAACGACTCGTTGCCAGAACTGGAGGGAAGGCTGACACTAACTCCTACTAATAGGCGTCTTTAGGAGGAGGGTGGAAGAGGAGGAGAAATCGTGGAGGGGCAGATGAACATCCTATTCATCCCCTCTCCCCCGTCCAAAACTCTCGCAATATACAACCTTTCTTACTTGTTTTCTACTAATAACTATACAAGAGTAGGGTATTTATATTTGGACACATTTGTCTCCAAATAAAACATACTTCCCATATCACTTTTTTTTTATTCATTACATTTCAAAACACGTTGAAGAAAAACCATTTTGGAATTTCCCTTTGATATGACCATACATCGCAAAAATTGAAAGAAAAACAAGGGATTTCAATTTTGCTATAAATATGTATACTTGTAAAAATAAATATTAAACTGCAAAAATAAACAAATAAACCTTTTGCTATAATTTGGACACCATGCCGTCTTCAAGGGAGAAAGAGAATATAAAAGAGAAGAAAGGCTAAAGTAACTGAGAAAAGTTACGATGAGGGAACACACTCCAGCCAATATCGCAATCGTGTTTCCGGTAGAGGATAAAAAGAAGTGGGACATTTGAAAAAGGCGATAAAGAGATGGTCAATAGGAGACTAAATGTATATGCAATTAAAAGAAACAGTTCAAACAATCTAAATAAATTTCCAGAGTGAAAGTACACAACAACTTACTACGATATTGTACTTTCAGAGATACCAGCTTGAAAGCTTGAAAACCGGAAAGCCAGTACTGCAGTAAGTTCTTATATTACAATTTATTATATATATATATATATATAAAACTTCGAAATTGTTCTTGACCTCTTCATTCAACAATCCAACCCTATTTGTTAAGTTTTTTGAAGGCTAGATCTTTGAATTGAAATACTCCTTCTTATGCCGTTTCGATGTATGTATAGATCTTCCTCAGGGTTACAAAAACAAGATAAAGCTATAATATGTTTTCAAAATCAATGTACAATTTCATAATAGACTACAATACTAACATTAAAACTTAATATATGTTATATTAACATCACAAAATGAGTATATGTGATGTATTACTTCACTTCATTTTTTGTTCAATTAATTCTTTTTCTTCATTAATATATCAATTAATTATTGATTTAATAAAATTATATATTATTAACACATAAATAATAATTATTTGTTTAATGATTTTGTAGCCCTGAGGGTGATTTATAAATACATTGAACCTTTACAGTAAGAAGAAGTATTTCAATCCAAAGATAGCTCTCAAAAAACTTTCCAAATATTATATATATATATATATATATATATATATATATATATATATATATATATATGAAAGTTATATATATATATATATATATATATATATATATATATATATCAATGATCAAACCACAATAAGAAATAGGAAAACAAGACTAAGATCTTTCAACCGTAAGAAGCGGTCTTCGTCAGAGTCAAAAACCCAACTGACCAAAAACCCAAGTTTTTGACTCTGACGAAGACCGCTTGTTACGGTTGAATGATCTTAGTCTTGTTTTCCCATTTCTTATTGTGGTTTGATCATTGATTGTTATTTCACGTATTTATGTGAACAAACACAAACTTTTTTTTGGGGAACTAACTACGGTATTTTGATTTTGATCAGGGTCCTTTTTTGAGATCTGCCGTCCATAACCAAAACGCCGGGGCATAATCTATATATAAACTCAGTAAGAAATTGAAAAATTGTACTAATATCTTTCAAACAAAATAAGTGGTTCTCGTCAGAGTGCACGATGAATTGATAAGGGGAAAGTAGAAATTGTAGTGGTATTGAGAGAAGAGGAATGCACGAGAGGTATTTTAAAGGAAAGGGAACGAAAGGTTGGCCAAGTCAGGGTAAACCAAGTGAACAAAGTAAAAAACATTTTTCTGCCTAGTTGTGTAAACTACTTAGATAAGGTTATTTAATATATATTATTTACTTGAAAAAAAAGTTATCAATATTGAATCCGAGAGATAGATAATTCTGTTCCCCAAGAGGCTAATATGTGCTTCCTCTGAAGCTCTTACGGTAACATGAGAGTTAAAATCAGTCATTTGGTTAAGGATTTGATCATGGAAGCAGCCATTAAAACGGATCACTATTTATATAAAAAATAAAATTAAAAAAGGAATGTACACATTTGTTTCTGCATTAGAAAGTTATGCAATTCCTTGATTAGTCTAAATGTCAAAATCTTTAAAGAAGTTATCTTATATAAATATTAATAAATGAAATAAGAATATTCAATTTTTTCTAAAACTTTGGTTAAATTATATTCATTTGGATTTCGTTAAACATTGAGTGGAATGGTTAAAAGAATTTAAAGCTAGTGATTTAGATAACTGACATGCAAATTAATATACACTTTGAAAAGAACCTACACCACGGGGACATTGAGGAACTTGAATATATAAATATGAATAATAAAACATGACAAATATTAGTACTATATTCTCGGAATTAAAAAATCGTAAATAACTGACCGTATAAATTAAACGAAAATGCACCATTTAAAAAAAATTGTGAAAAAAAATTTTATAACACTGTTTAAGAAAATAAAGCATAGGATAAGGGAAATTATATGTCCTAAACATTTCTAACGAGATTAATTTATTGTTTGAATGAAATAACAAAGTCTACTTAATGACTTCCTCGCCTATCGGACATAGAATATCACTGAATTGTGCCTAAAAGAAAGACTAGCTATGTTAATAGAAAAAATAGTACATATTTAACATAATAAATATTTTTATAATATAATTCTTTTCTATTATTAATTATTTTAAAAAAATAAATTTCAAAAAAAATATGAGAGAAATGTTTTAAGTCAGTGTTTAACACTAGATTCCCTAAGGAAGCCATTTTGACTGTTTTTCAATTTCAATTAGAATAAAATTGTGTATACAATGACACAGCTTCTTAAAATTTTCCAACTATAGTAAATTTTTTTTTGTTAATACTTACCAATAACTTGTTTTATGACTGTAAATAATATAAAAAATAAAAAAAATTAATTTTAAACAAATTTCTTTACACAATTAGTTATTCTTTCACAGTGCAGTCATTTTGACTTTGGGCTAATATAGGTATATACTAAGTTTCAGCCTTTATAGTGTTAATTGGAAGAATGTGATTACATTTTTATGAGCTAGTATATTAAAGCAATTTTTTCTAGTCAAAATAACAGAAATGTTTCATTCAGTTCCTCATAAACTATTTCAAACCTTCTAAGGCTCTCGAATAACCTAAAATAATTCTAATAATGGAGTTCATATAATCCACGCTATTATAACGTACATAATGTACTTTAGTAAAGTATATAATGAAATGTACTTTACTAAATTGCTTTATTTTGCTTGATAAAAGTAGGTTGTAATAAAATTTGGAGAACAAGGAGTTGTTTAGAGTAAGGTTTTACTTGATTTTTATACTTACAGCAGTCTAATCAAAAACTCTATTCTTGATCAAGCTTTCACGGACTTTGTTCTTTATCATAGTTATTTTAAACAGGCATTCCTAATTTTTTTTTAATTTTTATGTAGGCATGGATTCAACGCTCACACTTAAAGGCTTTTCAGCTTTCACGCTATTCAAAGGGCTAGTATATTAGTATATAGTATGTTTCATTTGATGATGTGGCACTCACATAAGCCGTCCATATTACGGTTGAGGTGTCACCCATCCAAATAGTGACTACACCCAATGTTCCTTAACTTAACTGTTCTAATTATAACCGGTGTATTCAGCATGGTTGCGGCCGTCGGCATGAACACATAAATTCTATTGTTGTCCTTGTTTTTCAACTTTTCACATAATATGAACTTAACAACTACTTTTCCTCATAGTTTACTGGGTTTTTTCGTTTAATTTACTTACACTTGCCAACATTTTATGCAAAATCTCATCTAAGAAGGCTTGGACTACATTTTTTTCAGTAAATAAGTTTAGTCATAAAAAACTGTTCACGCTTTTATTTTTTTTTCATGACAAAATATGTGGTTTAATTAAGCCGTTAAAGATTATATTAGTATTTTTAATAACTTTTTTACAGATGCAGAACACAAATTATTTGAAAGTGGAGCCACATATTCACTTCGAAAGATAAGAGTTCGTAGTTAGTTTATGGTGAGGGGCCACGTTAGCTCAGTGGTTAGCGTACTCGCCTCTGAACTGATAGGACCGGGGTTCTATCCCCACATGGTCCTCGATTTATTCATGCGGAAGGTGAATAAATCTCAGCACGTCGTCCCTGGGAGAAGGTTGATCCCGAGCCTATACGATGTCAAATACTCGTTAAAGATCCCTACTCTAAATACACTTAAGTTAGGCAAAATATAGGACCTCCCACTGTAGAATCCATCTTCATTCTGTAGTATCACAAAGGATCAATGCTCGGATTACATGTGTCCTTGTGGGACTGCTATTGCAACCTAACCTAGTTGATGGTAACAGCATAGTTTGTCATTGTTCCTGCCGTTTAGTAGTAAACAAAAGAAGACTTTCCTTTCGACATGTTCGTTGCCAGCTCATATCTTATTTCTCTGATTGTGAATGAAGGGAAAAAAACAAACAAAACAAAAAACTGACCAAGTAGTATCTCATATCTCAAAATTGTCAACTGTTTATGTAATTTTATGTTGAGGAAGAGTTTTTCACGACCTTTATATGGACACAATACTTTGTATTCAAATATGAGATAAAAACTAAGGAAGTGAATTACGAACTGCTTATACTAATAACTCATGGATTATTCAAACTCATTAGATATACTCTTTCAGGAAAATAGTTATACGTAAACTTATAAATTAATATAAATGTACGCATTTCTTTTAAATTTAAATTTCATTATATTCTAGTTTGATCTTGCTTTGAATTCCATACCTGATCAAATAAAGAAAAAAAAATAAAACAAATATTTAAAAAAAAAAAATCAATTGAAGAACCGGAAAAATGAAAATATTTGCAATGTTTCCATACAAGTTAATATTTACAATATTAGTTGTAATTAAAAGCTTTATTTGTATAGTATAAACAAATGTATGTTTTAAAAACTCAAAAAAAAACCCTAAAGATGTTATTTACGCATAGAATATTTCAACTTATGTATAAAAGAAGATTTATTTTTTTTAAACACCAGACAGTGTTTACTTATAATTAATTACTTACATATTATTATAAATAATTATTGATATTTAATTTTGTATTTAATTATACATATATAATACAATACTCAGTACTGATAAAATAAATGAACAACAGATTTTTATTTTAAAACTTTCATTTAGAACCTTCTTGAATATTTTATTGACACTGAAAAAATCTAATTTTTTTTTGTAAATAGATAGGAAAAAGATTTTAATTTTCAAACAGAAATGAGTAACAAGTTTTCAATTTTAACTTATTACATTTGATTAAATAAAAACAAACAGAGGATTAAAAATTTTGTTGAAACGCCACTGTTTAAAAAAAAAAAATCCCAATACTGCTAGGGTTTGATTTGATGTCGATTAGTTAATATAATTTACTGGATCCTGAAGTGATTTATTCTGTAAGTTGTTATTCACTATCACTCTGATCAGAATTAGTTATACTTTCCCACAACTCATCCATGCGAACTGTCTTGTAGCTCCACAATTCTTTACAATGATCTGTTGCAGCATGGTCAACTAATTTCTTTTTTGATAAAGGAGCATAACTGAATTTAGCCAATCCTGAATTGCTCTGAAGTTTTTTTCTCTTCAAAATTTCGACATCATTATCCTACAAAAAAAAAAAATCTGATAAATATAAAAAAAAATTGGTGTTAGAAACTACACAACTTTTATTTTACTCATTGTTAATATGTATTTGAATATATTATAATCTATATAGTTATAAAACTCTGATGACAGATCTTGTTTATTTGTTTTCTTGCCACCGTGCATTATCTGAACTGAATAAATAATAAAATATATGCAATTTTCTGGGAATCGACCCCAGGGTTTTTACATTTGAAGTCCAATGAGCTATGTTCTAGACCAAAGAGACCTGCTTAGAATAGTCTTCAGAAAACCTGATATAAATAACGCCTTATATATTATAAAAACTAAACTTTTTTTTAGAATAATAAATCCACCTGCTCTACTGGTCGGATTTGTTTTGTTTTGTTGAATGAAACATTTTTCTGTTATCAAAATAAAGAAATGTGTTATAGTTCTATATTTTAGGTGCATTTGATGCTATAGTTATATAGCTAATCAGTTTCAACGATTTAATCAGACTCTTTGTTCCAACATATATGAAAACGAGTTTGATCATAAAAAAACTCTACACTACACGCTTTTGTTCTTTTTTTCATGACAAAATATGTGGTTTAATTAAGCCGTTAAAGACTATATTATAATTATTAATAATTATTTACAGACACAGAATACAAATTATTTGAAATTGGAGCAACATTTTCAGCTCGAAAGATAAGAGTTCGTAGTTAGTTGATGGTAACAACATAGTTTGTCATTGTTCCTGCCGTTTAGTAGTAGTGTTGTACAGATAAGTTATAATTAAGATTACTATAACATCATACTTTCTTAGCTCCTTCCTTATTAGAACGGGCTTTAGATCTTGATTATCTTCGAAAGTAAAACTCAGAATTTTCAGATTATCTTCTATGGAATATTAAGAATTGATAAGGAGCTTTACAAACAGATTGAGTTTTACTCTACAGAAAACTCAAACTTTGTTTGGAAAATTCTCAGAATCACTTTGGATGATGAACAAAATCTGAAACGGACCAAACTAGGGAGGGAGTTTATGGGGTATGATATTTCAATCTTCTTTAACTTTTACTTATAATCTTTGTTTGTTAATAATAATATGGTAAGTTACAGTTAAATAATATTGACGCGAAGTGACTATTGTGTGTTTTAGTGAATTTAGTGAATTTGAATACTAGACTGTATCATGACTGAAAGGGAACGTTTCAGTTCCCTTTTTTCTACGTTCACGAACCCGGTGAGCTGGGGTTAGACCGTAGAATTCGCCAAGTATCACATTGTTCACCCGTTGAATTGGAACATACCATCTAATGTTGTCTCGGCCTCCCATTCATTTAGAAGATAGAAAGGGGAAAAGCCGGTGGTCTGCTTGGCCGTGTTGTAAGCGAATGTCACAAATGGCAATATCTCATCCCAGTTCTTTTGCTCAACATCAACAACATGTCCCCTAATGTCTTGTTGAAACTTTCAGACAACCCGTTTGTCTGAGGATGGTAAGCAGTAGTCAGTCAGTGGCATATATTACAAGCTGGTTGATATCTACCACTAGGTTAGATAAAACACTCGCCCACGATCTGTAATAATGGTTCTTGGGGTTCCATGTTTCAATATAATGTCTTCCACTTGATAACGAGAAAGGCTATCGGCATCTTTATGCTTCTTGCCACTCTTGTAAACGATACTGATGTCGTATTCTTGAAGTCGAAGTGCCCACCAAGCCAGTCTAGTATTCAAATTCACTAAATTCACTAAAACACACAATAGTCACTTTGCGTCAATATGATAAAACAAATACAGAGTTTTTATAAAATGGACTGAACTTAATTTGAGTTAATATCAAAATGTAAAAAAAGGAGAAAAGTAGTAGTGAATATTAGTAAGTGTACCTCTTGTTGAGGGAAATGAAACATACTGGTCGAGGCACCATCAAATTTGGAAATGTCGAAGTGAGCCATAACATCACAGCCCACTGCAAAAAACATACAGTTATTTTTTTTATTTATTTATACCAAGTATACAAATATATTATGATAGCAGATTTACCAATATTTTCACAAAGAACTGTAACAACTATATGTTGAACTTGGATCACACGTCTTGTTGGAACTTCAATTTCATATAGGCATTCATTTACATGAAATTCTTTGTCACTAGAACAAAAAATATTAAAATTTAATATATCATGCCTGTTGAATAATTTGTTTACTATAAGAAGAAATTATACTAGAAAATACAAAATTAAAACACTCATAAAATAAGAATTGTTTACGGAAACAAATGAATAATTCCAAAATACGTATTCCGAAATATGAATTTAATAAATAATCATCAATACAGGGAAACGTTTATAAAATGTATGTTGATAATATGATTCATTTATGATAGTAAAATAAAAAAAAACTGAAATTGTTTCCTATAAAGAAATCTGACATTTATAAGTTTTAGATAAAATAATACGAGCCATTGTAAACATTCAACATTTTGTCCAAGTTAATACAAAGTATGTTAAAAAAATAATATAAATATTTTTTTTAAATATGTTTTATTTATTCATTTGCTTAAGTATTATCTCCTTTGAAATTGTCCACCAGTTATATACTTATTTCAGCACTTCTTCCATTCCTTAAAAGATTGTAGAACTCAGTATTTGGTATAGCTTTTAGCTACCTCTATGATCTTTTAAATATCATTAAAACGATTATTTCGTAACAGAAAATGTTACAATGAGTCATATTTGCCAAATATGGAGGTTAAGGCATTGTTACAATATTTTTAAGGCCAAGAATTCATGAACAAGCAGTGAAATGTGAAATGAATTGTAATAGTGCAAAAGTCAAGCATTGCTTCACCGCAAGTCCGAACTTTTTTCAGATCACTTCTCACATTCGGCGTTAAACTTCATGTAGTTCTTGTTACAATTAATTTAAATTCAACAACATTTTGTGTAGATGATGTTGGTATAACGGCTGATCAAAGTGTAGTAATAGTGTGTCATAGTTTATTTAAATTCAACAATAATTTGTTTGGCTTAGTGGAAAGAACTTTGTAAATTCGTGGATATGCCGTTAAAATTGAAGAAGCAGAGAACATAACAATAACAATCAAGCGCAATTGTTCTACTTTTTTTTTGTTTTTTTGCGATCACATTGTTAACTTTTAACAATGGTTTTGCGACCACAAACTTTTTGATACCCACCCAACCACCCTTTTTCTCTCTCTCATACACACACATAGGCATCATCAAAAAACCGCCAAAAAAGGGACTTTGAGTAAAAAAAATTACCTCAAAACATTTAATTCCATCAAAATCTCAAAATTTAATATTTTCATGATCACTGTATTTTAATTATAGCAAATTAAAAAATAGAATACTACTTTTCGATATAAGTATTGCTCCCGTTTCATTCACTCAAATTTAGTCATGAAAGCATATAAAACCAACCTCTAGAAATTATTGGATATATATGTTTAAATTAGTTTACTTATTGGGTTTAGAAACAACTAAATTAGGTTTAGATATCCACTTAATATTTTTTTATTTTTAAAATTTTAGTGCAGTCATGCCTTCATTGAACCGAAATTAATAATTGATTATTCAAGTTAGTATATACTTTAATATATACTATACAAACTATTTTCTTTCTGTACTGTTCCATCTCAAAAGCAGTAGTGACCTCTACGTCTTTGTTAACATTAATTTAAATACCAATAGTGAAAGTATTATTTTAAAACTTTATTCATGAACTGTTGTTTATGCACACACGTGTTAGCAGTTAACAAATGCTTCTTTTTTGAGACAGCTTTTCATATCAGAACATTCAGATATAAAAATATGTTTGCAACAGTATACTGAAATATATTTGGTTGTAAAAATGTGTGACAATAAATGCGTGATACTGACGAAATTCTGGATTTGGCTATTATTTTGTTATTTGTGTTTCCAATTATTATGTTGAAAAAAGTAGATTGTCGGAGGAACTGTTTGTTGATGAGATGGACTGATACTATAAGTCGTGCTGAGCTGTGAAGTAGATTACAGTAGATCTTTAACTGAGGCATAGCCAGAGCAGCACTCACCAATTCACTCCCAGCTGGGGGATGTCTGTTGATAATCTAAACACAAATAATAATAAATCAAGCTCATTTTAAAACTCAATCAAAACTACTTTATTGACTATTTCATGGGTGGAATTTTTTGTCACCCTTTATAAAAGTAAATGTCCTCAAAGGATAAAATAACAGTTTGCATATAAAAAAGAGTTTGGTCATTGGAAAAATAAAGTCAAATATCGGAATATACAAGTTATATGGATAGTATCAATTTGAATCACGAGACCAGAACTAGTTATGTGTTTTGAACAGCCCATAAAAGACCAGGTGTTCTAATCTTGTTAAGACTTATTAAGCAAGAGAAAGGAATTTTTCAATATTCAATCCCTTTTACTTTAATAGACGTCCACTACAAAGCATCGTTTTAACTCGGTTGCACTTCCAAAAACACTTCACTCCTACTGAAGGGATCACGAAATCTTCATTCACACTGAAGAAATTGTCTAAACTACCTAGAACTTTTCAATTATACTGGAGAGATTGTCAGTGCCATAATCATTTCTCTCATACACAAGGAACTGGCTACCCTACCAAGTACTTTTCAACCATACTGGAGGGATTTCCTGCAGTACCACTAATCATTTAAGGCATATTGAAGGGATTAAATATAGTATCAAGAATTAGTTACTACCAAGAATCATTTCACTTTAACTAAAAGGGATGAAAAAGTTTTATAAAAAAAATTGTTGATCACACTGAAGGAATTGCCTTTACTACCAAAAATCTTTCCATTCATATTAATAGAATAAATAATCTGTACTGCTATAATTTTTTTTACTGTTTGTATGTTTTACTATGTAAGCCGAAAAAAGTCCAAAAAAGCTCGGGTCTCATAGCTGGATCGGTGTTTCTGAGATTCAGTCTCAAGAGTAAGAAGGTATTTCTGCCTTATGTCAGAGTAGGTAATGGTATCGTGATACCGTGCCGTACAGGCATATGAGCTATCAGAACAGGAATACCTTCCTGATCGCTGTGCACAGTATGCCTCTATGAAAAGGAAGAGAAAGAGACGGTTTTTCACTTCTTGCATGATTGCCTTGCTCTGGCACAGAGCAGAACAATCACAATATAATATTTCTCTTTGTAGAAATAAATGGAAGATTTTCATTTGTAAAAAATGTTTTATGAATTTCTAAAGTCACAACATGTTAGTAATGTACATCAGGTAACTTTCTTTTGAAACCAGCTTTGGCAATTCGAAACCGAAATGAAACTGGTAGAAAGAAGAGTTGTAGTCAACGGCCTACTTAAGAAGGGCCAGTTTTATAAGTAGTTTGACTCCTGACTGGTGCCAGACTTACACGAACACCACCTGAACCCACCGCTCTTAAGAGTAAACTTGCCAGCATTTTCTCATTCAGATTGGAATCAAAGTATCTTTTTTTTGTAAATTTTGATTCGGGAGCCATGATCAAGAAAATTTATATTCCACCAATGGAAAAATCATTGATATTATATTGATATAGTAACTAAACAACCCTGGTATCCCTAGCTAGAGGGAGATAAAGATACATTCATTTGGAAAAAACTTTACATGGTCACAAGTACCAAGAATTATATTCTTTCTACTTTTAATTTTGCTTATTAAATCCTCAATTACAATTATCAATTTTCCTTTCAAGATGTAATACAAAATTTTTAATAGCATACGATGAACCTGTTCAAGAATTCGAGGATCTGTGTTGACGATGGCAGAGAAGGTTGTTTTACCAGCCGTAGCTAGGAGTTGCGAGAGCGCTGGGCCGATTCCATGAAGTTGACGGCTCACCAGGCCTGAATCCTGCCACAGTCGACATTTGATGCACTTGGCCAATGTCATGGCTGCCACAGTCGCCTCCATGGCATTACTCTCCCACAGGAATATGGAGAGTACTAAAACAAGACACCTATCAAGTATCATCAAAACACTCAGCCTTCCACTTGATTTAATTTTCTTTTATTATAAAGTTTCCATGCACTATCAAAATCAGTAACATCTACCCTTCTAACAAAACTTTAATCCATATTTTTACTTTACTGGTAGTAAAGCACAATAATTATAAAAAATAAGTTTCTAGGTTTTAGCAGAATTATACATTTTGCATTCATCTGAACCCGTTTTTTTTAAGTGTTCTTTATGATGTGTGATGTGAGTGGATTTGTTTGATATTAAACCTAAAAAACCCTCATAGTGGCAGATGTGTTCTTTTTTTTGGGAAATATTACATCATACCAAAGCCACATTACGGCCTATTATAAACTAATGGTATTTAGGACTCATTTTTCTCACTTGAACTACTTACTCCAGAGCAGGGGATCTCAACGTGGTCCACTTCCACCACCAGAATAAAAAAATAGTAATACGGTGATAGTAATATTGGTTATATACCAGTAAAACATCACCAGCAATATATCAACAACATGGCGAACTGATCGTTAAAATATCCTGATCGTTATATTTCAAAACGTTACATAACTTTTTCTTATGTTATATTTAAATGCCCTTTTTTTACTTTACTATAAGTAAAGTATAGTGATCATGAAAAAATTCAATCTCGAGATTTTGACGAAAATACATGTTTTGAGGTCCTAAAAGTCGTTTTATGAAGTTTTTTCGATGATGTCTGTGCGTGTGTGTGGGTGGGTGGGTGAGTACGTTAGCTTTGCTTATTACCACGCGATGGTCCAGAATCTTTGATGGATCAAGTCGATATTTTACACGCCCCATAGTGTAGATGATCCCTATTGTTTCGGAGGAATTATGCATGACGGAAAAGTCACTTTTTTTGCCTAAAACCTGTTTTCGGAAAACATCTTTTCCTTCTAAACTGCTATTCTAGAGTTTTCAAATTTTGGCATTATCTTTGAGGTTACAAATTCAATAAACGAAAAATATATTGAGATTTTTAAAACAACCAAAAATTTTTTTTTTCAATAAAATATAAAAATGTTGACTTATAATTTCAATTACATAAGTAAATTTACTTAAGTAATTATTTACGTTTGAGTTCAATCTCAAAGCTTATGAGAGCGATACAAGCTATACCGTTTGACGGATGAAAATGAAACTATACCTAAAAATAGAACTACATGGCTCATTAAAAAACCATAAAATTTGACAAAAAATTGAAAAAGAAATGAGCAATTTATAAAAAAAAATCATTAAATTTCAATCACGCCAAAGAGCAATAAAGCTATAAAAACTGTTTGTTTATTCTAGACTAAGGGATCCCCTGGTATACTTGTCGAATTTGTTATATTTTTTTTACATTGTTTACATTGACTTAGAAATTTTTTGAGTCAATCCACTGAAATAAAATTGATGTTTATAATGGAAAAATTTAAATAATTTATTGACTTATATGATATATAGGAGGAATAAATTTTTATATGAAAAAAATCACCGGCAATAAACATAAATTTTCTTTGTCTGCCATGGTATGATGAATTTCTCACAAAATGCTCTAATTAATCTATATATTGCAACCTTGAACAAAATTTAATATCAGATAAAAAATTGTTTGTCTTTATGAATTATAATATCTTTGCATGATACTGAAGTGTGAGGAATGAACTCTTTCCTCAAGAAAGAAGAGTTATGTTTGTTGACACATATCCAGTTTTTTCACTATCCTAGTCTGATAGTTCATATTTATTATTTTCAAAAATTAGAAGCTCCAAACTATAAAAGTTTTAAATTATACTAAATAGCCGGCTTTAGTTTTGATTTGAGGGTGTAAAACTGGCTAATTACTAATATACTTTTTCTTAATATACATGCACACTAACATTATAACAGAGTGCAGCACGCACGAAAAAGTAACACTTGCTCAGAGTAAATTGGTATATATAATTTTTGACAAAGGGAAAGAAAAGTAATTTTATTAAATACTAGGAAGCCATAAAATTCCCAGTATAATAATTCTATAAAGCACCAAAATTGTGAAACATAATTGAAAATAGAACACATTTTTTGAAGAAAAATAAATGTAATTAACCTACATCTTAAATTAAAAGTGATCTGAAAACAATATATTTCCTTCATTTTCCTGATGTTTTTCAGAAAAAATAGGAGTATTTTTTTTGTTTTAAATGGGAAAATTTGTCTTAAATATTCAATGTAGAAGTAGGTCAGAACATTATATATTATATACCCAAGAATTATGATATTATAGTTACTTATAGTAAAGCTGAGTGTAGGCCACTCCAGATTTTTTACAATTTATTTGTATAAAATATTTAAAACGTTAATAAAAAAAAGGTTTTTTTTCCTGTTTTAGAAAGATTTTGTATTCCAACTTAATGTTGTAAATGTAATAAAATTCTTTTTTAGCAAAATTTTCTATTAAAAATAAATATTTTTTTTAAAAATTAACATGCCTTTGATTATTTATTTTAAGCCATTAGAAGGGTTACATATGATGAAATAGCTCTCAGAGAGTCCACAAGGAAAGATTTCCGCTCTAGAAAATTAAATATTGAATTTTTTAATTATTATAAAATTAATATTAGGATTAATGGGGAAAATATCCATAACTTTATACAGATATGAATAGCCTGGAGTGACCTTGACTTAAATTTAATATAAATAAACATAATACAAAAATTCTTGACAATGAATACAGTTTTGGTATTATTTTAATAAACCATATAGTGTTGACGTATTATCAAACTCATACATAATAAATTTAATGACTTCATTTGTTTTAATGCGGTTATATCTATTTTTCAGTTAGAGCAAAGCAACTGTATTAGGGTAATATTATTCTTCCGATATTTTAAGTTCATGAATTTTCATAGTAAGATATAACAAATTTGATATTTTAAGTTGATTGAATCACCGAGGAAGTGGCTGAGATTCGAAGCTGTTTTATCATACAGTTTGAAAAGGTACCTTTTCCATGTTTCAATATTACCCAAAAACAATGAAATTCTCAAACACACAAAGAACTACATATCTGGGATTAAAATTTATTCGAAGTTGTGACAAGTAGATTGATTACAATTCCTTCATTTCGATTGATTTACAACCATGCATTCGCACGCAACCATCATAAAATAATTATCTGATTTGGGTTTGATTGATTTTATGGTTTTAAGAATTTTGTTCTCACATATCACATTAAGTCTGCAAGAATTATTCAAATTTATTTTATTAAACCTTTAATAGATATTTATGCACCTAGGGAGTAATGAGGTCTATTATTTCCCGAGTGTTTTAGTTGATTACTGAGGTAACTCCGAAAGAATCAAGGCTAATAAATCCCGACGCGCAGCCGAGGGATTTAAGAATTTTAATTCAAAAGGTATTACCGAGGGAGATAACTACTCAACTTATTATTTTGGAGGGGCATATCCTTCAGTAAGGCTCTATAATCATGATTTATTAAGTGTTAATCAATAGAAAAGCAATTAATAATCACTCTTAATAATCCAAAATAAAGGTTTACAAAAGCTAAATTATTACCAGCATAGTGCGATATCTGGGGATGTACATCGACAAACGACTGACGTGGAATCCACATATAAGACTGAAACGACAGGACCTAATGAGACGATATAAGATGCTATCTGGACTTCTCGACAAGAGATCAAATTTAACTCCATAGAACAAAAGACTGATATGTACTATAATACTTAAACCGATTTGGACTAACAGACTCAAAATCTGAGGATCAACCAAGCGCACAAATATTCAAAGAATTCAAACAGCCCAAACCATAATCCTTCGAAAAATTGTACAAGCTCCCTTTTATGTTTCTATTGATACTATTCATAATGATTTGAAAATTCCTTTTAGGCTTCCAAGAAATCCGATCATGATACCGCCAATTTCATGAATCTTTACCCTCCAACCTAAACCTTTTAATTCAGCAATTATCATCCCACCAGATTCCTACCAACCCTATTAGAAGGCTAAAAAGATGTTCGCCCCAAGATCTACTCAGCAATGCTAACAGATTCCCAGTGATGAGAATAATTTATATGGAGTACCACCAATGGGTGTTTTCTCCACTCTTTTATTTCACTTTTTTATGTATCAAGTATCACTATTAATTGTTACCCCTTCTAAAGGTTGTTGTAATATAATAGTCAATAAATAAAAACAAAAGCTAAATAAAGTATGTAAACAGATCAGAATAGAATAACTTGCTATACAGGTGGGATTCAAAATTCAGGCTTGTCACCCTAACTCTTCCTGATCTCAATAAACTTCATATCTAAAAATAGTTATCAACAAAATAATTAGGTTGTACAAACTGGATTATATTGCCCTGGACAAACTGGTCTTTTTCATGATTGCCCTATTTTTTCATTATTACCACGCCTTTTTTTCATTTTTGCTCCGTCTTTAAGTACAGGGATTAAATGTCTTACATTATTACTCAAAAACTAGACGTAAAAAGTTACTTTTTGTCCCTTCTGGAGATAAATAACAATTTTGTTTGACTTGATTCCGATAAAAAAAATTCTAAATTCATGTAAAAAAATCCAACAGGTACAGTAAGTTGTCATTATTCTCAGTTGAGTTAAAAGTTTTTAGGTCTGTATTACTTTCGCAGTCATAAAATACTCTAATAATTTTATAATACTAATTGTAGAAAAATGCGTTTATAAAAAGTTATCCTTTTATAATTAATGCTTTAGTGAAAACAAAATTTCTGAATTCATAGAATGTTCCATATGCCTCTTTCTGTACAAGTCCCCATTCCCTCCATAAAAAGCTATTTTTATAATTTCATTACGATCCGTGAAATTGTGAGACTAGTCGTAATATTACTTGTGGAATCAGTTATCAGTCAAATTATTTTACATTTTAATACAAATCTAACCTTTCTGATTAATGAAAAAATCTCAAGTTTTTTTTTCATTTAAATCTACTATTAGTTCCAAATAACCCAAAAATTACAACACTCTAGTGCTAGTAGTTTAGCAGAAACAACTTTCTACCTAAAATCCCAAGCAAAAAACTGACTTTTCCATAATTCAATATTACCCAAAAATTATACAGGACACTTGCATTATAGGGGTATTTTTTTGGTGAAATATGATTTTCATATTCCAAAGGGAAATATAAATGTAAAACTAAAATGTAATAAACAGCTATTAATTTCAACCTGTAGCCAATAGTCGGACCTGCTTGACCGTAATCCTATTAAAATCTGAGAGTTCAATATAACTAATTCATTAAAAGTAAACAGTTCTTTAAAATTGAGATAAACTAATATATAGAAATAATTTATATGATAAGATGATAATAATAACAAAATATTACATGATCACTCAAATTGTTTCAAATAAATTGTGTATATAAAAATAAATAAAATATTCCTGTATAATGTGATTTTAATTATTTAATGATTTTTATCATTTTTCTCAGATGATACCAAAACAAATTACTTCCATAATAAACTATCTGAATTCTGTACATTCGTTGATAACTCATTGGATGATGTCACTGATTTATTTCGTGAATTCAGTGACTTAATTACTAATATCTCTATAATGAGTGTTACAAATCTATCTTGCAAAAACAGTCACCACAAGAAATGCTAACTTGTTAGTTTATATTTTTTGCCTAATTTTGTAAATTGCTCTCTTAAATGAAAGGTTCAAATGAATCGTAATGATACGAGTATCTCTTTCAAGTCATTATCGAATCATAATCACTCAATAGAAACATACCTTCTATGCTTACACCAAT
This sequence comes from Hermatobates lingyangjiaoensis, assembly GCA_026182355.1. Taxonomy (NCBI): domain Eukaryota; kingdom Metazoa; phylum Arthropoda; class Insecta; order Hemiptera; family Hermatobatidae; genus Hermatobates; species Hermatobates lingyangjiaoensis. Next base: position 4,917,722 of record JAPFBL010001923.1, on the reverse strand, counting down.
TTTTCTAAACAAACATAATAATTACAACTATCAAAATTTAGTCCAAACATACAAAATAATCAATCTATAAATTGATATTTCATTATTTCTGATAGTGGTGTTCATGCATTCAAGTTGAAGGTAAACCAACCTAATTTTTTTTTTTTTTGTATGTACTGAATAATTAAGTAGTTTAGTTACAAAGTTATATGAATACACCTTGTAGTATAAAACACCAATAATTGTTTAAAAAATAAAATTTTGTAAACAAAAATTTATTTCACTAATTTAATTATGTAAAAAAAAAGCTAATAAAATCTTAAGAACGTTCAGTTCATGAAATTAGGCTTAAATTGTTTTATTGGGATGCAGGTCCTCCACTCCGTGGGAATTTCACATGACCCTGGACCGTGGGATTCTTCAGAAAATCATTGAATCATTGGGATTTTCATCATCGTATATACCATAATTAGAATATGTATGTTCTATAATATAGATTGATAAATGCAGACTATGTATTGGAGTAAATTTTAGGGATGATGATGTTATTCTTATAATCTTATTCTGGATTCTAAATCAAACAATCCACATTATAAGTAGACAACCTACTTATCGGATTTTTAAGAGAATTGATTATTGCACTTTTTGCATTAAATGCAAAGAAGTAAAAGGTGTATTACACAATAGAAATTTCATCTTCTTCACACATCTTATGACAACATTAATCGTAATAGCTTACTTTTCTCCAAGAGAGAATATTACGAAGAGAAATGACAATATTTTTTTAACTCAGTGTTGCTTTTTTTCATGTCAATTTTATTAAAACATAATAAATTAAATCTTTTACCTTAAAAAGCGAAAAACAGACTATTTGATAAACATAAACACAAACCAAGGAAGCTATGAGAAAAACCAAAATAAAAAAAAGCAATGAAATTTATTTTTTGAACTTTTGACTTCGAAGATGATGATTTTGGTTTTATATATATATATATATATATACACACACACATATATATATATATATATATATACCATGATAAACGGAAACGGTCCGGCAGGACAGATTACACTTAAAATAAACTGTGAATGGCGGTCAAAATATTGAAAAGTGAGTCTTTGTTATGTTTCTGTCTATGTGTCACAGTTTATTTTAAGTATATATATATATATATATATATATATATATATATATATATATATATATATAGAGAGAGAGAGAGAGAGAGAGAGAGAGAGAGAGAGAGAGAGAGAGAGGAGAGAGAGAGGGGGGGGGAGAGAGAGAGTGTGTGAGAGATAGTTCGATGTAAACAGTAAAACATGAAGAAATTATAAACATACGCTTTGAGTCTCTAATTTCCGGTTTGAACTGTCTCAGGAGGGATATAAAAAACCGTCCCTAACCGTCTCTGTACCATTGCGTTTAGTTTGCTTCTCTGAGAATGCAAGTGTGTGTTTTTAATTTCTATATGTCTCTCTATCTACATTGAACTTTATTTGTCCATTCGGAACGCATTTTAATCAAAAAAGTATATATATATAGCTTCCACTCATAGTTTTTTGGTCTGTGTTCATTTTTAACAAATAGACTGTTTCTCACTGTTTCGTAATATTCTCTCTTGTAGAAATGGTATTACAAATATAGTTGTTATGAAATGTGTGAAGAAGATATAATTTCTACGTTTAATACAAAAAGTGAAAATATTTCTATTTGAAATTGAAGAAGAAAATTCCTCTACTTATAATGAGGATTGTTTGGTTTAGAATCGGGAACAAGATTCAAGAGACGATGGAGATTGGTGCGCTTTAGAACTACTTTAGACTTTATTTAAAATGCGGTGTATTTATTCAAGGGCCTGTCAATTAATTGCACTAAACATCTTAATTCCCTCCCAGAAGTTTCTTTAACGCAAAAGAAGCAGTACAGTGAAAGTTCTGTTAAGGAACTGACCTGGTAAAACAAATACTCGCAAACCAAGAATATAATTTGTATTTAAATTACAAAACTAGTAATTAAATAACTAGTAAATTAAATACAAAACTTGTAATTCAATATTGTATCAGTCATTAAGTGTAATTCAGTGTTTAATAATTTTATGTAATTAATGAACAGTACAAACAGTACTGCAGACTCCAACAGAATATCAACCCTTTCAGCGTTTATAACAATCATTATGAACATTGTGAGCAGAACGTTTGTTAGCTACGTTAGAACATTGTTGCTCACAAAATCCTGTTTATGGTTTAACTATAATAGATATATTCCTATAATGTTACTTTTTAGCGCATATAGGGGACCAGGTTAGCCCAGTGGTTACTCATCTCTGAATTGGTAACCTACCTGACCCTCTATTTATTCAAGTGGGAGGTGAATAAATCTGAGCAAGTCATCCTTCGGAGAGGACGTTAAGCCGTCGGTTCCAAGCCTATACGGTGTCAGCTACTTGTTAAAGATCTCCCTACTCTAAATACACTTGAGTTAGGCACAATTTACGACTCCCACTGTAGAATCAATCTTCATTGAGTGGTTTCAAAGAGGGCCCAATGTTCGGCCTGTGTGTCTTCCCTTGTGGGACAGCCAGTACAACCTAAAGGGTTGCCAACTACTACTACGTAGCGCATGTATTGCAGCTAAGACTAAATAGTACTTTAAAGCTAAAAATGAAATAACAACCTAACTTTTAATTTACTAATTTTTTTTAGTAAAAATATAAAAAAATAATTTAAAATGTATTTATTACAAGAATTATGAATGAGATTAAATTGAATGTCAACGTCTATCCCCTGTTAATTAATGCAGCATGAAAAAAAAATTCTGCGATAACTAACAATGCATATCATAGTGTTGCTATCTAGTAACTTACGCACAAACCTCTTATCACTTCTTGATATTATCGGATTCATTACATTAGATATTTATACAAAATGTTGTGTTTCCTTTACATTGAAAGGAAAATTAACATATCTTATGAAAAACGAAAATTAACATATCTTATGAAAAATATACAGAAAATACACTTATTTTTTGTGCACAAAAAGTCATGTTAATTTAAGTTTCGTTTCAATGAGGATTTCACAGTAATAAAGAGGTAATAAAAAGTAGTGCATTAGACTGTATACAATTCATATTATTATATGGTTTATCAAATGAAATAAAAATTAAATAATGGACCCTGTGTGTTGACAAGGCCTAGACTATCAAAAGCTAGCCCAGATAAACATATACCTTCATATTATTTTAAATCATAGTAAAATATTCAAATTTATATTCGTTGAGTACATGTAAAATAAATGGTTATTCATATTTAGTAAGGTTAGTTTTCACAAAAATGGTTGAAATCACTGAATTAGTTTTAATTAATGTAGAGTTTTTAAAGTAACTTAATATGTCTATGCAAAACGTATTTCTTTATAAATATGACAAATTATGCGCAAGTATATATTCTTTGTAAATTAGTAAGGGCGATATGAATTATTATATTTACTAAACGAAATGAATGTTCTTTACCTAAATAAAAAATATTACCAAATAGGAAACAAAAAATTAAAGGAAAATAAATAAAAAGTCAATGAAAAGATAAAATAATTCAAGAAAACAGAGAAAACTAATTCCTATGATGTTAATTGCATATTTCGACCGTAATGGCGGTCGTCCTCAGGAGAAGAAGTGAATTGACGGAGGGACGACAGTCAACTAAAGAACTCACTGGGTGAGGGCTAAAGCAGTGCTGCCGCAAAGGAGACAAATAAAAAAGGAACTAGGAAGTCGAGAGCAAAAATAAAAAAAAAATGTTTTTGAAAGGTAGAAAAAGGTTAAGAAAAGAAAAAATAAACAAAATATATAAAACAATTAAAAAAAATTTAAAAAAAAATTAAATAAATAAAAAATATTAAAAAAAAACTAACGATTTAAATTCAAGCCAGGTTTCGAGCGTGCCCCCAGGAGCCAAATGTGGGCTTCCTCAGAAGCTTTTAAAGTAACTTGTCTGTTATCACTGGGGACTTGTTTAAGAACTTGGACTGTGAAACAATCATTGAAGCTGAGGTGGTGGGAATTAGCGTGAGTGGCGACAGGGAGACTGCTGCGTTTACAAACCGAAAGCCTGTGATTATTCATCCGAAGGTTCAGCATCGTAGATGCTAAACCAACGTAAAAAGCATCACATTGGGTGCATTTCAAGAGGTAAACACAGTCAGTGGAGATACAGGAGAAAGGACTGTGAATAGGGTAAGAATTAAGATTAGTTAGAGACTTAAATGAAGACCCAGAATCAACAATGGGACAAGTAAGACATCTCTGACGTCCACAGCGTTGTAGGCCACCGTTGCTTTGGGGATTCTGAATAATTGGGGTTTGAGGCCTCAAAGCAGAGGTACCGCCATGGGGACGAGGATGGCTCCTTCTTTTGCCAATTTATTTATGGCGAAGCTGGAACAAATGTTCCTTGCTTCTTGCCCTCTATCTCCACTATTCTATGTTAGATTTATTGATGACATCTTCCTTCTTTGGCAGCACGGCCAACATCTTTTGGATTCTTTCATCACTTCCTTTGAAGCTTTCTCCACCTCTATCTCTTTCACACACCATTCCTCCCCCTACAACATAACTTTCTTGGATGTTGACATCACTCTTAACAGTGGGACCTTCACGACGTCTGTTCACGTTAAGCCCACCAACGCTCAAAACTACCTCCATTACAAAAGTTGTCATCCTCCTCATATTAAAAAATCTATCCCGAGGTCTCTTTCAATCCGTCTTCATCGCCTCTGTAATAATATCCAAGATCGGGAAACCAATCTACAAAAACTTAAATGCAAATTCACTCAGCGTGGTTATCCCCCCAATTTAATCAATAGCCGCATCATCCCTGCCAATGTCAACTTTTCCACTAATAACAGAAGAGACCCCACTACTACTGCTTCGCTTCTTACCAATTATTTCCCTGGTGTCCATAAATTAAAAAAAATTATTAAAGAACTTTACCCTATCCTTTCCTCTTCCCCCTCTACCGTTTCAGTTTTTAACCAGTTGCCCCGCATTTCCTTTAGAAGAGCCCCCAATCTCTCAAATATTTTTTCCCACCGGGCCGGCAAACTTATTCAGAATCCCCAAAGCAGCGGTGGCCTACAACGCTGTGGACGTCGGAGATGTCTTACTTGTCCCATTGTTGATTCTGGGTCTTCATTTAAGTCTCTAGCTAATCTTAATTCTTACCCTATTCACAGTCCTTCCTCCTGTATCTCCACTGACTGTGTTTACCTCTTGAAATGCACCCAATGTGATGCTTTTTACGTTGGTTTAGCATCTACGATGCTGAACCTTCGGATGAATAATCACAGGCTTTCGGTTGGTAAGCGCAGCAGTCTCCCTGTCGCCACTCACGCTAATTCCCACCACCTCAGCTTCAATGATTGTTTCACAGTCCAAGTTCTTAAACAAGTCCCCAGTGATAACAGACAAGTTACTTTAAAAGCTTCTGAGGAAGCCCACATTTGGCTCCTGGGGGCACGCTCGAAACCTGGCTTGAATTTAAATCGTTAGTTTTTTTTAATATTTTTTATTTATTTTTTTTTTTTTAATTTTTTTTTAATTGTTTTATATATTTTCTTTATTTTTTTCTTTTCTTAACCTTTTTCTACCTTTCAAAAACATTTTTTTTTTATTTTTGCTCTCGACTTCCTAGTTCCTTTTTTATTTGTCTCCTTTGCGGCAGCACTGCTTTAGCCCTCACCCAGTGAGTTCTTTAGTTGACTGTCGTCCCTCCGTCAATTCACTTCTTCTCCTGAGGACGACCGCCATTACGGTCGAAATATTGAAAAGTGAGTCTTTGTTGTGTTTCTGTTTATGTGTCACTGCTTATTTTAATTGTTATTTGTCCTGCCGGACCGTTTTTCGTTTATCATGGTATATATATATATATATATATCACTCAAAATTTGAAAAAAAGATCCAAACTGGACGCAAATCAGCTCAAAAACGAAGAAAAGCAACACATAGAGAAAGAGACACACTTACAAACTCAAATTTTCGGATGATCCGTCTTCAGGAAAAATAGAAAGGGCAACCAAGCACGTTGTGTTTGCGGTTTGGTTGTGTTTCCGGCGTGCTTGATTGCCCTTTCTATTTTCTCCTGAAGACGGATCATCCGAAAATTTGAGTTTGTAAGTGTGTCTCTTTCTCTGTGTGTTGCTTTTCTTCGTTTTCGAGCTGATTTGCGAGTGAGTTTGTTTCTTGTTTGTTCACACATTTTCCGTGGAGATAGAGACCTAAAATTATTGTAATCTTTACTTTTGTTGTGATTGGCTTTGTTGTATTACATAATAACAAATCGTATTAGGGGGTCAGGGTAGCCCAGTGGCCTGCGTACTCGCCTCGACTTTTATAATATTATTTAATAATATTTCTCATTAAGGGGTCAGTGTAGCCTATAATATATAATAACTATAACTATTACATTAGAGGTAAAAATGAATAATTTTGGAAATAATCTTGAAGATAACTATCAGGTAAAAACGAATGTTCTATGGTAATGTTATAAAGACACATTCCTTTCATTAATGTTATGTTTCATTCATTTATATTGGTTATGAATGAATGAAACCAATCAGGTTTCATTCATTCGAATAAGATAAAAAAAAAATATTCAGATAAACAAAAAAAAATTTATATAATATATTCATTACACTTATTTCTAATTGAATATTTTAATTTACAAGTTTTGTTTGTTTTAAATATATTTGATTGTGTATTTAACTTGAATTGATGTTTTATTTATTTATGTCATAAAATTAATATTTTTTTACTTTTTTTTTTTTATTTTACCAAATATACTACTGTGAATATATCTTGAATCATGTTAAGAATACTACATCATTAGCTTGGGCCATATAAGAATCTGTTTCCGTGCCTTAATAACAAGAAACAACAATTAGAATTATCCCTGTCGATCATGTTTAGTGAATTTATTTCAATAGCTATTCCTATAATTTCTTAGTGACACAAAGGGTCACGGGTAGTCTAGTATAAGAATATTTTCTTACAAATATAAGTCCAGTTGGAATAACTTTCTTATACTAAATTAAGATTCATACTTAATGTTAGTATATACATACTTAATGTATATGTTAGTATACATACTTAATGTTAGTATAAGATTCATTGAGCATAAGTTGTGCCTTTTGTGTCCCTTTTTTATCGGATTTCTTCTTAATCCATTCATCAATAAATCCAAAATTTTCAAATCAGATCACAGCCTCATTTTCCTGTATTCCCGTGTTTCCAGGTATCCACGTGAGACTTAGTTTCCTCTTAATTATTTCATTATCAATTTAAGGCAAGTCAGTGTACAAAATTACAGCCCCTTTCTTGTAATAAAGAAGATTCCAATCTAAGTTTGGAATTTGGAATTTTGGGGGTTGAAAAAACTATCTAAAATCACATTTTGCCCAAAAAAGTGACTTTTACATCATGGAATATTATACAAAAAGAATAGTGCACTATAAGACCTATTTTTGTGTACAATATAAGTTTGATCTATCAAACAGTGTAGTCTACAGCATTGCCACAAACTTTTGGCCAAAGATACACGCATACTCGTACACATACACACAAAATAAATATCAAAAAAAGACTTTAGAGACCTCAAAAAAACCTTCCAAATCTCGAGATCAAATTTTTTCATGATTTCTATACTTTTCTTATAGTAAAGTACAAATGTATATTATTTTATTATAATTTATATAATATTATAATAATTTTACCTTTATTAAAATTATAATTTTACCTCTAACTAGTCTTTCTCCAATTCGCGCAACACAGGCTGCCTCTTGGCTTAAACAGGAGTCCTGAATAGCAAGTGAACCAATGTACGCTTGTAAAAGGCTAAAAAAAAAAATCTAAATTCTTTATAGAAATGGTTGATTTGACATCACCACAAGTAAAAATTACTTACACATTAATCTTCATTGCTCTTGTGCGGATTTTGCCACTCAAGAGGTAACGTATAGCTTTATTTCTACGTTTACTATTGAGGTCATTAAGAATTCTTCTTTCATTAACCCTCAACTGAACGTCATTAAATTCTTCACACTTTGAAATTACCTCTAATAATTTGGGAACAGTTTCAGACTCACTTATCTAAAAAGAATAAATATTCATTTAGTTCTAAAATAATATTACTCACATTTGAAATATAAGTGTAGAAAGATGTATAAAAAAATAACATGGAGATAAATATTAAAGTATAGAAAAGAATGAAGACATTCATTTATAATGCAGGTCATAAAGGTTTATTAAAATATATGGAATTCTTTTTTACTTCAAAAATAGAGGAAATAGATAATTCAAAAATGTAATTGTTCAACTATAATTCTATTAAGATATCTAGTTCTTTAGCGTTTTTAAAAAGGTATTAAAGAAAAGAAATTGAAAATATTGGTTATGAAAATTAATGAAATCAGACCTGAAAAAATCCTACGCCCTTATCATTTTTGTTAAATGTTTAATCATGTATATAAACAGAAAAAATAAATATTGTAAACGTCAAATTACACAAAAAAGGACTGACACAAAGCACATCTATGTGTTTACACTCATAAGCATCACGAGTCGAAATGACCCACTCAGCTATCAGGTAAAAAAAGACCAGCAGTAAGTCAACCCGATCAATCAGTGCTGCTGCCAAACGAAGAAGAAATAAGGTAATGAAAGGGAGGTGAAGGAAAGAGTAAACAAAGGAAAGATTAATAAAACAAGAAAAAGAAATAATAATGCACATAAAAAAATAAACAAATGAAGACAATATAAAAAAATCTGGAGTGGCCTACACTCAACTTTACTATATGTAAACATAATATCAAACTTCTTGGTTGCATAATACATAATGTCCCATTTAGGCATGGTATAAATGTCTAAATGGGATCTACTTATCAATATATATGCTTATTTTTGTACATCACACCACTTATATGCATTTCGAACATACTTTACAAGTATCCTAGTTCATTTAGTTTCAGAATATACAGAATTATATCAATAACACTAATGATGAAAAGGCAAAGAAGATTGTTAGCATGACAACTGTTCAGAGAATAAGAACTCAGTGAAACGCCAGCAGACTGAAGTGCTGCCAGTTAAAACTTTCTCGACATCATCGCTTGCTAGTCCTTTTCCCACACTCAACTTCACCAAACCGGTCCACCTTTCCAAAGAAACTGTATGTCAGTAACATGACCCTAATATCTCATCTTACTATTTAGTGAATACCATTATGATAAGAGTTAAGAAGAGTGCGGCATTTATGTGACGATCCTTTCAAATCCGTAACGATTGTTTTGCTCATACTCTTCATTCTTATGTCATATTTTGGAGTATAACAATGTGTCAATTCAATAAAGTTATATTTAATACCTATCACAGTTAGTTCCATTGGCTCATATCTGCTTTACAAAAAAAAATGTAATTTTTAGTTTATTACCTGATGTTTATAATGAAAATTAAAAAGCAGCATAACTAGATTTTTGAGACGTACACCCAATTAAAACATACGTGTTTAATGATTTTGAACTCCCTAGTATGATTTTCTTAAAGTACTTATGCTAATAAATCGTGATTAATACCAGATACTTTTCTAATAATCCTAATAAATCGTGATTAATATCTGATATTCTTCTAATATGCTAATACATCGTGATTAATATCTGATATTCTTCTAATATGCTAATAAATCGTGATTAATACCAGATATTTTTCTAATAATCCTAATAAATCGTGATTAATATCTGATATTCTTCTAATATGCTAATACATCGTGATTAATATCTGATATTTTTCTAATAATTTTAACGCAATATGACTAATGTATAAACATATAAACTTATATACGTAATGTCAGTGCTAACCAAGTGTTTTAATACAATTAACTGACTCTGAATTCTGTCAATTAAATGTAGGGTTTGTTAAAAACTATGGGACAAACATGTCCCATGATTCACATAGGGTTTAAGAGAAAGCTACAAAAAGGATTAAATAATGACGGTGGCAAAAGGGACAAGTATGTGTTATATTTTTGCAAAAAAAAGTAATTTGTAACTATTTTTTAATTATAACATATAGTTAGTAATCATTAATGATAAAGTACGATCTTTGTATAATATCATTCTTTTTTTTTTTTAAATATTAGAGAAGTCCCAATAGCATACTGACAGAGCAACTAAGACAGAGCTTCCTTCCCAAAAGCGGGATTCTGTTTTCCCGGAGTCCTCCATTTTTTTTCTCTTCTAAGGAAATTGACGAAAAAATTTATCAAATAGATATGTAATTAGATACAGTACTCTAGAGTGGTACCTCTAACTACGAAATTAATTCGTTCAGGAAGTTTTTCATAAGGTGCAGATTTCGTAAGTAGAGTTGCTTTTCTCTGTAAACTCCCTAAACGGTTCCAACCCCCCCCCCCCCCCACCCAATCGGACGATTTTTTTTATAAACCTATTTTTTATCCAACAAGTAGCTCGTATGAGAATTTTCCTGTATGGGTAACTTCATCAATGACAATAAGCTGAGTTTTGAATTTAAAACAATGAAACAACTTATAGACCATTTCGTTAGCTTCAAAGATAATTTTGAAAAATGTTTTATTCCAAAACTGCATACCAATCAATTTCACTGGATCCAAAATTCATTTGGAGCTGAAATGAAAAAGTAAGCCATATTCCATTGAAAGCACAAGATGAGTTAACCAGACTTTCACGTGATACTAGTTTAAAAATGAACTTTACAGAAAACAACTTAAACTCTCTGTGAATTAGTGTTAAAACAGAATACTAATATTGTTAAACTAACCATGGTTGCTCTTCTTCCCTTTGCCTATGTTTATTTGTGTGGAAAAGCTTTTCCGGCATTCATTTTTATTAAATCAAAATTGAAAGATATTGAAATGGTGTTGAGACCTGCCATAACTAAAATAGGATCATGATTTGATCTTTTTTGTCAAAATATGTAGCCCAGTAACCCATTAAAGTTACTGTTGATCAATTTTTTTTTTTATCAACCTAGCGGCTGACAACATCAGTCATTATCAATATTTGGTGCGGGTACCAGATATCGTACAGACTCGGGACCGACGGCTTAAATGGGGATCGAAAACTCGAACTACCAGCCCAGAGGCGAGTACGTTAACCACTGAGCTAACTTGGCCCGTAACTGTTGTTCAAATTTGTTTTATTATTCCCTGTTTCATTAGTGGTTAATTTTATTTTTATTCTCACTAAGCTTAACACAAATAATCTTGGGTGTCAAAAATGGGGTTGTGAAGGTTAAAGACCCCTGCACTAACCTGAACTGTCCATACGGCGCCGTATGAGTGGAACGCCAAAAGTATTGGCAATAAAAAATTTGAAAAATTATTATTTATTATCTTCATTTCGTCTTTTTATGCTATTAATTTCTGTTTTTGACATTTATTATAAATATTAATAAATTAAATTTATTATTAATATACTACATTTTAATCTTGGTAAAAAACAATTAATTTCAATATAAATGAAAAAAACTGAAAGATATGATTCGAAGTCTCAGAAAATAGTTGAGTGATACAAATTAGGATGGGATAACGTTAATGACTGTTCCGCTTCAAATCAAGACATTTGAAGGACGACAATGTGTTAACGCGACCCTCTCTAACATCCATCCATCAGTCTTTGCGTTTATTCTTTTAAAAAAGTTAATGAAAGAATTCACATAATTGTTCCACACTTAATCACTCTTCTTTTTATCTTAACTAATGTTTCATTAATTAAACCAGTTTTAAAATGGTATTGTAGTCTACCACATAATCTCAGTTTCTCTTACACATTGGTATTTTGTTTTTCCTTTTTTATTTGAAAGTTAATATCTCATTGGTGTTTATTTAGATATAATGAATAGCCTATGATATGAGTTTTGGAAGGCTAGGGTAGCCCAGTTGCTTTCGTGCTCGCCTCTGGATTGGTAGATCCGGGATTGATCCTCACTTTGGCCCTCTATTTTTTCTCATGCGATTTAAAAGGAAACTGAGCTCGTCGTCACTCGAAGAGGGCTTTAATCCTACTTTGACTTACAGTATATGCCTTTCGCCCATAAGACAAAATCAAATCAGGCTGACCTTGCTTAATGAGTAGTCCTTTAGTCAATTCGAATTTACAAGAGACCGAAGTGCTTGAGATGACCTCACCAGGTGGGTCCGAACGAAAAGAGGATTTTAAGCTATCGGTACCGAGCCTGTACGATGTCAGGTACTCCCTAAAGATCTTTAATCTAAATACACGGTGTAAAAAATAAATGTGCCCACCTTATAGCTAGGGTTCCATGGTATGCCAGAAATATTGATATTCAACATGATTTAAGTTGGGAATCTATTGATTGCTCAACTTAATAGTCGATTAAGTCGACAATAGTCGACTTGCCAACAATGAAGATAAAAAACTGCCCACCCATCCAAATCTCCTTGTTTGGGAACTGAATCCAACATTTCCCAATCTCATGCGTCCTAATGGCTCTCTTCCTGAGCTAAATATGACGACCTGATGGCTTATAAATTATATAGTATCTCAGACAATGCAAAGCCGCAAGACCATATGACCACAAATACGACTCCTTTCCCTGACAGACTGACAACGCTTACTGACCTAAACAAAAACACCAGAATGAGAATTTAGCAGTAGTGAGCCTCTGGTCCGGAACTGCTAATTACAACGTGCACTGTTGTGAATGGAACTATTCGTTGATCGTTGGACACTTGAGTTAAGCAAAATTTAAGACCCCCAATGCAGATTCATTAAAGAGAAACAATATTCCTGGTTGACTCTTAATTCCACTAAAAAATACTAGTGTTTAGGATCTCTGCCTTGAACGTAGTTATAAAATAATAATAAAATGACTAACTTGAATAAAATTAAACAAAAAAATGTTTCAAATAATAATGACCGAATCTTGTTAAAAGAATTTTTTATTGATTTAGATCGTTTTATTTGTCAGAATGTGTGTTTTCTGATATGAATACTCACATGAATGCTTTCTAATATTAACAATTTAAACTAAGACACTTAAATTGAATTGTTTGTCAATAGTTTAGACTTAATCTTGCAAAATAATTTCATTAAAAGTCATTCACAATGAAATTGAAGGTAAACTTTAGTCGGAAATACAATGTGATACTAATTTTATTTTTTAAAAAAACTATATTAAAAGTTTTATATTAAAAGCACTACTATTTGGAATACTGATGCATCAAAAATTAATAATGAAGACAGTAAAAATAAGAAAAATTTGGGTGAAACAGCTGTATCTAATATAGTTTAAAAAACTCATTCAAACTGAACTTACATTTCTTAGATAATACCAAATCTCCATGGGATTAGGTTAAAATTCATACCCTCCATGGGTATGAATTAAAGATTCATACATACATGTAGAATTTCTAAAAGTAATTAACCTTCTTATCTACTTACTACTTATACAGGATGCAATTAACATCATACGAATAATACAGATACCGTCTAGAAGAGGTGGAAACCTTTGATAGCATTCTATCTGAATATGAAACAATCGCGTCAAAGAGATGAGAATTTTAGCAAAATATAATCAATAGAAGTAAGAGATAATCCTTTAAAGACAATTTTAAAGTTCAATGAGGAAATTAAAATCCAAAGATAATTTTAGAAACAAAAAGAGAAGCTGGATATGTCAGATTTGGTAGCACTGTGCTCGAGTTCGTTAAGTCTCGTTCCCTCAGTTTTATCCTAATAATCAAAACTCTGATTGTTCTCGATCAGCAATTTAAATTTGTTATAATACAATTTTTTTACAGCTGCAATAAAACATATGAAATCATTAGATTGATCTTCTATAAGTTTGAACAATTACCAGAGTATATTTTATAACTTCGTAACAATAATCACATTAAAATAAATGAATACTCAATTGATTCCAATGAGTTTTATATTATGTTTATTCATTGTAATCTTGAGTGTAGACTACTCCAGCTTTTCGTATCCAGTGTTTCTTACTGTCAATCACAAAATGGTTTGATATATAAAGAAGTACTATTATAATAATAATATAAAGTAATGCCATAAGAATGAATCCTAGAAAATACTGTTAAAGAAGGATACCTGCATGAATAACTTCATTGTTGCTAGAGAGATATAATGTCTGGCCATAAGCCGACCTCTGTCTGTCGCTTTGACCACATAACCCCAGCTGCTCCTTTGTACTAACCCGCTCCCTTCCAGACCATTTATTGCTGCCATGCACAAGTCTGAAAAATTATTAGTTACTCCAGTGTTAAACAATTTATTTTTCCCTTTTTATAAGTAACAGGTATAATTTAATTTAGTCATTTTTACCCTGTTGTCTTGAATATTGAACTGTTCGTGACAGATCTAGAAGAGAGAAGGTTAATATAATAAGATTTTGTAGATTGTGTTAGTTTATATGTACAAGCACTGTAATTAGTTTTAAATTGATCAATTGATATATAAGACGATTTAAGTTTGTCACTATTGATTATTTAAAGAGGTTTGACACCAGTCGAATTTCATTGAAAAAAGGAATTTAGTAGGTACATTTACATAAACATGAACTAGAACTCAGATCGGCCCTAAAAAATCCAGCCTGACCCGACCCAGGCCCGAGGATATTAAAGCCCGACCCGACCCAGGCACGAGGATATTAAATCCCGATCCGACCCAGGCCCGATATATGATCGATCGGGTATATATTTGAGTTTATTCTCCACCAGCCAAGCAAATCTCGATCATCTGTTTATCCAAATTATATTTTATAACACATACACCCTAGTTTAATATAGTTTAATATCCATATATCATTTCAGTATATATAATATATAAATATATATTTATTAAAGAAAGTTAGCGAAAGAGGAGCCCGGGCCCAACCCAACCCGAACGTAATAATTGACATTTTGGGCCCGAATTTCGGGTAGGGTAGGACTCGGGCTTAGGATCTTACCTCTAACATAAACAATTATAATAAAAACATCTGAAAAAAGAATATCAATGTACATGGCAGTTGATCAATTTAAAATTGGTTATAGAACTTATAAAATACTATGGATTAACATAATTTTTCTCTTGTCATATCAAACTGCTATCTTCTATAGTCGTCATAATCAGTTCAATTTTAATAACACTATCATATTAATAAAAATAAATTACATTTCACTTGCTACCATAATTTTGCTCCGGCAAAGCCTCTGTTATTCCGCCAATAGGTGTAGAGGTTCCACAGTCCCTCTTTGATGTAAGGATATTGGCAGAAAACATGAGCCCCACTTTACAGTGAACTCCTGATTTCTAATTTTCAGGAGTTCACTGTTTCAGGATTTTCCGTTTCTAATTTTACTTTTCTTGAATCTCTTGTTAATCTTCTAGGCGAAGTAGCCTTTGTCTTCATGTCAATAGGAGTATAGGTTGCACAGTCCAACTTCTTTACATAAAGACTCCTTCGAGTTATTGGTTTTGTTAAATTTGAAGTTACACTATTGTTTGTACTGCGGAAGATTACTGCTTCTATTTCTGGATGGCTGGTTTAGGGGAAGATTCTGGATGGTGACAATATACATATGTGACTCTACAGTGAATAAAATGTGAAATTTTTAAGGCCTTTAAATTGCATGTCGTCAAAATTAAACAAACAAAGAAAAATAAACAATTGATAAGAGAGTAAGTACAGAAAGTAGGAGTGTGTTTCGAAGGTTTCGAAGTGTGTAAATTTCTCAACTTTAAAACTCAACTTTTTCTAACCCCCATATTAGCTAGAAATACATTATGTTTACATAGAATTAGACTAATAATAATTCAACAAAATTAATATCTAACTTTGAAAGTAATATTACAGAATCAACATTAATTAAACATAACTTTGCTCATTTAGTCAACTTAAGCAGTGTTGAATACAGTTACCTATAAAATTGTTTTGGAATCTTTGAACTATAAATGTTGCTATAAAAAGTCATTGTTAAATAAAATTTTTTTTACATAATTAAAAAAGTTGTAGTGTTGGCCATTATTGACTTATTATTCTCAATATTTATTACTCTGTTTGTAGTTTTGACTGGCTAAATAAAGAACATAGTAACTAGCATTTCAATTATCTTTAGATTTTCTGTATTGAAATGGGAGTGTTCAAGGGGCTTGTATCCAGAAGTAGATATTAGATATTATTCCTTTGTTTTCTAACGACAGTAAAATGATCATAAATACATGTTTCCAGATTCACGAACTGAAAGTGTAGTACGTTCTGAGCTATTAGAAGAAGTATTTTTGTTTGGTAAAGCTATTTATTTTTGTAGTTTTTAAATTTTTATTTTGATTTGATGGAATTAATCTGAGCACTTGACATGGTCAAATTAGTTGAAATGGGTAACATAGGACCTTAAAGATATAATAATAGGTTTACTTTATCACAGCTCTTCGTCATGAAAATGTTCTAGTAACTTTGATCTAAACGCAAAGTTGTTATTTTTGCAAAATCAGTCAATGATATATTTGACAAAGATTAGTCATAATTGTTAACACACTGTGATTCACCTGTTTAATATGGTGAAATTTAACCTCTTTAGTTTATTTTAGTAATAAAAATTTCACATCATGTAATAAAGAGTTTAAAATTTTTAACAATACGAATACACATATTAATTTGAATGAAACACTTTGAATAACATTTTGCTATTCTGTTTTTTAATAAAAATTTAAATTTCATTAGAATACAATAGCAACAGCTAGTTATGAAAATAAAGAATAAATGAACATACCTTGAAGCCTAGTTTCCACTTGGTCAGGAGATAGATTGATAGGAAATCCATAATTCTTGGGACTTTTAATAGCTCTGACATAGAGAAAAGTGGAGCGAAGCCATGTCATAGCTACTGCTATATCAGTAATCGTGCCCAATGCGATCTCCGCATTCAAGTGTTCAGCTAAATGTCGATGGAGATTGCTTTCCAGTGGTATCGTACCCGCCACCAGTCTTTCATATTTACTCTGCAAATAAGTAAATGTTGTACTTCAGATACGTTTGTACTTCAAAATGTACTTCAAGTAACATTTTTTTATGCTTTTTACTTTACTATAGGTAAAGTATAGTGATCGTGAAAAAATTTGATCTCGAGATTTTGACGGAATTCTATGTTTTGCAGTCCCAAAAGTCGTTTTATGAAGTTTTTTTAATGATGTCTGTGTGTGTAGGTGGGTGGGTGAGTATGTATCCAAAGTTTGTGGCCACACTACAGTTCAGAATCTTTGATGAATCAAATTGATATTTTACACAAAAATGGGGCTCATAGTGAGGATGTGTCCTATTGTTTTGGAGCAATCATGCATGATGGGAAAGTTACTTTTATTGCCAAAAACCTGTTTTTAGACAACATTTTTTTCTCCTAAACTACAAATTCTGGAGTCATGAAATTTAAGTTTAAATTCTAGAGGCAATATCGTTAAGGTTACAAAAAAAATAAACGAAAAATATCCTCAAATTTTTAAAACAACAGGAAATATTTTTTTTTAATATAATGTAAAAAATTTGACTTATAATTTTTTATAATCTGGAATCTTGTGAGATGAGTGTTCTCATAGCCATACCGTTTCACCAATCAAAATGATACTACTCCCAAAAATAGAACACTATGTAGAAAATGAGATGACATAATTTTTTCAAAAGTACATTCACTAAAGCAGTGGTTCTCAAACTATTTTGAGATTTTTTGCATGGCGGTCTCTTTATGATATTTTAGATGGCTCACGGACCCTTTTATAACAACCAGTTAACATATAGGTTACTGGAACAAAACATTTTGGGGAAACAAACGTTTATTCAAACACACAAATATTTTTTCAAAAAATTGCAACCGTTTCTATTAAAACAAAAAAAAATCTTATTTAATCAATTAAGTCAGAAAATAGCAACATTGAAATATATTAAAATTTCATTCAATGAGATGGGTGCATTTGCTTTGCCTCAACCAGTTCTTCTATATTTGGCTTAGTTTTGGCAAGTACAACTCTCATATCATTTGTGGCTTCTAACCTGTTTCGGGATTTTGTTTTCATGGCAAGTAATGCAGAAAATGCTGTCTCACATTCATAGGTGGTTGCGAATGGAATCAGCACCTTTAGAGCCAGCTTTGCAACTTTAGGATAGGACTGTACCATTTGGATCCAAAAATCACCAATTGACAATTCACAGAAAATATGTTTTGCACCTATCCAGAAATTTCAAACGGAAAAAGGTGTAATTTGAGATGCAACGCTTTGATATCCTTTCCCAACAACAACGATGTCATTATGACTGTAAGAATCCCAAATGGGCTAGTCGACAATTTCAAGTACTGAATGGACTCTTCGCGGTCCCCCTTCAACCCCTTCGCGGTCCCCTAGGGAACCGCGGACCCCAGTTTGAGACCCACTGCACTAAAGGGATGTAAAGGGATGAAAAAATAGCCACATTTAGTGAGCTGAAAAGAGGGAAATGAACTTACTAAAGATAAACACTTAACTATAAAATAAGAAATATATGGTGATATTATAGGAGAAATAATGTAATCTTTTTCATGAATGTTCACCTATTTTAGAATATTTTAATTTCAAAATATTTTTAAAATATTGAATCCAAAACAGTGTCGATTTTGTTCACGTATAAAATACAATTGTCAACATCAACTAGTTTCTAAACACAACTGCTACTTATTCCGTCAATATAAAATAACCATGAAAGAATGAACATATTAATGCTTACAAATATAACAAAAATGACTTTAACCACCTCGTTACATCGCCATCCGTATAAAATTTAACATGAATTTGACATTCATCAGTCAATGACTTCATTGTATTGTATAAAACACTAAAAAACCATCACTAACGATAAGATATTCAGCTATCTATATACAAACATAGAAAGTGGGTATTCATCAGGGCTGGCAAATTAATCAAAAAATGATTTGATTTTGATATTTCTTAAAATATCAACTGGAATTTTAGATGAATTACCTGATTGTTTTCAATTTGAATTTAATTTTTGACTTTTCTTTTTTTGCAGCATGGATTCGAATTTGAGTTTAGCTATATTTCAAATCTT
Organism: Hermatobates lingyangjiaoensis; assembly: GCA_026182355.1. Lineage (NCBI taxonomy): Eukaryota > Metazoa > Arthropoda > Insecta > Hemiptera > Hermatobatidae > Hermatobates > Hermatobates lingyangjiaoensis. Next base: position 4,898,611 of record JAPFBL010001923.1, on the reverse strand, counting down.
GTACAGTTGTCCCAATAAGTTATAAAAGACTGTATTTTATATTTAGAACAGTCACAGTATTCGACATGACACGGAGGGACCATCCGATCCTACAAACTCAGCTCATCATTTCCAACTGCTCTTGTTGCCGCTTCATTTGTTCCTGCATCAACCTAATGAGATCGCTGTTTTCAGATTCCATGGTCCTACCGACAGCACCACTTGATTCCTGTTGTATCTGTAGTCTATTCGCAGTCCTCAGTTAATCTTGAGGGTTCTTAACCGAAGGAAAATCACAAGTAGTAGCATCTTGGCCTATTTGAGCTGCTAGTTCCTGGATGGTTTCACCAGACTTACGTTGCATATCACTCCAAAACTTGAACCTTTCTCGTACTACGAATTGTTTAAGATCGTACTGCTCTTTCATGATACTTTAATTAATAGGATACTTTAATCTATTATTTCAATGTTCTGTTTCCTTTTTTTCCATGAAATAAGTTATAAGTTATGAGAAATAAGTTATAGAAATATTCATTTCTGTTAAGCTAAAGTGTATCTCAATGGTATCAATGAGATAAATTAACCTTTTTTAAATCTATAAGAATCTCAGTAAAAAGAATATAAAATTCATAATAGATAAGTTAATAATAAGTTGGTAAAAAATTTTATAGATTTAGGATTAAAATTCTCACTTAACCATATCAAGTTTTTTGATAAAAATACTCCTTTAAACATTTTAATTTAAGGCATTTTTGTTGCCTCTATGAACTGCAAATCGATTTCTATAAATAGGAAATTACTTGTCTCTAATTCTTTAAAAGGTTAAAATATTTTTAAAAAGTTGCATTTATCATTCTCTAATTAGGACGGCTTTACATATTGTGCATAATATGAAAGTTTAAGATATGCATTTACTTATTCTTCAAAAGTAAAGTTACACTTCTAAAATGTAATTTTTTTGAAAATATTATACAAGAAATTTATTTCTATTGATTCAAACTTATATTTAATCTATTCGACTTAAACTTGAAATTCTAATAATTTTTTTCGATTCGAGTTTTCAAAAACCTTCAATTCATATTTTCGTCCGATTCAATAGTATATTCAATAGTATTTGATTCCATAACCCATCTTTGACATAAAAACATAATGGCTTTGTACTAGGGGTTGCAACTTATGGATGCTAGACCTGTTCACAAGCCGCAAGAACAAATAAAACCCTGATACAGATAGTTCAGAATAAATGTGTAGGCCGGCCGGGTATGTTATGGGGTACCTTAGTATGCCAGAAATGTCTATATTCAAAGACACCTCCGGTTAGAATCAATTGACAAATTCACAAATAGACTGATGAACAATGAGGACACGAAAATCCCACCCCATCCAAACCCCCTTGACCAGAGTCTATCCCTATGAACTCCCCAACCACATCCATCATAGAGGCTGTTGTTAAAAGAGAAAGCCAAACTCTAGATCTACAACTTTTCACGACTCAAGAAGACCAAACAACCACGAAAAAATATATACCAAATACCAAATAAAAGAGTGCAGACATTTATTTACTTACTGACTCCACAAGCAAAGCAGTATTAATATTTAGCAGTAGTAGGTCCGTGACCTGGAACTGCTAATTACAACGCGCACTACAGTGCGGGGAAAGAATCGTTTGTTGTTGGTCATTGGTTGCGGGTTAGCCGCACCTCTAGCTGTCTACCGGAAATGTCCTGACAAATGTAATATGTATTCCAAATAATTCATCCAAGCCTAACATTGATTTTTCACATTCCCTATAATGGTAATTGCATATATAAAAAGCATGCTTTCATGGGAATTTGCAATGATTTAATTATTACATTTCCCAACATTATAAGATTTATTTCTTTTTTATTCCAATAGGAAGATCAGTAAACCTCTGCATACTGATTATTCAACGGAATATTGCTTAGGTCCACAGTCCATAGTTGAGTCCTGATGTTTCCTTTACTAAAGTATTTTATAGTCACAATCCTTAATAAGTACAGGACATCATTTAGGCTTGACATCCACGGCTTTAAACACTCTCCGCGTCATGGAGTAACCGAACGCTGTAGGAAGCATGTAACAAACGAAACATACCCAACTCCTCGTATTACAGCATAACAAATTGTTAAAATCTTCCAATATTTTTTTGAATCGATGAGGTCTATTTTAAAAATCATTAAAGATTCCCGAAACAGCTCAAACTATGTAAAGCATATCAGATATAAAAGCAAACAGTTTAACAAAACTATAAGATCTCCAAAAACTTCTTTAGTGGTAACCATATTATTAATAAATTTAAAATTTACATGCTCTATAATTTCATATATTCACACAATTTCATATCAAAAGTTCTTCAGATAATTTGGAAGAGATAAGATGAAAGACCAATTGTAAGCTGTACTTTTAAGAAATTAAGAATAACATTTGTTTTTGAAACTTTTGAACTATTTTACTTATAAAATAAATATTAACCTGGATAGTAAGAAGGATTTATAATATTATTAAATGTGAAATATAAATGTAAATAACTATGTTGGTAATGTTGCATTATAATCAGTTAATTACGTCAACACTAATAAAGTTTAATGTTACAAAAATAAAAATCTGGAGTGGCCTACACTCAACTTTCCTATAAGTAAATTTAATATCAATCCCCTTGGGTATATAAGATATAATGTTTCATTTAAGCATAATGCAAACATCTAAATGGGAGATGTTTATTAGTCTTTCATTCCTGAGGTAGTCAGATAGTAATGATTGATCGACTTATCAAAATATAAGCTTATTTTTGTATATCACACCACTGATGCAAATAATCTCATTAGTATAACTACAGTAGTAATAACATTTTTAAAAAGCCAAAGTAAAAAAATTATTGCTAGGAAATATTCTCCTGCAAGAGAACATGGCTTTTGTTCAAGTAGCCAGTGGATTTCTTACATCGTTTACTTAACCTCCTTCTGCATTGAATATTTAAGCCAAATTTTTAAATTTAAAACAGGAAAATACTCTTATTTTCTCTGACAAACGTCATAAACATCGAAGAGAAAATGTCGTTTTAAGATAATTTATAATTACATTTATTAATCTTCAAACGAAAGATTTCAATTCTGAATTATCTTTTACGATTTTGGTCTATTATACCCGCGCGTCTTATCCTCAGTTAAACTTGGCCTAGGAGATTTGATCATCTGCTCTTCATTCCTGGAGGAGGTTGATTTCTGATCGGCTTTTGGAGACTTCCCACTCATCTCGCCGGATTCTCCTTGTTCTCTTGGTTAAAATTTCGTTTTCCCTGTGCCTGTAGCTCCAACAGGAGCCGAGAAAAACGCGTTTAAAAGTGGGGGCAAAGTACAATCCAGAAATTTTCTGGATTAGGGGATTGGCCCAGAGGACCGGAGATGATGGGAAACTGTCAGGGGGGGTAAGAAAATAAAAATGGGTAGGGGCCAGGTATATGAAAAAAAAGGAGAGGGGGGGGGGAGTAAAATCGAAACAACGCAAAAAACGCTGAAAAATTCGATGAGTGAAGGTTAAGAACTTCTCACTATTGCTCCAAAAAATAAAAAACTTAGAAGAAGACGCACTAAAAGAGTGCTCACGCGCAATGTACTCTCTCTCGACGAAAAATGAGAAAACATTTCCCACGGGGGATGTTCTGAATACCACCAACGATCCAGGAGTCGCCGAATCCCGGATCAGTTCCGCGACAGGTACCATCCAAGGTAGCATGCACAGGTACATCCACAGGTAGCATCCACAGGTACATCCACAGGTACATCCACAGGTAGCATCCACAGGTACATTCACAGGTAGCATCCACAGGTATGTACCTATGGATGTACCTGTGGATTTACCTGTGGATGGTACCTGTGGATGCTACCTGTGGATGTACCTGTGCATGCTACCTTGGATGGTACCTGTCGCGGAACAGATCTGGGATTCGGCGACTCCTGGATCGTTGGTGGTATTCAGAACATCCCCCGTGGGAAATGTTTTCTCATTTTTTGTCGAGAGAGAGCGCATTGCGCGTGAGCACTCTTTTAGTGCGTCTTCATCTAAGTTTTTTATTTTTTGGAGCAATAGTGAGAAGTTCTTAACCTTCACTCATCGAATTTTTCAGCGTTTTTTGCGTTTTTTCGATTTTACTCCCTCCCCCTCCTTTTTTTTCATATACCTGGCCCCTACCCATTTTTATTTTCTTACCCCCCCTGACAGTTTCCCATCATCTCCGGTCCTCTGGGCCAATCCCCTAATCCAGAAAATTTCTGGATTGTACTTTGCCCCCACTTTTAAACGCGTTTTTCTCGGCTCCTGTTGGAGCTACAGGCACAGGGAAAACGAAATTTTAACCAGAAGAACAAGAACTCATCCGGCGAGATGAGTGGGAAGTCTCCAAAAGCCGATCAGAAATCAACCTTCTCCAGGAATGAAGAGCAGATGATCAAATCTCCTAGGGCAAGTTTAACTGAGGATAAGACGCGCAGCCCGACCAAAGCTGCCAACCCCCGTCCAAGGGGTGCAGACGGAAAGTATGTGTTCTTCCCTATGGGGCCCATTTTTGTGTAAACTTGATCCATCAAAGATTCTGGACCGTAGCGTGGTAACAAGCAATGCTAACACACTCACCCACCCACCCACACACATACAGACATCATCGAAAAAACTTCATAAAACGACTTCTGGGACCTCGAAACATGTAATTCCGTCAAAATTTCGAGATCGAATTTTTTCACGATCACTATACTTTACTTCTAGTAAAGTGAAAACAAACTTTGAAACAAAATTAAGTTATCAACAATAGTTAGTAAACTGCCAACACGAGATGAATTAAAACGTTATTAAATATGCTCCTATGATTTTGATGTTTCTTTTGACATTATTGCGGTAATTGGGACCAACTAAATTTATGAAACCAGAAAGACCGAAAATTCTCATGAAGTATTGAATTTAGTAACTACATTTGATAAACAAAATTTTAATCTTGTTCAAAAAAACATTATTAAAATACTGTTTAAAATGTTATATTCGTTATATTGCCATTTGACCCTTTTTCTTAGCTCAGTTTGGAAAATAAGAGCTCTTTTTAGCTCATTTTTTGTATTATTTTAGCCAGAATCGTTACCTGATATTTGGTAACACTATCTTTCAACCGCATCAAGCGGTCTTCGACATGGTCATATTTCAACTGATTTGTTCAGAGAAGAAATCAGTTAAGATTTGACTCTTAAGTAGACCGCTTGTTACGGTTGAAAGATCTTAGTCTTATTCCTGATTTCTTACTGTGGGTTAGACGTTGATTTTATTTCATATGTTTATAGTAAAATCTTGTTATATATCATCAATTATATAGTCGTCTTTTTATCCTTCATACAATTTATTGGTTTTTATAATATCCATCAAATAGATTTTATTACATTCATAAGTTTCTGAAGTCAATGATTATAAGGTTAAAAACTGAAGAACAGTAATAAAACTTATTATTAAATTCTATTCTTGTAACCTACATTGGTTTTAAAATTGCTGGTATAATCACATAAGATTGTGAATTTTAGTTTATAAAACCTTCCATGTTTTAACTCACGAGCTATATATTCTTCTATTTTGTGGTATTTACTCATGATTAGAATGAGGCAAAGAATCACCGAGTCTCCACATAAAAGATGTTTTGTGTCGAGCTATTTTCATTCTTCCTTTGTGTAAATGGCCCATTGATGACCTTTTTTACAAGTCATATACTAATAACCTCTTTTTGAGTGGTTATAAAATGAAATGTGCACTACTGATAAATATATAGAATATTATAAACATGTTATAAGTAATTATTTCAATAGACATTATAATTTTCTGCAAATTATTCTCAGGAAACAATGGAATACAATATACGTATGTACGCATCTAAATAGAAAGTGACAAAAAATTAAGATTATTCTGAAATTCATAAAGAATGATACTACTTGATTTTTAAATTGTGGGAAATGTAATAAACTAAATAAGTGTAAATAAAATTTACAATAATGTATTCATAATCGGATTTTACAAGAAATCTTTCTAGTATTTCTTCTCTTATGATAGTGGTACTAAAATGTTAAATAATGTTTCTTTCTTATTTGTAATGCTTATAATTTGTATTATCATATTAATTTACTGCTAAATATAAAATAAATCTTTTTAAATCAGTAGGCATGGAAGTTCAAATTAAGAAAAGGTTTCAATTTAAGTTACGAACAATATAGATTATTATTACTATTCAAGAAATATTTATGTCTTGAAAATAGATATGATGAGTTGAGTGCTGAAACATTATACACACTCACTTATACAAACATGCAAAATAAACATTCATACTCACTCTAATACGTAGGTACAAAAAAAAAAAATCTGGAGTGGCCTACACTCTACTTTACTATGAGTAACTTAATGTCAAATTTCTTGAGTATATAAAACATAACGTCTCATTTAAGCATAACGTAAACATCTAAATGGGATATAATTATTAGCCTATCATTCCTGAGGTAGTACAGATAGTGATTGAAGGACATATCATTTTATAAGCTTATTTTTGTACATCACAAATAATTTATTATTTGCAAATAATTGCATTAGTATAACTACAGCAGTAATAACATTATTGAAAAACCAAAGTGAACATTTCCTGAAACGATTTATTCTCCTACAAGAGAATGGCTTTCGTTCAAACAGCCAGTAGATTTCTTACATCGTTTACTTGACATCCTTCTACTTTGAATATTAAAGTAAAATTATTAAATTTAAAACAGGAAAATACCCTTTTTTTCTCTGAAAAACATCTTTAACTGCGAAGAAAATGTTGTTTTAAGGTGATTTGTTAATTAAAGATGTACGATAATTACATTTATTAATCTCTAAACGAAAGATTCAGATTATGAATTATCATTTACATTTTTGGTCTTTTATAGAATTATCATACTGGGAATTTTAATCTTTAAAATAATAATAATAATAAGGTTCTTAGTATTTAATAAGATCATTTTCCTTCCCCTTTGTCAAATAACATATATACGATTTTTTTCTGAGTGAGTGTTATCATTTTCCTGCACATTATTATTCCTCTTACATCTCATATAATTCAATAAACAATTTAAACTGTTCCTTTATAAAATCAATTTTATCTCAGTGGATTCGCTCAAAAAATTTCTAAGTCAATGTAAACAATGTAAAAAAATACAAAAAATTCGACAAGTATAGCAGGTGATCTCTTAGTCTAGGGTAAACAAAGAGTTTTTATATCGTTATTGCTCTTTCCCGTAATTGAAACTTCATGATATTTTTTTTATGAATTGCTAATTTTTTGTTCCATTTTTGGTCAAATTTTCATTATTTTTTAATGAGCCGTTTAGCGTCAAAAAAACATTTTTTGAAAACAGAAATCGTACTGTAACGCCCCATTAGCGAATGTAATTTTGAAAAAAAATATCTCAACTCATTTTACACATAATGTTCTATTTATAGGCATAGTTTCATTCTTGTCCGTCAAACAGTATGGCTTGTATCGCTCTCACAAGGTTTGAGATTGAATTATAAGTCAAAATTTGTACATTTTATTGAAAAAAAATTATTTTCTGTTGTTTTAAAATTCTGAATATATTTTTCGTTTGTTGCATTTGTAACTTCAAAGATAATGTGAAAATTTCAAAACTCTAGGGTAATCAGTTTAGGAGAAATAAATGTTTTAAAAAAAACTGTTTTTGGCAAAAAAAGTGACTTTCCCATCATGCATAATTCTTCCGAAACAATAGGGATCTTCGTCTTTATGAGGCCCATTTTTGTGTAAAATATCAACTTAATCCATCAAAGATTCTGGACCGTAGCGTGGTAACAAGCAATGCTAACACACGCACCCACCCACACACACACAGACATCATCGTAAAAACGTCATAAAACGACTTGTGGGACCTCAAAACATGTAATTCCGTCAAAATCTCGAGATCGAATTTTTTCACGATCACTATACTTTACTTATAGTAAAGTAAAAAGAACTTAAAAACAGGTAGCAGATTTTTCGACTAAATCTTTGATACTTTAGTAATTAGTGTTAATTAGGTAGAATCCTTTTTTGTCAGAATAACCTTGGAAATTGAGGGAGGATAATGAAAGACAGGTTAAGAAGATAAGAGGTAGGAAATATTAATTAAATTTAGATAGATAAAGAGTTAACTATAGTTGAAGATCTTCCTATACAATAAAACTAAAGCAGTATTTGAAAAGCTCTGTCCCGAAAATACGCAATTAGGGTAAAACTCTGGAGTGATGCACCACACCAGATTTTAATTAGCTCATTATAAACATATATTATAAATATATATTTGAATAAATTTTATAATTACCCTAAAATAAAAGAGTAGATCAACCTATGTACATAAGTAGATTAAATATGGAAATACTTTTTTTTATAAGTTTATAATATACAGGGTGATTCGAAAGGAATGACCTGATTCTATGTTTAAATATTTTATGAAGGAAAAATATCAAAAATAAAACTTATAACAAAAGTATTCTAATAATTGTCAAGTTTTATTTCACACGTTACAAATGCTTAATATGACCATTCATTGCAGCCCGAACAACATTAATACGAGTATGATATGTAAATTCTTCCCAAACACGTTGAAGCACGCCATGATCAATTGACCTCACAGTTTCTATTTTTTTTTCTCTGGGGATTTGTAAAAGGTAGTCTTGAAGTCACCATTGCCATCTGACCTGGACAACTTAAAACATCGCATAACGACAGCGATCAATTCAATTGAACCTGATGTGCTTTAACGTGTCTGAATTTTCATATCGTATTGATGTTGTTCGTGTTGCAACGGAAGGTCATATTGAGCACTTTTAACATGTGAAATAAAAATTGATTATTAATAGAATACTTGTATTCTAAGTTCTATTGTTTGCTTTTCTTTTTTTTTTGATAAAATATTTAATTATAGAAGTGAATCATTCTTCTTGAATCACCCTGTATATTATAATACTTGAATACATTTGTTTACGTTTGGATATTTACTTCTCAGTCACTTAAATTACAAGTGAACCTCATTTACAAAAAAACCGTATTGATTGTTTGATATCAAAATTATTAAACGAAAATTAAATAAATATTTTGTTACGTAAAAAACAGAGATAATGTGAAGACGTCAACTATACAAAAGTGCTCTGTTGATGAATATACTGTGGATCCCAGAAGAACCCTTTCAGAATTGTGCATGGAAGATTGGTAAAGGATGACGGCAGGGTGATTATTTCAATATGAAAACTCATAGTTTGTAGTTTGGATTCAGTTTTATCTTTTTGAACACCAGTCCTAGACCTTTTCTGGATCACCTCATATATTGTCTTGGTGTTATGTTTCTCCACATATGGTAACGTAATAAATCTATAACAGCATAGGGATAGATGATACTAAGTGGGGAGGCGACCCTGGCACGAAGGTTACTTAAAGAGAAGAACCATCTTCTCGTCAGCATTTCAGTGACTCTTCATATTGGAACTATTTTCAGGTTAGTCATTTAACTATCAAAATGTAAATTATTGAAATATTCAAAACGTAAATTATTTATACGTGAGTTATTTAAAAAGTTAAGCTTATTCATTTTAAAAATAATACGGTTATATATACATATATAAATATTTTACATAAAGTAAAATCTCTTGGGTTTTTTACTCTGACGAAGATCGCTTGTTACTTGAAAGATTTTAGTGTTTTTTTTCCATTTCATATTGTGGTTTGATCTTTGATATATATATATATATACATTTACCCAGACCAAATTCCGAGAAGAAGAAAAAGTGTGTGTTAGTAAATTATGGTCAAGAAAACTGTACCGTATATATGTATATATATATATATTCATTAAAAAGTTTGCCTATATTAATTCGTTCATATTTCCTTGAAACTTTTTCTAATTTCCTGATTAAGGAAATCGAATGACAGGGAAGAGAATAAACAAGTTTTGCCTATCATTTTGTAATCCGTTATTTATTTTTTTAACTAACACTACACTACTTCGTTTCACAGACTAAAATGTAACACAGACGTTTACACTACACTAATTCACAGACTAGTTTCGTTATCTGTGAATTTAGATAACCGAATTAATTTTGGTAAACTGCTTTGTACCACTGGATGTCATTAATCAGGAAATTAGAAAAAGTATCAAGGAAATATGAAACAATGAAAATTGGCAAACTGTTTAATGAAATATGTGTCAATGAAGGTCTGCTACCCAAGTATACAAATATATATATAAATAAAAAGATTTCACATAAACACGTGAAATAACAATCAATGATCAAACCACAAATGAAATGGGAAAACAAGACTAAGATAGTCTTGACAAGATCTTAGTCTTGTTTTCTTATTGTGGTTTGATCACAAATATATATATATATATATATATATATATATATATATATATATATATATAATGTCTGAATCATACAAGATGTATGGAAATATATGAAATTACGGATCACTAAAGTGAAATGTTTTTAGCGAGTTTTCAGAGGAAATAAATATTAAACAACGTTATGAAAACTGTAATACCATGGACAAACGAACAGTATATTACAAATAAAATGTAACAAATATCTTTATTTTAAAAAAATTTGTTACTTTTAATTTTAAAAAATTAAATCATTATGACAACAAATGTGAACATTACCAACTGTCCCTTTGCATATTATAATCATAGTATTGCAATATACTAACGGTCAACCATGTTACTAATATATTTTTTGTTACTAATATAGAAGTCTATATTCATGAAGGGAGATGATGTATTCATTTGGCATGCACTTCCTACTGTGAACTGTAAATCTCCAAATTTCTATTTTCTTACTTGCAGACCCTTGGCGTCATGTGAAGTAACCCCTGATTTACAACCTAGTTGAGAATGGTATATGTCTCATTAACTGACGGTCATTTTTTGAAAAACAATCGTTTAAAATTAAGATCATAAGGCGTATCAAACATCTCCGGTTATTGAAGTTATCTCAATAAGTCAGTTATACGCGAAATCTAAACAAAACTAACATCCCAGAGCAAAGGGATTCGAACTTTTTGCCCAAGGTACAATAGTGACCACCAAGTTAGTCGCATCCAAAGGAAGAGGATTTTATACATTTTTTTTTTTAAATAACTGAATATTTCTTTCATAAAAATCATCTAAATGTAATTATACTCTTTTTTCTTCCTATGGATTTTTAAAGAAGTATAAACTTTGGGTAAGTATGATAAAATGTTAATATATTATAAATTGATATCCCATGATGGATTAAATTGTTTCAATCCTTACTGCTCTTTAAAGGTCCTTACTCCTAATAACATGAATGTTACAACATTTGGGACTACTACCCTATTTCTAGTTAGAAAAAAAATATTTAGGGAATTAAAAATTGTCAACTCTAATTGCTGCAAACTCAACAGAAAATGAAAGAGTTCAGAACATTAAATAACATGTGCATGTGAAAAGAAATACGAGTAAATCAATAGGCAATGCAATAAGTTATTGACAAAAATAAAGTTGAGCAATTATTGAAAATTGTATACTTCATAATTTAATATTATTACTTTTACTAACCCAGAGGTTTTTTTGTAACTATTTAAGAAGGATAAAGCACCTTGACTCGTAAATTTTCTTTACGACTTCAATCTGCGCTGTTTCCTCTCGTCGTGTTAAATACTAACTGAGATAGAAGAGACTATCATGGAGATTGGCTTAAGTGTTTTTTGTCCAACAATAACTCCCTTCTGTATCAAATATAAAGTATTCTGTATCAAATATCAAAGTATGATATGGAAGTTGTATTAGGTATCATAAATAAATAAAATTTATTTCTTGCTGTGGTATATACGTTGATTTTATTTTGTGTTTTTTTTTTAAGTCCTGCGATACATACATGAAGTAAACATGTAAATTATATCAATATTGTATCGCGTAAAAATCTTCAAATTGTTCCCTTATGGAACCTGTCTTACCAGGTTATACATTTATTTATTTTTAAAAAATAGGGATTAAAATCGATGTATTCACAATTTATGACGTATTAGAAGTTTATAATGTGTTAATCTTTCAAATTTACATTTAATGCGAATATCAAAGCTGTTTTACTTTAACATTTTCATTAAAAGTAATAATGAAAACACTAACAATTCTATTCTCGTAACCTTTTTCTAGGCGAACAAGAAAATGGCTAAAAAATTGATAAGAAGTTTATACTGTTTCTTGGTGCTATCAGAACTAACCAAATGTAAGGTAAGGCCTCAGGAGACTAATGGGCAACAAGGCGAAACAGGAAACCAAAATATAGAAATGTCACCTTCCACTGAGAGATCCTCAATGCTACCGTCGATTCAGCCGACTCCACCCTACCAACCGATGCCTGTTAGCACCTTTCTAAAAAACCGTATAAATCCTTCATAGTAATAATTTAATGATATATATTTCTTGCCTGTGACTCACAACTCTAATGATATTATCAATAATTTATCAGAAATAGTCAAATCGAATTCTCAAATGTTGAAGCTTTGATCTTCGAGTAGTCTGGGATATAATGAAAGGACTTATTTGTGCATGATAATTGGTTTCTTTAGTTAATAAGACGTCTCGATTGCATCAGAGATAGAATTAAATTAGGTATTTAGAACTAGTTTAATCTCTGAAAAGACTAAATATTTCAATAATTAGGAAGCCAACAGCTGATTATGTTGACGTTTGTTCCATTACCAAGTCTTTAAACACTTCTGTCCCAGGTCAGAATCAGATATTACAGGAATCTTACGTAATCTTTAATGTAACAATGCATGGTGTTTATACTAAGGATGTACGTTTAACAATGAATTAAATGAACAATCAATTTAATTGTAATGAATAAACTAAATTTAACAATAGATTCTGATAATCTCTTCTAGCAAACTATTTTAAAATCGTTTTCATAAAGGTACAGGTATTTATATATTACAATCTATGGTCTTCCAAAATTAGTGTGAGAGTGTCTACTTTCTTTACTAAAGCAAGTCATTAAATGTAAGTTGGCTGTCACGTGATTACCTGGACACATGATAATAGAGGTGAATGAAGCAGTGGATCGAGAGGCTGGAGTGGGACAAATATTCTGTGACCCCGAGGATTTTTGTACAACACACCTATCCCTAAGATTTCTTAAGAATTCAATTGAGAAATGGGTAAAGAAGGAAGCAGATAGAAGATTGCTAGCACTACCAGGTTTAATTCAGTCTAAAAAGTCCATTCTAATAGGACAAATTTACAAAATGGAGATCATAAAGAAAATAGGAAAGATTTAATAATGTATTTGAAATATCTGACTAGACATTGTCCTCTCAAATACTTCTTAAGCGTAAATTAACATCAGTCATAGAATGAAGACTATGTCTGGAAGAGGAAGAACACCTTTAAACTCACTTTGTGTGAGTGTGAGGCTATCACTTTTAAAAAGTTAGAAATTTTTGGTAAATCATTCCTAAAACCAGTATAAGTGAGAGATAATTCACCAAAAATTGTTATTAAGTTGATTAAAGAATTAAAAGTTAATTTGTTATAATATTGACAAATCATTGTCCAATTGACAAAAAAAACCAATAGAAGTGAGAGATAATTCACCAAAAATTGTTATTAAGTTGATTAGAAAATTAAAAGTTAATTTGTAATAATATTGACAAAGGACAGCACAAGACACTTTAGCTGCAGTTTGCACCAGTCCTTAAGTACTTTTAGGTCCTCAGACTTATAATAATATATACTGCTGTGATACTCAGTTGGTAGTACTTTCATTTCACAATTATCTATCAGATTAAGATATATTATATTAAAATTCTCTGTATGTCTGTGTACACATTCCCAAATAGCCTTATTAATCTTGATTAATTTTTACTAGTTAATTCAAGTTGACTCTCGAAAAGTTTTAGGCAGGCAAAATGTTCACGCCACCATGAAGATTAATACTTTTTTGAGTTTTAATTGGTCCTCACCAATCAGTCAATGAAAATTTTATAAATTTTTAAAAATTTCAAGATAATTATGAAGTAATTTCATTAGGTAACATATAATTTAAATATGTTTTATGTTCCAAATCTACAAAAGTTTGATGTAACCCAAAAAGAAAGGAGCTATTAAAAAACTGTTTTTTTTTTTGGTTTATTATGAAAAAAAAAAAGATATTTTAAACGAATCTGTGAAGATAAATGAAACTAGCTAATAATAGCATGAGAATACAAAGTAAAAAGAGCTTCCGAAACTTTTCATTGTAATGCTGTTCGATTAGAAGATAAAAACGACAAAGCGATAACTAGCAGACCTGAATTACACTGCGAAGACTGAAAGAGCCAGGCATTATACTAAAACCTATCATTAAAGCATTCAGTGTATAAGGCATGACTGAATGCAAGTTATAACATCAAACTATCTGATCAAAGTCAGGCACAATAGCCAGTAGTAATTTATATTAAATAAGCGTGTTGAACAACATAGTAACATGCACTACTGTATATTAAATCATTTTCTGTATCCAACTTTACCAAGTAATATACAGACTGAGTCAAAAAGAACTGTACAGTTTTGATGGTATATCTCAGTAACAATTTTCTGAGAAACGTTAAGAGAATCAAAACGTTATTAAATCGTGATAATAAGTAAATATATATCCACTTTCTTCAAGCCTTTGTTTGATGTTTATTATAGATATACTGTTGTTATAAAAATTGTTTAATAGAGGGCAATAAACCTTTTCATCAAAAATATTAAAATGGAACTCTGAAACGTATAAACATTTCTGAAAGAGGCCCTTTGCAGTTTACTGATGCAATATTACAATTAAAATGTCATTATGTGAGATGAATAGTAAAGAAATTTAATATGTACAAACAAGCAGTAATGGATTGGTTTATATGTTGCAAAATGAAACGTATCGAAAAGAAAATTGTATTGCGAGTTTCTGATCATAAATGAAAGCACGGATTGGCACCATTCTACTCGTAATTTCAAGATATTGACGATTGCTAACATACTTCGGGGTCATACATTACTCAGAAAATAGTATTTAGTATTATTAAACAAACGTAAACAGTTTTAAAGCTTCACTAATGAGAGCTAATATTTCATTGGACCAAAAGATTGTGATGAAAGTTTTTATTTAGTGGATTCTAGAAATAATGGTATAACGGGTTCAGTATATCCATTTTAATAGATTATTTCAATGTAATTCAATAATAGGTTGACTACTTCTAATCAGTCATCAGAATCTGGTTTGTGAGAAAAAAGTTTACTCTGATGTTTGGTTATCAATTAATTTTCTGACCAGATCACGTGAGAATAAAGGCAATGAGAAGAAAGCAGATCAATATTGACTAAAGCAACCAGGTATAAAATAGTCTTATAAACTCAATTGAACTAGTGTTAAATTTCTAAATAAAAGAATAAATCCTCAAGTAGGAATTTAAAAGTAAGTGCAGAATGTCTAACTGGATATCGTTCTCTTAACTGTTAATTATATACAAAATTAAAGTTTATCAGGAATCGGTCAGTTCTTAAAGTTCAAATTTAACCCTCATGGCCAACGTTTCAGTTTTTATTTAAAACCTTTTTAATAGGCCTACAAAACAGAGGAATGTAAGAAATAATTCAATCATTCAAAAATCAAACATACATAAAAAGCGCAATTAGTTACAAATAAGAAATTACCATAGAAATGTTGACAATAGGTTAGTGAGAAAACTTACAGAAGAATAAAATTTTGAAACAGAAAAACTAAGGATTACATTAAAGATTTTTTTACAAGAAAAATGTAAGTTTTCTCACTAAACAATTGTCAAAATTTCTATTGTAATTTCTTATTTGTAACTAATTGCGCTTTTTATGTATGTTTGATTTTTTGAATGATTGAATTATTTCTTATATTTCCTCTGTTTTCTAGACCTACGAAAAAGGTTTTAAATAAAAACCAAAACGTTGGCAATGAGAGTTTAATTTGAACCTGAAGAACTGATCGAGTACTGATAAATTTTAATTTTGTTTCTGTTTCACGGACGATACTTTTATCAATATATTAATTGTATAGTCATAATCTAGTGCGTTCTAGATCAGTGTTTCCCAAACTTTTTCGAGTGACCGCCCCCTTGGGTCAATAAACCTATAACTCAACACCCTTCAATAATAATCAGATTCCTAGACTAAATAACCAAATGTGTAACATTTTAATAATTAAATTAAATAATAATAATAATTACTAATTAAATAATTACTAATCGAATATTTATTTAGAATCCAATAGATGTATTGTTTCATAGCATATTTATGCAAAAGAATTAATACACAATAAAAGAAACTTGGGTGAGATATACTTTTAAAATAAAAATGAATTATCAAAACAAATAATAGGTTAAAGAAACTGTTAATAGGTTTTAAGAAACTGTTTCCTAGAAGTTTACATGTCGTTTTTTCACTTAAATTTAGAAAATTGTATTGCATGAACATATTCAATTTATAGAAATAGAATCCCCGCTTCTTTTTGCATTACCGCCCACTTTGGGAAACACTGTTCTAGATTATTAAGTTAGTACAATTAATTGAATAGTGTGATTTTTTTCTGATGATAATACAACACTCCCTGGTTCTCACTCTAGCGAATCCATGAGTACAATACACTATCGAGACACCCACATGAAAAGTAATCATAATTGAATCTTTAGATATTTTCATTTTTTCCTGCTTTTACTGCATACAAGTTAAGCGAAGGCTGACATTCTCCCCTGATCAACCTGCAAGATGACCAGTCTAGATCCAGTGGGGTCCCTTCACTTCAACGTCTTTCCCTCCTTTTATATTATTTTCGTATTTAAAACATACGACTTCAACTAAACGCAAAAAATCAGCTTCAACCAGTTGAAAGTTTCATTCTACTTTTCTCTTTTTATTTGGCAAATACTAAAATTGAAAGCAGATTGAGAAAGTTATTAAAAGTTGCTAAGAGAAATTGTCTATTAAGAGTGATTCTTGAGAACTAGGATGTTAAAGAAGGAGGCGATGAAAAAAATTGCGGAAATAGAAATATTGTTCAGAAATACATAATTAATGTATGATAATGCATTACTAATTATCATCTGGGATTTCTGAATTACATTATAATACACCTGGAACACATTATTAAGTATCTGGAATTTCTATGTAACTGTTTACTTGAAAAGAACATTGACTTGAAATTGGCACCTGTCAAATTACTAGCTAACCCAATATTAACAGAAAATTGTCTTTTCGCTAAACGGAACATGCAGCTAACTTCAATGGTGGTTCTAAGAATTATGTGACTCCGTTCTATCAACTCTTATCCATCGTGAAGTCCTCGTTGATCCCATATAAAACTGAACTTCACGTATGACGAAGTATATTTTTAATTAAAGTTACAACTAGAGAACACAAAAAAGAGGTAACACTTACGATTCGCGATCATTTTGGCTGTCCTGCCGTCTTCAGGAGAAGAGAAAAAGAAAAAGCAGAAGGAACGAAGGAGTGGAGACGTAAATGCTTCCACTAACCGAAGTATATTTTTATTTATATATATAAGACAAAAGATTATCAAATACTAGTTCGAAAAAAAGATTGTCATCTACTGACAATATGTGGCGAAACAATAAACTAAATCTTTGTATATTCTTAACTTCAATTTTTATCATAAATAATGATGAGCGGGCTTACGAAACATTTTCATAATTTTATGCCATAAACACATACGTATACCATTTATGGCTCCCTCCTAGAAGAAGCATCAGGCTCCTTACCATACCCGGTTTAAAAATTACGTATTGCTGATTACGTATCGCGAAACCAAAATATACACAGAGCACTCTCTGTAGCAGTTTTTTTACATCAACCACACTTGCAGGCTTACACAATTAGTGCTATTGGGTGAAAGTACTGCTTATTTGTTATTTGACATCAATTTTAGTTGTGGGCTACCACATAAACTATGTGGGCTACGTAAAGGTAACTATTTTCGGCAATAATTATGACAGCGTTCCTGGATTATAGCTGGTGAATTAGTACATATGGACTATTCAAGTCAATTATAACTAGTAGATTATAACTGATTATAATAGCCTATCAGCACCCCATTCACCAGTTCTAATCTTTTACTTAAAATTGGTTCATAGTTCATCGCATAATAAATCGCTTGTTATGATCAATTAGTTATAATTGACTTACATAGTCTATTCGTACCCAATTCACCACTTATAATCTAGTAGTGAATAAATGACTTACATAGTCAGATTAAATATAACTACTGAAAGACTAATTAAGTCAAACATAATTAATAGCTTATAATTAGTGAATTATTACATGTTGAACTGTGAATCAGTTCTAATAATTCAATCAATTATAATTCCATGTAAGTCAATGTATTCAGTGTTTATGGATTGTGAATCAGTTATAAGTACACGATTACAACTGGTGAATTGGATACTCATGGACCGTGAGACAATTATAACTAATACATTATAAGTAGTAAATTTAGCTCTCACAGACTGTGTGAGTGAAATTCTGAAGTTAAATGCTTGCATTTGTCAGTACTGCAGAATTTGTGCAGAGTTTAATTATAAAAAGACGACCAGTCTTACTTTGATTGCTATTATTGGTTGCGTTGAACTTTCCAGCTTCTAGAATTTGATAATTTGTTATTATAACAATAATTTATCAACGTTATCCTATCAAGAACTCATTTTCATAGAACTATTGGTTTTTAATTGTAACATAATTTGCTAATCTATATAAATAGAAGGTAGGATTTGCTTGTGCATTACTTAGAACTGACTCATTTCAAGTTATGTTTACGTTTTATACATTAGAGAAACTGAATCTACCCTTAGAAAAATTTCTCTCTGTTTGTTTGTCCAAAAATTTTGTCACAAGCAAACTCAGCCACTATAAGTTATAGCAACCTGAAACTTTGACAGTAGATTTGTGTATGTCTAACATAAAATCTAAGATTTGAATGAATTGGAAATTCAACGTAGAAGTAAAACGTTTGCTAACAAATAATAAGATAGCACTTAAATCATATCTTATTAATTAATTCAATTAATAACTTCATTAAATCAATCTTAAAACACTTGAACCATTTCAAAAATATTTTAAATCACTTTTCACTATAACTAATATCCAAGCCTTCATTAAATTAGTGTGGATAATACTTTATTGACGAACAAGAATAAATGCCATATCATCTCAACCATAATTAATCTAGTCGTATGAATTTAAGTACAAGTATTTATATTGTAGATGTTACTCAATAATTCAGAGGTTCATGATTTAAAAAAAAAATCATTGCTAAAGAAATTGAAAAATTTTATTCCTCAACCATCATTATGATCATAAAATTGAAAAGCATTTCTCAAAGTGCACCGGATACATACAAACATCACATACTTATGCATTTGGAAGTATAAAATTGAATTTGGAGCTTCATTTGTTAAAAAAAAAAAAATACAGGAAACAAAGTTGTTGCCCCAATCTCTTCTCTCATGAAGACGGTTAAACCAAAAATTAAACACTGTAAGGGTATCTATTTATACTGTATACCTATAGTTTACCCTGAAACGCTCGTAATCCGTTTTGGAAAATTTTCTTGATCCTACTATATATATATATTTATATGATCAAACCACAATATGAAATGGGAAAAAAATGTTAAGATCTTTCAACCGTAACAAGTGGTCTTCGTCAGGGTCAAGAACCCAGCTGAGTTGAGTTTTTGACTCTGACGAAGACCGCTTGTTTTGGTTGAAAGATCTTAGTCTGTTTTTCCCATTTCTTATTGTGGTTTGATCATATATATATATAAAATGATTTTGTCTGTACATTGCTTAGAACTGACTCATTTCAAGTTTTCTTTACGTTTCATACATTGGAGAAACCGAATCCACCCTTAGAAAAATGTCTGTCGGTTTGTCTGTCAGTCTGTCTGTCGGTTTGTCTGTTTGTCCGCAAAACTTTGTCACAAGTAAACACAGTTACCATAAGACATATAAAGCTGAAACTTTTACATTAGATTTGAGTAGGTCTAACTTAAAATATAGGCTCTGAATTGATTGGAAATTCAACGTAGAAATAAAGTTATGGACGTTTAAAGCAAAAACGTTTGTCACAAGTAAACTCAGCCACCATAAGACATGGTGAGCTGAAACTTTGTCACTGGATTTGTGTATGCCTAACTTAAAATACGGGCTCTAAATAGATTCATAATTCAGTACAGAAACGAAGTTATAGGGCTTTAAGCGTATTTTCCTAACTTCACAGACAAGTTTGTTTTGAAAATACACAGGTGCGGCAAGTAGGTATTGTTAGTTGATTTTAATTTCATTGGAGCATATGAATATATTGCGTATTTGACATCATTGAAAAGGTGTTTCCCAGAGCTGAGAATGTGCTATCTATTAGGAATAAATAGTTTTGTAAACGAGCAATTCTCAACTCTTAATATGAACAGGCAGGAAAAATCAACAAACAAGTTCTTACGCTATATCATACCGAGGAAAGAACTTACAAGTCAGTAAAGAGATTGGATTAGTGATGAAGAAGCGGTTCATTATCTAATTGAATTTCTTGACTCTGAATGTTTTTCTCCTGGACTGCCTGCTCATGAGTAAAAACTTAAAGTAGGAGCACCAATGATGCTGCAATTTATAGCAGTAACAAATTTCATGTTACGAAACATGAGTGCCCCAAAAACTGTGCAACGGGACACGACTCTGAGTTCGTGCTCTACACAGATATGCCATAGAGGCGGACATAATGACTGGATGTGGTATTGGGAAGTCTGTGTGTATACCACACATACCATTGATTCCGAGCCACTGTCTGTTTCCGTTGAAATGATTGCAAAGTCCCGTCAGAGTCTATTTCGCAATGAGGTTAACTAAGTCTCAAAGGGAGACTTTATCTAACGCAGGAATTCAAGTTAGTGAAACCAAGTTTTTCTCACATGGTCAACTGTAGTTTACTTGCGCAATAGTCACGAGGCTTCAACTGATTGTTCTTCCATGAACCTCAGGGACAGATAGCTAATGTAGTGTATAGAGAGGCATTTGTTTAACACTGTACTAATAATGGTATAATAATGGTACTAATAATACTATAATTTCTAATTATAGTATTAGTATAATACTATAATTGATATTTTGGAATACCAAGTATAATAGAATTTTTGATTCCGTCAAAGACGGGTACGTTTGCTAGTATATATATATATATATATTAGACAAACACTTTTGTTTATTTTGCAGTATAGTTATGAATACACAGTGGAAGAAGCAGAGAGTCAGCTCTACTTTGGACAGAAGGAAGCAAGACTGACAAGTGGCCGAGTGGAAGGCAGTTATTTTGTGTTACTTCCAAACAACAAACTCATGCGGGTCCAGTACAGCGTGGACGGCGACAGCGGCTTTGTTCCCATCATCTCTTACTCGAATGAAAACCCTTTTCCTGCCACCTCTACCACTTCTACCTCAACAGTCTCTGACCAGACCTAGCTTGTTTCTCAGTCGCCTCACTGAGTCTTATAAAGAGAATACTTAGAATAATTAAATCAGTTTATTGTTTAATTTTTACAAAACTTGATAACTTCCCGCAAATAAATGTATTTATACTTAATGTATTATTAATACTCTTTGCTAATATTTTATCACAATTGTTTCATTGTTTTCTAAGTTATACAAGAAATAGCAGTACTTTTATTTTTCTAAACCTGCAAGGCCTAGTGATGTTCCAACAAGTTGTTCAAACTTTTACTCTCAAAGGTAAAACAATCTGCCATGAGACGTCACAGGAATTTCCTTAAGCTCATTATATATACACATTTCCACAAAAATTAAATTAAATCCTAAATAAATGAATAATTTTGACCAGATATTATTAATTGCAATTATAACTATCAACACCTTGGAAAAAATCACAAATATCACAAAAATAAATTAATATTAATAACAAAGTATTAATAACAGGTATTAATAACAAAGTTTAGTACACACCCAAACGAATTTTTTCACCATGTAGAACATGGGTGTCAGGTTACTTTGCTGGCTTACTATTAAATAAATAATGGTAAATTAATTTTACTTAATTACTTTAATTAATAAGATTATCATTTTACCCTTTCTATAAAATTATATTTATTATTTTTATTGGATAAAATTTAATTATTATTTTAATTAATAAAATAATTAAAAGCATGAACAGATTTCTACCACATCACAAAAAATGAAATCTAAATAAATTTTTATTTAAAAAATTGCTATTTATTAAAAATTGTAACTGATTTTCTGAATTTTCAAGAGTCAACCTAACTCTACCTAAAAAATTAAGTTAATATGAAATGACTTCACAAATTACTGTCTCTATGGAAGCAGTGTCACAGGAGGGTTTTTGTTATTAAAATAATTATTTTCTTGGATGTACGTAAGAAAATCAATTAATTAACTACCTTGGGGTAGCAATTATGCACCTCTAGCTTCTGGCACTAGATAATAGCTTCTAGCACTCAACTCCGACTTTCGACCTTCGCGAGGTTATCCTGTTAACGTGCTATATGCAGGGACAAACGAAAGAAGAGCAGAATGTGGCCAGGGGCTGGGCCTGACCACCTTCGTTTCACAATCCTTCCAACTTCCCAAATCCTCTCCTCTTATCCCAGCCCCAATCCAAGGCTTTATGAATTCCGTGCCGAAGGATGGATGATACAGGGGTTACTGTATTATGAACGGAGTTTCAAGGGTACCAGGTGACCCTCTTAAGTAAATAGCCTTACTCCGGTATGTAGTGCTCTGCCGGAGCGGACAAAATACCACCGACAGAGCTTCAGGGATTTTTTCGTGTCTTTTACTAAGAAGAAGGAAGTCCGGAGACCATCCTCAGGAAGTACAGAGGGTCCAAAAGCGCTAACTAATGAAAGCCAACCTCCCACAAGTGCACCTAAAGACCCGAAGAAGACTGTCCCGAAGAAGGAGAAAGGAAGTTACTTTCTCCCAAAACGTAGCAAACCTGGATGAGCATGATCAATGATGATTTGTGCAGATTTTGCAAAGAAGAGGAAGAAACACCGTTGCACCTGCTGGCTGACTGCCAGGCAACTTTGCTGCACAGAGGTAGGTGCATCAGGACACTCTAAAAAACCATAGAAAAACTTTTACTGCTGGACCCAGCAAAAGTGTTGAGCTTCTTGGAGTCGTGAAGCTAACTGGTGGAGTACTTTAGTACAGAAAGGGGGGAAGTACAATAGATTTTAAGACACAGTGCTATAGTCACCCTCAAATATTAATAATAATAATAACTAAATACCTTCGTAGCCATTCTGGTCATGATGACTGCCACCGCGGCAGAATCTCCAAACTGAATTCTTCCAGCCCTGCCTATCATTTGAAGTACATGTCCTTCACTATACTCTTGCCAGCATCCTCCCACGTATTGCTGCGTGCCCTTCACGATGACGAGGTGCGCCGGCAAGTTCACACCCATAGCTGTAACAAACATGGAGTCCTCTACACATTATCTACTTGATCTATAATAATAAAATTATTATTTTATATTATAAAATAATTTCATTATTATTATTATATTATTTATTTTATCACGGGCACAGGACGACCCGTGACCCCTTGTGTCACTCAGTGTTAAGAAATTATACCAACAGTTAATAACATACATTTACTGAATGTGATTTACAGTAATAAATGTTATCGCTACTAATTGTTATAGATCCATGAAAACAAAGATGGCCCAAGCTTTTGATATATTATTCTTAAAATGAATCAAAATACATACACAAAAGTGTAATTAATAAAACAAAAAATCATTTAAAAATCAATAATTTCACTTACTTTATTACATAAATAATTGAAACATCAATTCAAGTTATATACAAAATCAAATATATTTAAAACTTACAAAATCTGTAAATTGAAATATTCCATTTATTTGACCCAACATAAAATTACTTAATGAAAGGAATGTGTCTTTATAACATTACTTTAAAACATTCGTAAAGCTTTAAATTTAAATTTAAAACATTAAATAAGCTTTTCAAACATTCGGACAGTTGTCATTTGTGTTAGAGTTTATATTTCTAAAATTATTGATTTTATACCCCTAATGTAATAGTTTTGTATATATACTTTCGAAATTTCATGCATCTCTTTACTGCTTAAATTCCAAATATGATTGTTAAATCAAAACGTTTGATTTGAACCTGAAAAACTGACCAATTCCGGATAAATAAAATTTCCTTTGTATATATGTATAACAAGAAATACCAGTAAATATGTGAAACAAAAAAAAACTACGTCCAAACAACAATAAGATTTTCAAAAATGGGACTAAGATATTTCGTGAAAATAACTGGTTCGGTTCATTCTATAACAGAAATAAATTTTATTCTAGAGTCATTAATTTCCCCTGACTTATGTGAACAAAATTTACTTTTCATTCTTATTTCTTTTTAATGCCGTTATTTCTAAAGTCATATATTACTTATTGTTTTCTTTAATATTTATTTGAATGAGCCAGCATAAACTGAAACTAACAGATATCCAAGTTTCACCTGTGTGCAAACATTCAAACAAGAACATCAGACTTTTATAAGTATATAGATAATGAAACATAGCATCCCTTAAAATTCAATCACAAGAAAATTCAAAACTATAGAAACGTTTAAAGAAACTATGAGTTCACTTTTTTGTAACATGAACTAAGAGTTAAGTAATACTTTGGGGGTCAGGCTAGCTCAGTGGTTACGTGCTCGCCTCTGATCTGATAGGACCGGGGTTCGATCCCCACCTGGCCCTCGATTTATTCACGCGGGAGGTGAATAAATCTTAGCACGTCGTCCCTCGGAGAAGGACGTTAAACTGTCGGACCCGAGCCTGTACGATGTCAGGTACTCGTTAAAGATCCCTACTCTAAATACACTTGAGTTAGGCAAAATTTAGTACTCCCACTGTAGAATCAATCTTCATTGTGTGGTATCACAAAGGGCCAATGCTCGGCCTAAGTGTGTTCCCTTGTGGAACTGCCACTGCAACCTAACCTAACCTAACCTAAGTAATACTTTTCCACTTTTGGCCTTAATTTTAATCCCTAATATTACTAAAGAGTATGAATTTGTTAAAGTTGAAAAATGTACAGAGTTCCTATTAATTACTGTGCTATTTCCCTATCGACGTACTGAATTGTACGCATAATACGAGTATAATGTAGCCTAAGGCCGACGTCATGTTCAATATACCACTCACTACAAATTTCGGGTTAATTTGAAATTATTTAAGTTTAATTTAAAATAATCCAAGTTCAATTTAAAGTACGCACGGTTAATCCATATTACTCAAACTTATTAACAAACCAAATATAATATAAAATAATACAATTTAATGAAAAGTTTTGTATAAATTACTTCCTTCACTGTTATAATAACAATGGTTTGCTTACTTTGTCTTCCATATTTTCATTTTTTCTTGGTGATTTTAAAAAAAAAAAACACTTTATTCTACACATATGGATGTTAATTTTCCAATTAGCATCATTTTTATTAAACATTTTAATCCTTCATTATTTTTTTTCATTTTGAGCTTAAAACTAACTACAATATAGATCTGAAAGATAAATATATCTTTAAGCTCTTTAAAGATATATTTGAAGCACATCTAATCTCTAAAAGTTCATAGAGATTAATTGTAGTGATCTCTCTATAGAATTTTTTTGGGTTAATTTAAAATACACTTCAGTTTATTTTCACAAAAAAATGATATTATTTTTTAGTGAAATTCGTATTTCAGTACAATTGGTACCCCTTGAACATTGTTGAGGAGAAATTCCTAACAGTTTGATATTGGATGAAAAAAAACAGTTAAAAAAATACACATAATTTTTTTTTCAAATTTAAGATTTTAAGTATTCTAAACTGTTTACTTGGTACATGTTTATCTATAATATCATATGAGCTGTTTTCTTTGAAAGTGTTGTAAATTCATTTCAACAAAAAATTAGGTAACGATAACTATGAGTACAACTTACTATGAACTTTTTATTTTGAAACTTTTTCAAAAAAATCTGTTAATTTCAATGAAAATTGTAACAGATTTTTTTGAAAAAGTTTATATATAAAAAGTTTATAGTAAATTTTATTAATTTTTGTCTATACCTATTTTTTTGTCAAAACTGGCTCACACCACTTTCAAAGAAAACGACTCATACATCTATATTATTTCCAAATATAAAAATGTATACCTATATCATTCAGTGGGATGATCCACTATTTCACCAATATTGCATTAAAATATATAACTTAAATAAATTATAAAAATTATAAATTAAATTAAAAATAAATATAGAATATCAAAATATATCAAGAAATTATGGAATTTAAAATAAAATTCATTTCTAAAATTGAACCTAAATTTTAATCCGTTACTACAAAAAAAATTACTAGAAATTAACTAAACCTTTGATACCACTGTTATTTAATAACTATTCTTTAATATTTTTTCTGTAAAACTTTCAAAATTATTACTAAAGCAGTGCTTAAACAGCCATCATATTAACATAACTCTCAAGGAACAAAAATGATTGGTCACAAACAGCTTTTAATTTCAGTAGAGTTTGGTCACCTCTCCCAATGTTCAACAACGACTTATTCAGAGACGAGCACGGTTTGTGAAACAATTTGAAAGAAGAAGCAACATTGGACTTCACTGTAAAATTCTTGTACTGATTAGATTTACTAGTGGATCAGTAAAAAGTAGATTTTTTTTTTACTTAAAATAAATCTAGACCAGTCTATGTACCATTTTATTCAGTCGCTAGTTATTAATTAATCCACCAAAATATCTCAAAACAACATGTTCAGATAATTGTGAACAAATGAACAAATTATAAATTATGATACGCCTATGATTCAAAAAATTTTATATTTCATGCCCTCGATCCCCCAAATACATGTTTTACTCTCCACCCATGTCATGTCGGCTAAATTCTTTAATAAATAATTCTCTCTTGGATAAAACCTATTAGAACTACAGATATCAAGGGTCTGAAACTGTAGTTAATCAAACCGTGCAATCTTATGATTGCGAAGTTTTTAAAGCCGGAAATAATGAAATAATATAAATCAATATAAAATAAACTCACCTAAAGTAGAAGTTGCAACAAGGACGGGCAAATGTCCGCGAGAGAAGAGCCCTACCACAGCATGGCGGTCTTCCAACAGCAAACCTGCATGATGGTATGCAATACCTTTCTTTATTGTTTCTGCGCATAAAAAATGTATTTTATTATATAACAAGTATCCACTTTTAAAACAAAAATAAATTTCTAATTCTAAGGTAGCGCAATCAGCTTTTATGTGGTATTTACTCTTTGTAGGGTAAAAACAGTTAATGAAATAGTCTCCATATATAGTAATTTAATTATATAAACAACAGGGACCAGGTTGGCTCAGTGGTTAACGTACTAGCCACTGGGTTGGTAGTTCGGGGTTCGATCCCCACCTGGTCCTCGATTTATACACGCGGGTGTTGAATAAATCTGAGTTATGTCGTCCCTCGGAGAGGACGTTAAGCCGTCGGCCCGTAACCTGTACGATGTCAGGAATTTGTTAAAGATCCCTACCCAAAATCCACTTGAGTTAGGCAAAATTTAGGACTCCCAATGTAGAATCTGTAAAACCACCGATCAAACAAAAAGGCGGTAAACGACTGACGTTATCAACCGCTAAAGGATCGGTTTAAACAATAAAAAAAAATATATAAACAACGTGTTTTGAACACGTAGTGTTCTTCTTCAGGCATTAACTAAAAAAAAACAATGACGTCAGAGAGTTATCTATAATATAAAGTAAATGGCACAACATGAAATAAGGAAAGAGAGGTGTACATACCCAAGGATGAGTGTCTGTGGTAGAGCTAACTAGAAATAGGATGGAAGTGGATGGGGAAAAGGAGATGTACATCCGGTTTATATTAGAAAGAAGGTACATTACTTTGTTATTTTTCCGTTAAAGGCCAGGCAGAGGCCTTTGCATTTGCTCTAACACTATGTTTAATTATAAGAATAAAGAGAAAATAGAATTTTTTTTACCCTACAAAAATGATTGTATTTTAACTTACAAATAATAATACAATATTTTAGAAATAAATGAGGTCTTAAATTAAAAACTTATTATTGGGAATTAATATTAAAAATATTAACCTAAAACTATCAAAGATATGAACATTCGCTTGGATTATCTTTACATAAAAAACTAAATGTAGCAGAATAAATTGCTGAATAAGGCTGTAGCCTGTTTGGAAATGGATAAAGCCAAACATCTTGCGGTCTCAAGTATTTTTGCGTTTTTGCGCTAACACCCAGCTTTCAAAGGTGTACAATTGATGAATGAATGAAGAAGGAAGCAGATAAAATCTGCTAGATCAATCCGATCTAATTTAGTTTAAAAAGCTGAATCTAAGTGTACTTACATTTGTCAAAAACTACTACATTTTTAAAGAAGGGATTTAAAAATATAGAAATATATCCGGAATTTGTTTTGTTAACTACTACTGATGCAAGCTGTAGTTAACAGCATCCGAATAATCTAGACACCATGTCTATAAGAGGCAAATATCTTCAATCACTTTATTTCTGAAGGCAAGGTAATCGTCTTAAACAGGATGAAGATTTTCGGCAAATCATACCTCAACCAATAAATGTGAGAAATACTTTCAATTATGAAGTTCATTAAAGCACTTAAAGTCTGAAGTTGACTTGATACAATCTGTAATGGGATGTACATTACGACAGGTAATGTATAGGAAAAAAATCCAACCAGTCAGTTTAATAATAACAATACTATATCAGATTAATCAATGATATCAAGTTTCTCATACCTTATTAAATGATTATTATTACATTTATACAAATTATATCATTACTGACGGGGTAGTAATGGAGTGATTAAGCGCCTCTAATAGCCTCCAACACTCAACTCCGACTTTTGGCGTTCACAAGACTACCCTGTTAACCTGCTATATGCAGGAACAAACGAAAGAGGAGGAGAAGGAGATCAGGGGCTGGGCCTGACCACCTTCGTTTCAAATCCTTCCTAATCCTCAAATCCCCTCCTTTTATCTCAGCCCCAATCTAAGGTGTTATGCGATCCGTGCCAAAGGATGGATGATGCAGGAGTTACTGTGTTATGAACGGAGCCTCAAGAGTACCAGGTGACCCTCTTGAGTGAAGCCTTACTCCGGTATGCGGTGCTCTGCCGGAGCGGACAAAATACCACCGACAGAGCTTCAGGGATTATTCCCTGTATTATACTAAGAAGAAGGAAGTCCGGAGACCGTTCTCCGGAAGCTCAGAGTATCCAAGAGTGCTAACTAGTGGGAGCCAACCACCCACAAGTGCACCTAAGAACCCAAAGAAGGAGAAAGAAAGTCACTTTCTCCCAAAACGTAGCGAACCTGAATGAGCATTATCAATTATGGTTTATGCAGATTCTGCAAAGAAGAGGAAGAAACACCGTTGCACCTGCTGACTGATTGTAAGGCAACTTTGCTTCACAGAGGTAGGCGGTTCAGGACACTCTACAACACCATAGAAAAACTTTTACCGCTTGAACCAGCAAAAATTCTGAGCTTCTTGGAGCAGTTGAAGCTGACTGCGGGGGTACTTTAGTACAGAAGAGGGGAAGTACAATAGTTTTTTTTTAAGACGCAGTACTATAGTCACCCTCAAATAATAATAATAATAATAATCATTACTGACATTACGTCAACAGGATAGTAACATTATAATAAAACCAAATATTAAATGATTATAACGAGTTTGTTATTAAATTTACTTCCGATAAAGTAGAGTGTACGTCACTCTAGATTTTACAAAAGTAATACTAAATATTCGTCAACATTATTTAAAACCCATTAACATTTTCTACTTGTTACTGCAAAAATCTAGAACGGACTACACTCAACTTTACTATAAGTAAACATAATGCCAAACTTCTTGGGTATATAATATATAATGTCCCATTTAGCACTAATATAAATGTCTAAATGGGAGATATTTATTAGGAATATATAAATTAAATATTTCTCTGTAAACAACAGAAATATTCATAGAAAATGCTTAAAATAAGTAGTAAGAAGTGAATTGAAATTGAAAAGATTTTTTACCTTTCAGTTTATTGTCTGTTATATGTTCAGATGCCTCGAGAAGATTTTGGATCTGCTGAAAATTAAAGCTATATGTTATTCTTGTTATCAGAATGTTCACTGTTTGTACAACGCCCTTCCTTGTACTGCAGAAAACCTGTGAAAAATGTTTAAACACAGTTCTTACTCAGTAATAGGTATGACTTATCATAACTGATATATGTAATATATCAGTTGGGTTTTTGACTCTGACGAAGACCGCTTGTTGCGGTTGAAAGATCTTAGTCTTGTTTTCCCATTTCTTATTGTGGTTTGATCATTGATTGTTGTTTCACGTGTTTATGTGAAATCTTTTTATGTAATATATATATATATATATATATATATATATATATATATATATATATATATATATAGTTCAATATAGACAAAGAAACATAGAGAAATCAAAAGAACACACTTACAGTCTCTAATTTTCGGTTTGAACCGTCTTGAGGAGAGATAAGAGAGGGAAACCAAGCGCACTGGTTCAGAGACGGTTGGAGACCCAACCGTATTTCCAACGAAAAAATATATATATATATATATATATTAGTAAAGGTAGGAACCAGACCTTTTTTTATACAAGTTGTATTAAAATCAATCGACTTGATTGCACGTGCCTTTTTCTTATTGAGCTTTTCAAATCTCCTAGCTAATTTTCTAGTTTACATACCTGTTTGGTAGATAACAATATCAGAACATTCTGAAGATGGTTGAAGACAACCGAAACATGTTAATAATTTAGGTTAATTTAATTCATCTGTTACATAATTAATAATTGCAACTAATTATAAATAGTGATGTCTAACAGTAGCTTTGCTCATATTATACATGAACTCAACCTCGAAGAAAGAAAATTAGCTAGAAGATTTCAAAGGCTCAATAAGAAAAAGGTACGTGCAATCAAGTCAATTGATATATATATATAATACGCACTCAGATACACACACACATACACACACACTCAAACACACACACGTACACACTAAACACATAAAATATATGTGTATAAATTAAACTTTAAACATAAGAACAGAATTGAAATGAAAAAACATTCACGTTTCTCTATAAGTTTTGCATTCACCCTTTATCAGAAGTAAAAAAACGATTAAGTTTACAGATACGAGATAACACTCTACATACATACATACATTTCTTATTTTAATACATTACATTTCTTATTTTATAATTCCTTTTATAATATAACTTTTTTATTTCTTTTTATAATTTTTTTTCGTTTCTTTTAAATTTCATTTATTGACGTTTTGTTTACCTTTGATGATCGTCACTTATCCACTTCTGTTCACTTAAAACCAACCATTGCTTAGAAGCACCTTTATTACAATAGTTGCCATCCTCTTCATGTTAAGAAGGTAATACCTAGATCCTCGTCAATTCACATACATCAAATTTGCAACAATCTGTGGGACCGCACATTCCACTGGTCTGAAGCCAGAAAGCGTCGACATGATCTCCCATTTCATCATTACCTACTTTTCTTGTGCCCATAGGCTTAGTTCTGTTATGAAGCAATTTTGCAGCATTCTCTCTCCTTTCCTCTGAGCTTCTTCTATCTTCAATCAGCCTCCCTCTATTTCTTACAAAAACCTTCCGCACCTGAAAAGCATCCATTCCCGTGTCTCTCCCAAGACTCCTAATTCTGTCAAGAAAAAAGAATGACATGGACGTCGCAGCTTTCAAGTTAGTCCTACTATAATCACATTATAACCATTATAATGATTATAATCACCCTAACCATTTTAATATCTCCTGTACTTAACTCCATCTGTTGTCTGTATTACTGTGGGCTTGGATTGAACCAATTTGAATCTACATATGAACTAGAATAGCGTCTCTCTCTTTCCTTCCTATTTCTATCCATACAAACTTCTAAGGTCATAGTTTTCATGACTCCTTTCGTGTTCTTAATCCAAATTATCACTCAAATCTCCTACTCCAACTCTCATGCTACCTTAAGAGCTTCAGTGGAGGCACTTATTTGCCTTTTTGTCGATCATCTCCTGGATTAATCATTACCCATAGTTGTTTTAACATAATTATTTATTTCTCTTTTGTGTATTATTATAATTATTATTATTGTTTATTTGATATAATTTTGTCATTTATTCATTATATTTACTATTATTTCTTTGTTCTAGTTGTTGTTTAGCTTATTTTCGTTTACTATTACTTTTCTCTGCGTTTCCTTTTTTTCAGTTCTGATTTGGCATCAGCACCAATTAAAATGCCAGACTTTCTGCTTTTCGGTATTTTTCTGATGACCGGTTGAGCAATTTCTACACTCTGATGATAGCGTAAGTCGAAATATAGATTTGAGTTGTGTCAATTTTTCAATCTGTTCTTTCAGTGTAATTTGACATGGTGTCCTGGAGGATCGTTTTCACTTTGTTATATACGAGTTATATACGTATATATAGTTCAAAAATAAACGCAAAAAACGAACAATTGACAGACACACACTTATAGTTCAAAATGTTTGATTTAACTGTCATTAAGGGATGAAAGATGGGACAAAGTACACCAGGAGTAAGTGATGGATGAAA
This sequence comes from Hermatobates lingyangjiaoensis, assembly GCA_026182355.1. NCBI lineage: Eukaryota > Metazoa > Arthropoda > Insecta > Hemiptera > Hermatobatidae > Hermatobates > Hermatobates lingyangjiaoensis. The sequence continues at coordinate 4,865,784 of JAPFBL010001923.1, read as the reverse complement.
AACTCATTATGAAAAAGTGTTCTGCAGTCGCAACTATTGCAATTCCAGGTCAAATACACAAACAATAGATGTACAGGTATAGAAACAAAGAATTATCCGAAACGGATAAATAAAGTTTGATGTAGGAAAAGAAACATTGAGACTGTCAGACGTCTCTAATGTGGGTGAACTCTACTAAGGGGGGGATCTACATTCTTTATGAAGATCTAAACGCTCCATTAATCGTATGAGAACACAATAACACTACTTCTTCTGAAGAAATATTAATAAAAACGTAATAATAAACACATTGCCTTAAAAACAGTAAATCAGAGTTTTTCAGCCTTTTTATTTGAAATATCACTCACTCAACTATCATATAGAGTTAAATTTGGGCTAACTTCTAGCAGCGTGTTTGCCTTTAGTAGTTTCTAGGACATTACCTAGACTTTTTATGTTGGGAGATCGACAATCTTGTGATCAAAAAGCTGTCGCTCCCAAGCCTGGAGGATTACAAGAACTGTTTGATGCCCCTTCGTACGATAATTTTCAGTGAGATGAAATTTAAGACCACCGGTGTAGAATCAACCCAGAATTAAAATGGTTGCCTAATAAGAAATGTTACACACTTCCTTTCCCCAGTACAACACTGTAATACAACAGAAAACAGTATCCGCAAACGTCATTTAAGTCTTAACCAATCAACCACATAAGAAGAAATAAAAACTTTATATAATATACCAAAACCTTCTTATTCTCGATAAATAATTATCATAAGAAATTCAACCTATTCATTTCATAACAAAATGAAAATATATTTTGGTTCAGTATTGTTTGAAGACAAATTATAAAACTTATTACCAGCGTCGGTTTCATTTCAGAAAATTCTGTAATGATATTTTCCAATTTATATGTAATAGATAGCTCAAATTTGTAGGATGTTTGTCCAGGAGGGGATGAGTATGCACGTACCACCCGGTGTAGTTTGACTGGTCGGTACTGCTCGCCAAACCTGCACCAACAAATGACTTTAAACAACAATTAATTAATCAGTTTATATCAAGCTAAAAAACAACAACATAGATATAAAACAAACTTCAAAAATGTCTATTCCAACTTTCAAATTATATAGGAGTAAGACTACACGAAATTCATATAAACAGTCAACAAAATGAAACCTGATCATATGCAAAAATAATTTTTTTATTAATTAAGAAATGTATACTGATATATATATATATATATATATATATATATATATTCAGGTAACTCACCACAAATTAGAGCGATTATCTTCTTTAATTTGTGGTGAGTTACCTGAATATTTATATCACGTGTTATTGTGACAATTTTCTATATATATATATATATATATATATATATAAGAGTATATTTGGGGAGCAGGCCTTTATTTATACAAGTTTTATTAAAACCTATGCCTATTTCTAGTCTAACACCTTTTCGGATTAATTTTTCCAATTAATGAAGGCCTGCTCCCATTGGAAAAATTAATCCGAAAAGGTGTTAGACTAGAAATAGGCATCGGTTTCAATAGAACACACACACATATATATATATCATGATTTGTTTTCTTGACCCAATATTTATATGATGTATTTTTTTTTTTTTTTTTTTTTGAGGGTTGAGCTCTTATGATTTGAAACTAGTCCTTTTGCCGACGTTTAGTGCTAATTAAGTGCTAACTGTAAAAAAATCATATTTTAGCCCTGAAGATTTAGTGCTAATTGTAAAACAATCATGTTGTAGCCCTGAAGATGACATAAATATATGTCGAAACGTCGGCAATAGGACTAGTTTCAAATCATTAGACCTCAACCCTCAAAAAAAAATTACAATATATATATATATATATATATATATATATTTTGGATTGAAAACAATCGGTCCAAACGGACAAATAATTAAAGTTATCATAAGAAAACAAAAAAGATTGACTTTGTGTCGGTAGGTGGACACATCCACGTCTCCACTCCTGTGTTCCTTTTCCTACCTTTCTTGAGGACGGCGTGATAGCCGAAATGATCGATAATAGTAAGTGTTAGTCTCTTTTTTGTTTTCTTATGAATACTTTAATTATATATATATATATATATACTTTTCCGATGACAATACGATCCGAAACGGACAAATAAATTTGATGTAGGTAAAGAAACATAGAGAAATTAAAAGCACACAAATACAGTTTTAGTATCGTAAAAAGCTACGTATAAATATTTTTTATAACTCAAAAAGGGTATTATTACAACCATACTAAGCTGTTTTGTATACTGGTATAAATAATTATTAATAAAAACAAAGAAATGTTATCTTTTAACTTTGATGTCAGGTGTGGTCCAGCAGGTGCGAACTGATTTTAATACTGAAGATTGCAAGTTCAAATTTTGTCTATGATGATAAATTTCCTATTAAGAATTATATTTTACATCAGACTGACGGTTCTAATATCAAGAAAACTTTCCGCGTTGATGAAAAGATTAATACGAAAGAAATTATCGTTAAACTTGGCCTTATTTTCAATCAAGTATATAACAATTCTAAAAGAAATTAAAGATGCACAGAATAAATGAGCTCACTGTTATCATACGACACAATAGTCATAAATGTTTATTCAGAATTATACATCCTTCTTAAAATCTATTTGAGTACGACTTCATTCCACCTTTTCTCATCGCCATGATAGTATATAATATGATAATATGAAATATACAAATAATATTTGTTCTACTAATCTATATAAATAAAATAATGATTTTGTCTGTACATTGCTTAGAACTGACTCATTTCAAGTTTTCTTTACGTTTCATACATTAAAGAAACCGAATCCACTCTTAGAAAAATTTCTGTCGGTTTGTCGGTTTGTCAGTTTGTCGGTTTGTCGGTTTGTCCGCAAAATTTTTTCACCAGTAAACTCAGCCACCATAACACATATCAAGCTGAAACTTTTACAGTAAACTTGTATATGTCTAGCTTAAAATATAGGCTCTGGGTATTGTTGTTGATTTTAATTTCATTTGAGCATATGAATATATTGCGTATTTGACATCATTGAAAAGGTGTTTCCCAGAGTTCAAGATGTACTACCTATTCAGAATAAATGGCTTTGTGAACGAGCAATTCTCAGCCCTTAATATGAACAGGCAAAAAAAACCAACAAACAAGTTCTTACGCTATATCAAGCCGAAGATAGAACATAAAGTCAGTAAATAGAGTGATTAGTAATGAGGAAGCAGTTCATTATCCAACTGAATTTCTTGGCTCCGTGACTGCTGCTGGACTGCCTGCTCATGAATAAAAACTTAAAGTAGGAGCACCATCATGCTGCGTTTAGTATCAGTAAGAAATTTCATGTTACGAAACTTGAGTGCCTCGAGAAATTTGAAAAGGGACAGGACCATTTTCTCAAAGGGTCAACTGTAGTTTGCTTGCTCAAGAGTTAGAGGTTCCAACTCTTTGTTCTTCCAGTAACCTCAAGGACAGACATCGAATGTGATGTATACAGAAACATTTGTTTAACACTACACTAATAATGGTATTTTTTACTATTCTATAATTTCTAATGATATTATGGAATACCAAGTAGAATCAAATTTTTGATTCCGTCAAAGTATTTAATACTATTTAATCTAGTATTTAATAAAATAATATACTGCTTTATTAAGTTGGAACTGAAGAACAGTTCTTCAACAAAATACATCTACAAACTTTTCTTTCTAGAGGCTTACTATCTTCTGAAACGCTCGATTAATTGATTTTCAAAAAGTGGGCCAATTTAAAATAAAAATCCAATTTTAGACGACAGTTTAATTCTCAAGTCTAAGAACTTATGAATCTTGAATATTCTTTCTTCAATATTCTTTCTTGTTACATCTTTCTTAACATATTGGGCCACTGCGTGTGGGTGTCCAACTTGTGCTCCTCTAATTTGTATCTAACTATCTTGAAATTACTTTCAATACAAGAAGTTTTACTTCGTTTAAAAGTACATTGACTTCATTTTTTAACCCTTATAGTGAAGTAGCAGTAAAAATGAACTTATTTTACTAAATAAATTGCATTAGTTATAACAGTGAACTTTTATACTGCCGTAGAAATAGTATATTATATCCATTTTAATGTAAAAGTTAAAAGTTTTTCTTTTACAAAATATCTTTTGCAGGCAAATTTTTCTACTTTTTTACAATTGCACTATTGTTTCAAACTCCCTTACATAAATGGTATAACCTCCTCTCAGTTGAATGGAGGGCTGACTTGTTAAATTGTCCATGTATTGTTATGGGGAAGCCACATTTCGCGGTTGATTTTATGTCAAGATCAAATTTCCCTCTACTCCAGAGTATTAAAGTAGGTATCTTTAACGAGTTCCTGAAGTTAAGAAATTTTTATTTTCCTTATGAAACAATCTAGAGTCATTCGAACCTTTGGTACTAATGCCAAGCAAGTTATCCAAAGGAACACACCTAACACCACTTACTAATACACAAAAAATACTAAAAAGTATTTCAAATTTTATATCTAAAAAATTAATCTCAATATAATAATTAGGAACCTGAAGTATTTGGCTGGTTTTGAGCCATTGCTCATCCACTTGGCTAGGTCCTCTATGTTGGGTACTGTTGCTGACACTGCCAAGAACCTGGTATTGGATGCCGCCAATTCAGTGTCTTCTTGTACTGACTGAGCCATTTCTACGGCCCTCATCCTCGACACCACCGCTTCTAAAGTGGCTCCTCTTGTTTCTTCGTTCAGGATATGCACCTACAAAAAGATAGATTTACGTCAAAATAAGAAATGAATACGATTAAATGAAAATATAAAGAAATAAGAAATGTATATATATATATTTAACAGATTCAATGTCTGATTCAAGTCTAGTCAAAGGTTTTGTCCGGTTAACATTGTTGTTTCTTTAAATTATGTAAATTTTATTTTACAACTATCAGTTGGGTTTTTGACTCTGACGAAGACCGCTTGTTACGGTTGAAAGATCATAATCTTGTTTTCCCATTTTCTTATTGTGGTTTGATCATATATATATATATATATATATATATATATATATATATATATATATATATATATATATATATAATAAAATAAAAAACGAAGGAAACACACAGAAAGACACAGACATAACTCACATCGATATTTCGACAATCGTCGTCATCAGGAGGTGCGAAGAGCGAAGAGCGAAGAGTCCCGCAGGAAGACAGGGCGGTACTCCGTACCTGAGTACCGCCCTGTCTTCCTGCGGGACTCTTCGCTCTTCGCTCTTCGCACCTCCTGATGACGACGATTGTCGAAATATCGATGTGAGTTATGTCTGTGTCTTTCTGTGTGTTTCCTTCGTTTTTTATTTTATTGTAAAAAAGTCCGCTGGACCGTTTCTTTTAATTGTATATATATATATATATATATATATATATATATATATAAAGAAATTGAAAAGAAGGTAGCACACAGATAAACAAAGGAATAACTCACTTCTCTCTTTTGACCATCGTCGTCTCAGGAAGTGAAGAGTCCCACAGGAAGGTAGAGCGGTAATTATATTATATATATATATATATATAGCAATGATCAAACCACAATAAGAAAATGGGAAAACAAGACTAAGATCTTTCAACCGTAACAAGCAGTTTTTCTAGACTCGGTCAGTTCTTCAGGTACAAACTAATCTCTCATTACCAATGTTTTGGTTTTTATTTAAAACCTTTTTCATAGGCAGAAGTATAAATTGTAAAATAGAAAAACTAAGTATTACATTACAAATTATTTTACAAAGAAACAACATGTACTGTTTTTTTTATTTCTTGATTGTTTGTTTTGAGCATATAATAGCTTAAGCCTGATGGTGTACACAGTGGTGATTTTCAAATACATTTCTTTAACAATAAGAAACCAAAAAAAAAAAATGATAAAAACCTCATCAATAAGAAAGAGGTGGACAAAAGCAAGCTTAGCTTGGTCAGATGGACTCCTAGTGAGGGAATCCCACTTTTCAGGAGTGGTGAGAATGAGGGTAATTGCTCGATCAGGAAGATGAAAGACATCACTGTCTCCCGTCATCTCAACAACCTCCACTCCCAGAGATTCCAGTTTGAGTCGCCAGTCCTTAGTCTTTTCAACGCATAACGCTTTCACAGGTGCCACTAAAAAAAAAATAAAACTATGGTTAAGCAATTTGAACGGATCAATTAATATATTACATTAATATTCTGTACTAGCCACGGAAAGCATAATGACAAATTATTATGAAAATGCAGTTTTTCAAGATGGAAATCAGATCTGAGATAACACGCAACTTTAATTTACTTTATTATAAGTATATAATTATTAAATTCCTTTAAAAAAATGAAGAAATACAGGCATATAATTTTCAGTAGAAATCATTGTTCAAAATTAGTACCAACAATAATAATTGTCACTTTAAAAATTTTGCCAAAATGAATTAAATAAACGGAAACGGTCCGGCAGGACAAATTACACTCAAAATAAACTGTGACACATAGACAGAAACATAACAAAGACTCACTTTTCAATATTTCGACAGTAATGGCAGTCGTCCTTAGGAGAAGAAGTGAATTGACGGAGGGACGACAGTCAACTCATTTGACTCACTTGTCAACAGTTGACTGTCGTCCCTGCGTCAGTTCACTTCTTCTCCTGAGACGACTGCCATTCCGGTCGAAATATTGAAAAGTGAGTCTTTGTTATGTTTTTGTCTATGTGTCACAGATTATTTTGAGTATATATATTACATATATTGTGGGGGGAGGGAGGGGCCTAAGCATGATATCTCAAAGTCAAAAAGAGCTAAAATCAATTTCATTTTTAAGTTACAAGTTTGTGCCAGACGCCAGCTACCCCTCCTTCATTGGCTAAAAAATTAATATTTTGGTTTTAAAAAACAAAAATCATTAAAAATATTGGAATGTTACTTAAAAATTATTTTAACATTATAATTAATTATATTTATAAGGGTAGACGTAGTTCTAGAAGAGTGAGAGGGGGGGGGGGACCATGGATTGTATATCTTCTACATTTTGTTACTTCGCTCATTATTTATTTTTAAATCAATCAGATTGATCAATTTCACTTATGACGTTTAAAATTGGAGATAGTTAAGTTATTTGTGTTTTGGGGGAAAAAAATGGGTAAATGCTCACAGTCAGACTATGTAAGCAGATGCTTGCGAGGATAAAATTTGGGTCACGCACAACGATAAGAAGGGATAAGACAATGACTACATGATTTTTGGCTCAGACCTCTCAAAAAAAAAACTCTCCCAGGAAGCAAGGACAACATTTCATAATATCGTGGGAAGTGATGAAAAAGCAATGCAAACGTTTCGCGCATCTCGGAGAATCTCAATGTCGGAAAGGTGATTTGTGATTTTATCCTCGCAAACATCTGCTTCCATAGCCTAACTATGAGCATTTACCCAAATTTCCCAAAACACGAATAACTTAACTATCTCCAATTTTAAACGTCATAAGTGAAATTGATCAATCTGATTGATTTAAAAATAAATAATGAGCGAAGTAACAAATGTAGAAGATATACAATCCATGGTCCCCCCCCCCTCTCACTCTTCTAGAACTACGTCTACCCTTATAAATATAATTAATTATAATGTTAAAATAATTTTAAAGTGCACTTTCCAATACTTTTACACGAAATACATAGAAATAAATAAACTATATAGTTAGTTACAAAGCACACATAAAATATGCAATTCATAGTTTTCCTTCTCCCAACTCTCAGTCACCAGCAAAATCACCGCACAGTTTCAGCTTGTTGGTAAAAAAACGCATTGCTAGATGTTCCTGGCGATACCAGGAAGGGAGAATCAGTAAAACTTTGACACAAGTATGCTTGTATGCATATTAATTCTTTTTTAAACAATTAAATCAAAAAATTTGAATTTAAAAAAACACTCATAATAAAGTAACTAATAGAATTTCTTAAAACAATAGTTTTTTTTTTACAAATAATGAAATACAATAAACGCTAGAAACCTACCATAAACCATTATTACTGTATTATCACAGCCCCGGTGAACTTCCAATACTCTGATAATGGCTAATTCTAAAAGTACTGTTTTCCCAGCACCAGTTGGTGCTGACAACACAATGTTATCATCTAAAACATAATATTTATTAGATTATTACTGCATAAAACCATTTAGAAATGATAGATACCACAAACTGCTAGGAAGGTACTTACCAGTGCAAAGCAAATCATCGTACAATTGACTCTGGATTTTGTTAAAGCGAGGAAATTTGAACAGATGATGATATCGATTAGCTAAACATTAATAAGGAAAATGTACGACTTCCTACGTTTAGAGGAAATAAATAGTAATTTCAATGTAAAGAAAAGGGACAAATAATAAAAAAAAAAATCTGGAGTGGCCTACACTCTACTTTACTATAAGTAACTTAATATCCAATTACTTGAGTATATAACACATAACGTCTCATTTAAGCATAACGTAAACATCTAAATGGGATATGAATATTAGTCTTTCATTCCTGAGCTAGTACAGATAGTGACTGAAGGACATATCAATAAATAAGCTTTTATTGTTGTACATTACACTGCTGATGCAAATAATTTCATTAGTATAACTACAGTAGCAATATCATTTTTGAAAAACCAAAGTGAACATTTCTTGATAAAAAGTATTCTCCTACAAGAGAACATGGCTTTTGTTCAAATAGCCAGCGGATTTCTTACATCGTTTACTTGACATCCTTCTACATTGAATATTAAAGTAAAATTCTCAAATTTAAAACAGGAAAATACCCCCTTTTTTCTCTGAAAAACATCTTAAACAGCGAAGAAAAAATTTTGTTTCAAGATAATTTATAATTAAAGATGTACGATAATTACATTTATTAATCTCTAAACGAAAGATTTCAATTTTGAATTATCTTTTACATTTTTGGTTTTTAACAGAATTATTATACTGGAAATTTTATGGCTTCTTAGTATTTAATAAGATCATTTCCCTTCCCCTTTGTCAAATAACATATATACGAATTTTTTCTGAGTGAGTGTTATCATTTTTCTGCACAATTTATTCCTCTTACATCTCTTATAAGTCAATAAACAATTTAAATTGTTCCTTTATAAATATCAATTAATAATATAATAATAATATAATATAATAATATAATAATAATAATAATTATAATATATCTTAGTGGATTCGCTCAAAAAAATTCTAAGTCAATGTAAACAATGTAAAAAATATAAAAAATTCGACAAGTATAGCAGGTGATCTCTTAGTCTAGGATAAACAAACAGTTTTTATAGCGTTATTGCTCTTTCCCATAACTGAAACTTCATGATTTTTTTTTTATGAATTGCTAATTTTTTGTTCCATTTTTGGTCAAATTTTCATTATTTTTTAATGAGCCGTTTAGCGTCAAAAAAACATTTTCTGAAAACAGAAATCGTACTGTAACGCCCCATTAGCTAATGTAATTTTGAAAAAAAATATTTCAACTCATTCCCCACATAATGTTCTATTTTTAGGCAGAGTTTCGTTTTGATCCGTCAAACAGTATGGCTTGCATCGCTCTCACAAGGTTTGAGATTGAATTATAAGTCAAAATTTTTACATTTTATTGAAAAAAAAATATTTCCCGTAGTTTTAAAATTCTGAATATATTTTTCGTTTTTTCCATTTGTAACCTCAAAGATAATGTCAAAATTTCAAAACTCTAGGGTTATCAGTTTAGGAGAAATAAATGTTTTAAAAAAAACGGTTTTTGGCAAAAAAAGTGACTTTCCCATCATGCATAATTCTTCCCAAACAATAGGGATCTTCGTCTTTATGGGGCCCATTTTTGTGTAAAATATCAACTTGATCTATCAAAGATTCTGGACCGTAGCGTGGTAACAAGTAATGCTAACACACTCACCCACCCACCCACCCACCCACACACACACAGACATCATCGCAAAAACTTCATAAAACGACTTGTGGGACCTCAAAACATGTAATTCCGTCAAAATCTCGAGATCGAATTTTTTCACGATCACTATACTTTACTTATAGTAAAGTAATATGACCTTTCTAGATTAATTACAACCTAATAAAACAAAATTAAGAAATATATACGCTATTATTTAGAGTTGTTGAACAGCGACAAAAACCAGCCCAATGATTCTAGCACTAGTATATGAGTCGAGGCAATATATGCATTTCTTAATTTAACTTGCACTAACCTCTGTGGAACTAACAACACTCATGTAAAACTTATGCAAAAATTTGTGTATTATATGACAAATACTAACAATTATTTAGACTTTAATATTAAGGCAGCTCCTTAAAGTCAACACAAACAAAACTGGATGAATAAATAGAAAAACAAATTTAACTTATATGAGCAAATGTTGGTTCGAATTGGTTTCTAGGAATTCTGAAGTGGAGTGTTTATAGATTCAGATTGGAAGATGTTTTGTCTCCATTCGAGGTTGGATGTGTTATATAATTTTTGAACTGACTTTAGCTTTAGTTTGCGTTTGATAAATACTGATACATTTCACGCAAAATACTTGTTTTCCGTATTTTTAGACATGCCAGTGCTCATTTAAGCACTAATAACAAGACAAGTCTATATGAGTCATATCATACTGAACACACACACCTGTGAGTTTGGGATACTTCTCACAATTTCTAAACTTTTAATAGTACCAGTAATTTAAAAAAAATAAACTACTTCGTTTATGATAAAGTAAAGTTATTTAAAACTTTAGAAAGTGTATTTTATTTTTTTTTTTTTTTCATTAATCTATGGTATTTATATAAAGTTTGTGAGTTTGTTTGTTCACCCATTTTCCGTGGAGATAGAGACCTAAAATTATTATAATCTTCACTTTTGTTGTGATTGGCTTTGTTGTAGTTGTATTACATAATAAAAAATCTATATAAGGGGGTCAGGGTAGCCCAGTGGCTTGTGTACTCGCCTCGACTTTCAACAAAATTATTTAATGATATTTTTCATTTGGGGGTCAGGGTAGCCTATAATATATAATAAACTATTACATTAGAAGTTAAAAATGAATAATTTTAGAAATAAACTTTAGCACAACAGTCAGATAAAATACGAATGTTCTAAGGTAATAATAAAGACATTTTCCTTTCAGTAAAGTTATTATATGTTGGGTAAATAAATTGAATATTTCAATTTACAAGTTTTGTTTGTTTTAAACATATTTAATTTTTTATACAGCTTCAATTGATGTTCTATTTATTTTTGTCATAAAAAAAAAGTTTTTTTTTTACTTTTAATGATTTTTATTTTGCTAAATATACTTAATGTATATATCTTGAATCATTTTAAGAATACTACATCAAAGCTTGGGTCATATTAATAATCTGTTTCCGTGTCTTAATAACAAGAAACAATTAAAATTATCCCTATCAATCATATTCAGTGAATTTATTTCAATAACTATTGCTATAATTTCTGAGTGACACAAAAGGTCACGGGTAGTAGCATAATATGATTGTACAACTATCAAGGAAGCAAACAAATTACTTTGTTGATACAACATTCAGAACTTCTTCCCAGGGACAAAAATGAAGTGCTATTTTTAACATATTACTCCGGTTGTACCCCAACCCCTCACTGTATAGCAAGTACGTTATTATTTTTTTCTTTTTTTGTGGGATTGACCGTGTACTATAAACTTACCCATCTAACTCTTATTCCTCAAGGAAATATTCTGTCTTCACAATGATTTAACATTGGGAATTCTAAATTTTACCTAACTTAAGAGTATTTAGAGTAGCGATCTTTAACGAGTACCAGACATCATATAGGTTCTAGAGCGATGGCTTAAGTCCTCTCCGAGGGACAACATGCTCAAATTTTTTCACTTCTTCTGTAAAAAAAATCAAGGGTCAGTATGAAAATCAAACCCAGATCCACCACGCCTGAGGCAAACATCCAAGCCAAAGAGATACACATATCTTCTGGCAACACGTTTAGAATAAATATTACAACATTTAAATTATTTAAATGCACCTTTATTAAAATTAACACAATTTAATGCAATTTCCATTCCATTTTAAAAAAAATCTTAATAAATTATTTGAACTTAGGGTATTCTTAAAAAACTTTAATGGATTCTAATTGTTTCTTTATGTTAAGCTAAAGTGTAATAAGCATCGGAAGAAACTCTTTCGAAATGTAATTTTAAATGCTTTAATATTTGATATTCAACTGACATTAGTAAAACAAAGTGTAACCTAATTTGAAATCATTAGTAACATCTAATTTTTGTTGTGAACTTTAATTTTTAATATTTATGACTTTTTCGACGAGCGACTCTCGAGAACAGCAATAACTGGCGTTCAATAAGACTCTGGTCATTTCCTCGGAGACTTATTATTAATAAAACGTACTGTTTAAGCAGGTCTTTGTTCAGTAACAACTATTTAACGTCTTCTTTTTGAAAGTAAAGGTTAACTTTTTGGATGTACGATTACAAAATATAAAAATCTTTTTTGGCATCATATTTATGAACATTTAAGCGTTAAAAAAATCGGCCCCAAAGTTATGCGATATTTTACTGTTTCCATATTTCATATTTCAAATTATATTATATTTTTCAGTAAAATATCGCTCAATTTATGCCTTTAACAGACGTAAATTCAAAATTTTCTTCCAAGAATAACTTTATGGTAGTACAACAATAAATATTATATTAGTTTTTTTGGTTTAAAAATACATTTTTTGTAAAAATAGAGGATTTACATTTGAAATATAGTTACAACTACTACCACAGGTCCTGTGGTCACATTTAATATTAAATGCATACGTTTTGTTAGTACCACAGAGGTTAGTATATGTTAAATGACGAAAGGCTGACACCATCAAACATCGTATATTGCAGGTGGTGTATAAGTTATGCAGTATACACAGTTACTGCTGCATACAACAACACCAACAGTATCTGGGGTAAACTAGCATCAACCATTCATATTTTATCTTGTCTAATAACTCACAACGTGGAGTTCATTTATTATAGTCGTACAATACAAGGCTTTAGAACAACTACACGAAAATTGATAAATAGGTAGAGTAAAAAAATCTTACAATTAATATTAATAATATAATATCCGTCATACCTCGCGGTAGTAATGGAGTGATTATGAACCTCTAATAACCTCTAGCACTCTACTCCGACTTTCGGCCTTCGCGTGGTTACACTGTTAACCTGCTACATGCAAGGACAAACGAAAGAGGAGGAGAAAGTGACCAAGAACTGGGCCTGACCACCTTTCGTTTCACATCCTTCCAATTTCCCTGTCCTCTTATCCCAGCCCCATTCCAAGGTGTTATGCGACCCGTGCCGAAGGATGGATGATACAGGGATTACTGTATTACGAACGGAGTTTCAAGGGTAACCCCTCAAGGCGAACCCCTTGAGTAAATAGCCTTACTCCCGTATTCGGTGCTCTGCTGGAACGAGCAAAATACCACCAATAGAGCTTCAGGGATTTTCCCCTGTATAATACTAAGGAGAAGGAAGTCCGGAGACCATCCTCTGGAAGCACAGAGGGTCCAAAAGCGAAGCGCTATCTAGTGGGGGCCAACCTCCCACAAGTGCACCTAAAGGCTCGAATAAGACTGTCCCGAAGAAGGAGAAAGGAAGTTACTTTCTCCCGAAACGTAGCGAACCTGAATGGGCATTATCAATGATGGTTTGTGCAGATTTTGCAAAGAAGAGGAAGAAACACCGTTGCACATGCTGGCTGACTGCCAGGCAACTTTGCTGCACAGATGTAGGTGCTTCGAGACACTCAACAAAACTATAGAAACACTTTTACAGTTGGACCCAGCTAAAGTGCTGAACTTCGTAAAGTCGTTGAAGCTAACTGTTGGGGTACTTCAGTACAGAAGGGGAGAAGTACAATAGTTTTTTTAAGACGCAGTGCTGTAGTCACCCTCAAATAATAATAATGACAATAATAATAATCCTTCGACTTTTTCAAAGTTACTCTTGAAGGTGGGAACCAGTAGGACCCGAAACCGGTCGACCTCATCAGAGATTATACTAGTTATGACGGATATTATAAATAATAATTCTAATATTACTAACCTCAGTGGAACTAACCCATTAACTATACATAAAAAATATTTTTTAAGAATTATTTGTTTCACCCATATACATGAACCTAATCAGCCATATAAACTATATATTATTCTAATTTATATTGAATAGCAGATTAAAAAACAAAGTACATGGTAAGACAAGTAAAACAAGCGTAATAGTGGATTCATAATTTCTACTATTACGAACTTTAGTTTTTCCAACTGCAGCCCTTATCTATAAATGTGCAAGGCTACAGTGAAGCCACAAAAAGATTACAATTACAGAACTCATTTGAATTATATTGTGGGGAAAAAGGATACGCAATTCACTTACTCTACGCAACTTGTTAGTTAAAAACTCACTCTGGGTAGGATTCGTAGCAGCCATAACTATTTATTTTGGAGACACTACCTACAACAAATTAACCATTTTATTGTAAGAGGTAAAGTAAAACAATTGTCGAAGTTAATACAAAAATTTAAAACAATTAAATCTTGCAATCAAATAATAAAACCTGATATTTTTGAATCAACTAAATCCTGGATGAATTTATATTTTTTTAAGCTAAGTTGCAAGGTAAATTGAAAATACTGAAGTAGGTATGTAGTCATCTGTCTGTTTGACATCGTGTGTTAACCATCACAAGACTTCGTGATTCATGAATTTTTTTTTTCAAATAAGTTACTTTGAAATTTAAATGTACCATATTACTGCTTGAAATGTTGAATTGTTTATTTTTCCAAAAAATAGTTCAGTTCAACAGGTGAAACCGATGAACTCCTTCCTAACCTCCAGTTTTTGAAGCTGTTTTACCAAGTGTTCTCGACATTGCTTCTCCATCAAACGTTTCAGTGCCGCCTAATCCTGTTCATAGTCATAGGATCACTGCCACAGAACTTGGTCTTAAAAACATAATAAAATCGTTTCCTACTTTCAGGAATTGGTCCTTGACAAGTTTGTCTTAGTAAGAAGAAGCCCTATCAAATCAGAAAGAAAAGATCAGAGGTGACAGCAATGTTGAAGAAGATTTTTTTTTCCAAGAAGATATGAAAAATAGATTTCTATCAGGAAGAAGGATGATAAAATAGATTGACCAGAACAAAGCTACGTTTTAGAGAGTTTGATGGAAGGCTGGTTTGATATACTGTGTTTGGCTTCAATGGCAAGCGTTATTAGGAGGGGAGATGGTGGCCGAACAGAGACAACTTTGTTTACCCATTGCTACCAACTTCATACTTAGGTATGGGCTTTATCCAAAGTAGTTAGAGAGCCTTGGACAAAGAGTGGCAAGAGCCTGATTAGAGTGGTAAGATCTCGTGAGTACTAACCTGTTACAGGTAACTGGTAGTATCTGGTGTGAAATAGTCGACAGAGTCCTGGGACCTACAGATGTCTTCAACCAGCACTGACAGTTATTCCGGACTAAATGATTCAAGGATTAAAACACTCCTTTATTGAAAATGGACCAACATATACGATTTAAAGCTAGCCGAAATGGAGAAAACTTTAAAAAGTTTTTCTAACTTTTCTAATATGAGTAAATACTTAGACAATTTTTAAATATTAAATTAATATGAAGATAAATGCAAACAATTATAGCTGTTTCTAAATTATAACTAATCAGATATATGAAACTAATAACTGTAATAACAATTACAATATTATAAACATAATACGTAATATGTAAAGCAATATTATAAATATGTAATAATAAATAATGAAATAATAATGATTACATACTCATATCAATAAAAATATAATAATACTTTATTAATAATCTTAATTATAATATTAATAGCACTACTGAAATCTTCTACTCTATGAGACAATTTTTCGTTATTCTTCAACTTCTGATGTCTAGTGTTACTTTTCGACTATATCCGGGTTAGTGGAAGCCAGACTATACTCCCTCTCTTCGTGCTTTTCTAGAATCTGTTAAGACAACAGAGCTGCCTGCCAGGACATTCTCCTCCAAAGGAACATCTTGAAATAAAACCTTTTTGATTTCCACAATTTTCGTTGTGGAGTCTTCTTTCTTCCCCAACCTGACACAAATTTAGAGAGACGCTCCAGTTTGATCTTCCTGTAGAAGCACTTATTGAGAACTTAACCTAACTCACTCAGGGTAAGTTGGAAAGCTTCATGCGAAAACGAGTAAATATGTTGTACAACTATTCACCTGCTTAACCCAGACTTCCATTCCGTATGTGACATATGGACCTTGACAGAGCCTTGTATAAGTTGTAAGACGAGAACGAGGTTTTAAACGTAGTAAATACAAGTTCTGACGCCATAATTTCTGCCAAGAATGCATGTGAAATGATCGTACATTGTTATTATGATAACTATGAGTAAACCAAGAACCTATAGTAATTTTTTTTATCAAGCATATTCATTATCTTGAGCGATTACATTTTGCACTAATTCTGAAAATTTCAAACCTTATTTTCACATAAAACATTATCTGACAGTAGTTTGTGTCATAATTTTTGCCACCCAAAGTTACTGACTTGTTTAAAACCTCTTGAATGAATCAGTGACAATTTGAACCCCTCTACCTATGGTCTGCCAGGGTGAAAAACTCTGTTTTACATTTGACTAATGATATTTTAAACGACACCAAATCTGTGATAACAGGTCTGACTTAGAAACATTGCACTACAAAGCCAGCGGACTCCATGAAAACTGAAAAAGTGATCTAAAGAAAGCTCTTAAATCGTTTCCAACCACTCCACTGGAGTCTTAAACTATGGCTAAGTCTTCAATATTAGCAGTCCTAGCAGTAATGTACGTGTGAACTACTGGGTAATATATATTAAAATTAAGCCTATCAACATAACTTTTAAAGAATTTTGCCAATCTATTTATTCCTCGTGTAGTGGGAATGACTTAAGCCTTGAAAGTAATAAGGTAAACTAAAAGAACTAAAGTAGGAATCTGGTCATCCCTGTGATCGACACCGTGTGTTGACCATCACAATACGTCGTGATGTCGTCAGACTTTATGACCAACGTTGAATTTTGCTTTTCATAAATGTAAAATTCCATTATTAACAATATATATATATATATATATATATATATATATATATATATATATTCAGATTATATTACTATCCTCTGCACCACTAAGAAAATTTATAATCAATAAAATATTAATTAATTATCTATCAAATTAAGCTTTAGAATTTTTTCATGATAAATGCTTTTGGTAAACCTTATAACCTTATAATTCTTCAAAATACTATTATTATTCAAATAATTAGTTTCATCTACCTTTTATGTGAACTATAGATGTATGAAAGTCAATATTGAGTTTTCAACAGAATAACTCCTTCGAGATCTTTTGAGTAGAATAAAATATATTTCACAAAATAGTGTGGAATGGGGTATATATATATATATATTGTGTGTGTGTGTGTGTGTGTGTGTGTGTGTGTGTGTGTGTGTGTGTGTGTGTGTGTGTGGGCGCGTGTGTGTGAGCAGGACGTTTCAAAGAGCTAAAGAGATACAGTGATCAAATTATATTTAAACTAGCAAACGTACCCGTCTTTGACGAAATCAAAAATTCTACTATAATTGGTATTCCAAAATATCAATTATAGTATTGTACTAATACTATAGTTAGAAATTATAGAATAGTATAAAATACCATTATTAGTACAGTGTTAAACAAATGCCTCTGTATACGCTACATTAGCTGTCTGTCTTTCAGGTTCATGGAAGAACAAACAGTTGAAACCTCTGACTATTGAGCACGTAAACTACAGTTGACCATGTGAGAAAAACTTGGTCTCGCTAACTTGAATTCCTGCGTTAGATAAAGTCTCCCTTTGCGACTTAGTTAACGTCATTGCGAAATAGACTCTGACAGAACTTTGCAATCATTTCAACGTAAACAGACAGTGGCTCGGAATCAATGGTATGTGTGGTATACACACAGACTCCCCAATACCACATCCAGTCATTATGTCCGCCTCTATGGCATATCTGTGTAGAGCACGAACTCAGAGTCGTGTCCCGTTGCACAGTTTTTGGGGCACTCATGTTTCGTAACATGAAATTTGTTACTGCTACTAAATTGCAGCATGATTGGTGCTCCTACTTTAAGTTTTTACTCATGAGCAGGCAGTCCAGGAGAAATAAATTCAGAGTCAAGAAATTCAATTAGATAGTGAACTGCTTCTTCATCACTAATCCAATCTCTTTACTGACTTGTAAGTTCTTTCCTCGGTGTGATATAGCGTAAGAACTTGTTTGTTGATTTTTCCTGCCCGTTCATATTAAGAGTTGAAAATTGCTCGTTTACAAAACTATTTATTCGTAATAGATAGTACATCCTCAACTCTGGGAAACACCTTTTCAAAGATGTCAAATACGCAATATATTCATATGCTCCAATGAAATTAAAATCAACCAACAATACCTACTTGCCACACCTGTGTATTTTCAAAACAAACTTGTCTGTAAAGTTAGGAAAATACGCTTAAAGCCCTATAACTTCGTTTCTGTACTGAATTATGAATCTATTTAGAGCCCATATTTTAAGTTAGGCATACAAAAATCCAGTGTCAAAGTTTCAGCTCACCATGTCTTATGGTGGCTGAGTTTACTTGTGACAAACGTTTTTGCTTTAAACGTCCATAACTTCACTTCCAGGTTGAATTTCCAATCAATTCAGAGCCTATATTTTAAGTTATACCTACACAAATCTACTGTAAAAGTTTCAGCTTTATATGTCTTATGGTAGCTGAGTTTACTTGTGACAAAGTTTTGCGGACAAACCGACAAACCGACAAACAGACAAACCGACAAACCGACAGAAATTTTTCTAAGGGTGGATTCGGTTTCTCCAATGTATGAAACGTAAAGAAAACTTGAAATGAGTCAGTTCTAAGCAATGTACAGACAAAATCATTATTTTATTTATATAGATTACTGTTAGCCCTGAGATGGAATAGGAAGTTTGGTACGATCGGTACACTTTATTTTTACATCAAAAAAATATCAGTCTTTTAGGATTTATTATAATAAATTGTCCAAACATTAGTGGATTGTAGATTGTGATTAAATTTACGTGATTTTGGCTTTTTAGTTGATATTTAGTATTTATAGAAAGAGATTCATGTAGAAATTGTACTTCAGGGTCAAAAAATTACAAAACTGTTCTAGAATAGTGGTAAACGAACTTTCTCCGACTGCGTGACTGACTGAATGTCTCTAACTGCATTATACGGCTTTGAAACGAAAGACAGTAAAATGTGTAATAAACATTAAACTTGATATTATTAATTCTATCTCTATATATCTAGTATGATTACAAATTAAATAATACGATTTTTCGCAAATAAAATTGACTTGCACTTCAAGTGACTGACAACTAAATATCAACATTTAAATAAATATACACCACACATTTTTATATATTTGTATTTTACCACAAATGTACTGATAGGTGAGCTAAACATTAACTGTTCAATTATTAAAATTATTCAAATAGTTATTTTAATGAGGTAAATTGAAGTTATATACCATTTCCATCAGGTTTTTTTTTTAAAATGTAAAAGTATGAGTTCTGTGATCTTGAGTTCGTATGTAGTTCTGACTGATTTTTCCTTATGGAAAAGGAAAAATCTTGAACACACTACACCTCAAAGGAGATATAAAGTATCGGTCTTAAGTCAGTAGGATGTTAGGACGTACTTGTTAAAGATTACTACCACAAATAAACTTGATTATGACGAAATTGGGTGGTAGAATTAAATAAATAACCGTAGTAAATGATACTCCTATCAAAACAAAAAAAGAATCATCCATTTTAAAAACAACCATTTCTGCATCCAGTTTACATTCATAATACAAAACAATTATATATTTCAATATATAATTATACTCCAAAAAGAATTAATTAAATTCACGATTTTTTTATAGATTCTTCTCAAAAGATAAACTCAAACGTAGACTTTTCACATGGACGAAGATTATGAAAATATCCATTTTCATACTGTGGCTCTGACAAGGACCGATTCTTTGAAGAAACAGTATATATTTCTTAAAATAATTGAAGAATTAATAAGTGAATTAAATTTTGATAAATAAGTGAATGTGAAATATGAAATTTTAGAAAAAATAATAATAAAAATAAAAAACTGGATATTAAGAGTTTAATGAATCAAAAATATAACATGAATCTTTAATAATTATTAATAAAACTAACTATGTTCATAAGAAGTACTTTGGATGCAGCAGGTGATTTACATTCTTACCATAAAAGAGGAAATTGAGTTGTTAGAGGCAACCAGTTACACCCTTTAATTAATGGACGATTAGGGAATTATCTTTAAAACTTCCATGAAACTGAATGCATTTTAGATAGACGAAAATATGTTTCATAATTAAAAAAAAAAGAAAAAGATGTGGACTTGGGTAAATAAATGAAACTCTAGGAAATTATAGTCCATGAAGGTTACATGATGAAGGAAAGACAAAGGGCTGTTGACCCGCATATCCTATCGCTTATCGAATTATAGCGATTATTATCGCATATCGCTTATCGAAAGATCTCAGTCCCATTTATGAATTTCTTACCAATTTTTAATTTCAACATTTTTATCTTATCTTTTCCAATTTGTTTATTTGCTTTCAGAATAAATTTATGAATAATATCAACAAAATGTCTTGGCATAATTCATCACATTCCTGAGGCGTACGGAATGTACAAATAAAAAAATCGTAATAGATAATGAATGAATTTGATTAAACCAAGAAATTAATACAAGAATTATTTTTTATTTTTCATCGAATCTCATTATGTGTGTCTGATTATGAATTAAAATTCATCGAATATATTTAGAAGCAATCAAGAAAAATGAAAAATAACAGCAAAAATTCAGAAATAAAATATTTACCAATAAATATACATATATTGTTAAATAACGCCTCATATTTGGCTTGTATCTGCTTCTTACACAATTTCTCCAGTTTCCGGAATTCCTTCCTCGTCTCTTCATTAAAACTATAAAGTCTATCAACGATATTACTAGTCGACAAGAAATTGTGTAAGAAGCAGATACAAGCCAAATATGGGGCGTTATTTAACAATATATGTTTAAATGAAGGACTGCTTCCAACTTTTACAATAAATATACATATACACTTACAAATTTATATAAAACAAAAATCATACAGTAAATCGACACAATAAAAAAATGAGAAAGTAAAGTTAAAAGTGAGATTTCTACTCCCTAATAGTTCGTCCTTTACGTTTCAATCATATATAATATAATATGTCAACACATGTGTTGTAGGCAATAATATTACGAAATCATGCAAAATTAAAATAGGAAGATTTTTAAATAATACAATTCAATATCTTGTGGATATTAAAATCTTGTTTGTTTACACAATTTTAAAGTTTTAAGTTTTAATATACAAAAGTAACGAGAAAAAAGAAAACTACCAAAATAAGAATGACCAGAACTGGTTTACTATCGTTTTTATTCCCTTATAATTTATTGATGCATTTAAAAAATTGAGTATCCCTAGTAAGTCATTATAATTATTATTTCTTGGAACAAAGATTAAAAAAAATACCAAACTGTTTCTAATTTAACAATGTTTTTTTAAAAAAACATTGTAATAATAATTGTAATAACCTAAAACTCAAGTACATAAACAAAAAATTAGGAAGATTATTTCTAATTTTCCTTAATCCACCATATTTGAATTTTCTTTTCTAAAACTAAAGCAAACGTTAAAAATCGCCAGTAAGGTCTCGCAATTGTATCTATACAAAAATTTCATAACTCAGTATTTCTAAAAGAAATTGAAATAAAATCTCCATCGAACTAAATGAAGAACCCACATTATAATTAATAATATAACAAAGTAATAAAAACTTTAGTTTCAAAGGAGACAAAGATTACCGGCCTCTTTATTTTAACAGAAATATATGGATTGGCCATATATATTAATATTACTATCTTAAAATAATAGAATTCATTTGAACAACAATAACATGAATTTAAGCATACCGAATTAAACTATGTAAAATACGTAGTTTTAACAATATACGATTACCTGGTATAAACTTTTGTTGAATTGAAATGGGTAATATTTGTTTAGGTTGAGTCCTCGATTTTTTTCTAATACCAGAATATTTCTTTTCTAGATCATTCTTCAAATACTTATAATGTACAAAACATATTTCATTTAATACATATCAAATTCAGTCAATTTATTAAATTATTCTTTTTTTGAAAAGGTTGATATTTATATTTAAAGCTTTAATAATTGCAAGGCTTCTACAATAACCTGTAAACATTGTTGACTGTTCACAGCAGGTTGGCCCTAGAGTAATCGATATTATTAATCAACTATATCGAGAATCGGGTACAACATGGCGCCAGTTAACTGTCTTTCAATTTGTTGTTCTTTATTTCTATATGATTATATACTGAATTTAAGTTACTGATGATTTTATTTAATTATTCACCCTCAATTACTACAATAATATTGATTTATTTTAAATATTAGTTCACCTTTATTTAAATCCTCATTATATCCAAGGTTCTAGTTATATCAAGTGTAATAGCTATTACTACTGATTACTTTGTTTAGCTTCCTGATAACCGTAATTATTTTATTTTAAAAGAATCTAATTTTCATTTCTGTGTAAAAGAATGTGACGTAAGAGATTATTTATCATGTGCCATTGCCATAAAAGTAAATCAAGAAGTTGTAGGCATTTTATTTCTGGTTTCAAACTGATAAATTCAACTTATTAATTTTCTTGATACAACATAAATGTCTCTATGAAGTATGTATGAGATGTGGGCAAGATGATGTTTATCATCTTTTTGATACTCATGCTTTTTAGATGTGTAAGGAATGGGAGAAGAATTTTAGAAGTCAAGAAACGGGTCTCAGTAAATATTACCACCTTTAATAACCAGACTACGTCCGCCAAGAGTAATTGTATAACTAAATCCACAAATTAAACAGGAATAAAAAAGAGGTGCCCAGTGTGAGTTTTTACTATTTTATGCTGGCTTTCAATCAGATAAACAAAAATGTAAGTATAAGGTTTTATGTAATGTAAAATGTAAGTATAAGTAACAGTTCCAAATTCTTCAATTTTATTATTTAATCATTTTGCATTGCTAATGTGGAATGAAGTAAAGATGAACTGAAATGATTGAAACATTTTTTTAACAAGTATATATTTTCTTTTTCAGATATTTTAGTATGAAAGAAGGCATAGTTTTACCCAATTGCTATTAACAAAAGTACAATGTGAATTTCAGCATTCGAATAGATAAAAATGTTTTAAATATTACCTTCATTCAGTAAAGTAGTTATTCTCCTGAAATTTCTTTTGTCCACTTGAATGAACCAGGGAAATAAATTCTATTTGAACTGGTTTTTGAAAATGTGTTAATGAGCGTAATTCTCTAACTGATGGAAAAATAATATTGAATAATCATTCGTTATCCATAAACATGTTAGTGTAATTTCAATTTGAAGTCTGCTATAAAAAAAAAACAACTCTGGTAGAACATCTTCCATGTTCAAATCAACATTTGGTTTACAAATATTTAATGGCATTGACTTGAAGAATGAAGATTTTAACTTAATTTATTAACCATATAAAATAATTGTTTATAAACTATGCAAATATTTTATCTGTTAAGTCCTCCGAAACAGCAAGGGAAAAATATGTTAAATATTTACTAACCGAAATAGTATGATCAACTGCATTAATTTATTCGTACATAATTATATTTCACATAATTAACTTATGTTTAATCTTTTAGATTACTTAGAAATTAACTTAAGAAACAGATAAAATGTTTTTGTTGATTGTTGTGCTGTGTAGAGTCGATTCACTTATTATATTTTTTTAATTACGACAAATATTTGAAAGTACAATAACTATCAAGATATTCTGATCAATTCTGCTTATCAATCATAATTCTAACTGAAAAGTTTTTGTAATGACAGTTTCTTCTCAGTATATCAATTATTGAATGTTCTTTGTTATGCCCACAAATATACAAATTTGAGTTTTTATTTAAGACTATTGCAATGTGACTTCAATTCTTTGAAATAAATTTGTCTGCTAAAAAAATATCTTAAACATCCCTTGAAGCAGTAAACAAATTATACGTTGCACTCTACATGAACTGTACAGATCAGCACGGGGGAGGGGGGAGGGGGTTACAATATACACTGTATAGTAAATTCTTACAAATAATTATGAAATAAATATTGTTGCCGTCCTGCTGTTCTGTACAATAAATTTATATTTCCTGCGATATCACAATTTATTACAAAACATGAAACAGTCCAATAGGACAACATATCAAAAGATTACAAGAAAAGAACACATAGAAACAATTCACTTCAGTATTTCGACTTCTTCTTCTTCTCCTGATGACGACGAGGTCGAAATATTGAAGTAAATTTATTACAAAATTGTTATGCTTATTAATTATATTCAAACACGATAAAGAGAAAGGCAATTGCCTTACTATTTATACCTAAAATAAACGGCATGCCATTCACTATAGTGTTTTCCTTTTTTCTGTGGACGATTAAATATTTGCATTACTTTTACTGTACTCTCTGACTTACATAGTCTAACTCGTAAAAAATACTTGTATTGGCCTTAGCTGATCAAACAGAAAATTGCGTTAAAAACACTGAGTTTTCTACATCAGCACTAGCTAACTAAAAATCTCACAGTATATGATTACAGTTTGCTAAACCAGCGCAGTAATTCACTTATTTTTCTTTATTGCCCCAATCTACTACAAAATATAGTACTACAAACCCATCTCAAGTGTTTGTTCTTATGAAACACCTATTTACTGCCCATCAAATTGTGACTAAGACTCTATGTATTATATAGAATACGAACGATTCATATAATACAATGTGTATTAAATAACCTTGAATGTTATGAATCAAAATTATAATCATGAATCCCCAAAAAGATTTTTCAGTGTCACGGTATGAATTCAAAAACAAATAATTCAATTCCTAAAATGATATTGATTTTTTGATATTGCTCAATGCAAGAAACCACTAATGTATTCAGCTGTGTGCTCTAAAGGTGCATGAAGTCTTTAAATGACTTTGTGTCACACCGATCACCTTGACTTGGTCACTGCTAAAGTAGATCTTAGTCCAAAAACAACTTCTTTTTTATACTTACCTCATGACATTACGGGTTCAATTCATTCAATACAAGTTATAACAATTGGATTAAATATAGCTAAATCTAAAACTTGCTAAATTAAGAAAAACCAGTTTAATATGTTGTATCTCTTTGAAATGAACATCCTCACAAATGGGTAACAGTTAATTTCTTCAGGTAAAAGAGAAAAACATGCCCAACACATAACGTAATCTTAGTATTTTTTATTCAAAAAATATTGGTTATTAACAAAACTATAATCAAATAAAATTTTATCTAAATTAAGCAGTCACAACATGGGAACCGTTTAAATTGGTTGAGACATTTCACTGTTAAATATAGAAAATACAATATATATTTAAAAAATAAATAAGTATCAATCTGATACAATATTGTAATTTTTTAGTCATTTTGCAGACTTAAGACCTATATTTACAAAGCAAACATGTTTTACACATAAGACTTTCAATTAACTTTGTCATAAAGCTGAAGATCTCGTCAATACAAGTTCACAACATACAATTTTTAGTAACACTTAATGAGATCTTAGAGCTACTGCAAATTTGGTAAGTCCAATTTGTCGTAAGCGTCCCATAGAGTAAATAGGTTGTGATAAAGTGACGAAGTATTATTTGGGTCCGAAGAAAACCAGATATCGATCACTTTTTCATGAGCGACCTCACCTTGTTGACACAACGATCCATAAAGTTCTTCTTCCTCTTGTCGCTGGTTTGGTCTGGGTCGGGTGTTGTAGTGCATACTGTCGACGGTCTTATCTCGCATCTCAAACTGATTAGAGATTCGCGCAGCATATCGACGCTGTGGGAGCGCTGTTGTCCTCCCCTGCTGGGACTGTTGGGCGATCGCCAGGCCGTCCCTATAGGACTTGCTGATTTCCCTCGCCTTAAAAAAAAAAAAAAAAAATCCGAATATATCCCTACTTCTGTAATTAAAATGTTTTATCCTTTTTTTTATTGCTATTTATTTTTTTTAAATTTATTAAAATAAAATTGAATGTTTCATTTATTTTTTTACTTTCTAGGTGTCTAACTGTCCTTAAAAAAAGTAAATAAATTCCTTAAAAAAATAATATAGCAAAATTCCCTAAATTTTAATTTATTAAGTTATAAACCAGGTAATATATCAATATCTTTACATTTCAAAACCTCTATCGTCAAAGAGTAGAGAAAGAAAACTATAAAACGAGCTAAAACCAGAGTATAACACTTTTTCTAAAGCAGTAGGTATTAATCAATAACATATTCGCTCTATATAAAGAAGAGTATATGTATGTAGCACATTAGAAATTTATGTTATCTCTAAAACCTTTCATTATTGTTTAAACATATAAAAAAAAGTATGCCACTTTATTTAGGTATTTTTCAACAAATGAATTTTCCTTTCTTCTCTATTTTTCTACACTGATCATAGTTTTGTTATAATTAATGTATGTAAAAATCTTAGTAGATTCTTCAAGAATAAATTTCGATTTTGATCTCTACATTTTTCCACCATAATTCTATAGAACAAGTTTCAGGAAAATATGGTATAAAATATAAACAAAAGCTGAAACAATCTTTTAAATTAATATGAAATCAATTAGGACTGGATTTGAATTTAATTACCTTTGCTTAATTTTTATTGAGCTGAAACATTAAGGATAATGTTATAACTGAAAAGGAAACGCTTTCAACTTATTTTATTTTTTTGGTCACAGTCATTCAAATGTGAAATATTTTGTTGTAAGCGCATCGAATATTCGGGCGGTAAGTTAAAATTGATATTAACTGGCATATCCTTATCTACCTGGCGTGCCCTTCTAGTCAATCCTTGTCAGAGCCATCCGCGCTACTGAGGTTAGAGTGCAGTCTTTGATAAGAGGGAGGAGGTCTAGCGACACTTGGAGTGCCTGGAGTTACATCTCCTCCTTTTAACAACCTTCCCTCATTCCTTCCAACGTTATTCAATTCTCCACGTAAAAATCTTTCAAGTTTATCTACACAGGCATCCTGGTAGTCGTGGATCCACCTAATGAACACAGTGAAGTTCACTAATAACTCGATACATAAGGGCAAAAAATCCTACTGATTTACATTACTTTACTATATGAAGCATACATTAAATTTAAATATTAATAAATAAATATATATAAATAAAAAAATAATTATAACTCAAATATAAATTTCAATAAATTAAATGTATACCACATAATATTACTCTATCACATTAACATTATTACTTTCATTCTCTTTATCATAGTCGTATGACAAATCTTTTACAACAAAATCAACATGGGAATATTCAATAAATCAAAGTTCAAAAAAGTAAATCCAAAAAAGATTTAAGATATTCAGAACAAATAGTGAACATAAGGCTTTTATACAATTCCCAACCATCTGTGCACTTAGTTTCCTTGTATTTATTCTCTTGATGACGGTTGAAACAGAAAATTTGAGACTGTAAGAGTTCGTATTTCCTTATTTGTGTATTTCTATACATGTTGAACAATTGTGTCCATTTTGGATCGAATTCTGATCTTTCAAAGCACGAACATAAATACCTTTATGTCTAAACTACAGTGAGAAATGGAACTAAGATTATTTAACAAAAACAACTGATGGAAGACCAGTTAGTTTTGGAAGCTACATTTTCAAAGTAAATTATTTAATTATTTTGCATTGCTAATATGGATGTTAAGATACTGCAATGGTTTAAACATTTTTTTTAAAATATATATTTTCTTTTTCAGATATTTTAGTATGAAAGAACGAATAGTTTTACCCAATTAATACTATTACACATATGATCAACCAAATAATCATAGGACAGAATATTACCATTTAATACAATTTTCGTTATTGCCTAAAATAATTTTATATTCATTTTTCCTACTAGAAAGTTGATATTAATAGATAATTCTTTATTATTATTGTTATTATTATTATATAGTTGCTTTGTATATCATGAAATACCTTTCCAATATATAACATATGCAATAAAATATGAACCAATTTTATTAATAATTTGCAGAAATGCCTTTCGACTGGGTTCACAAAGTGTCATCAAAAATTGTTCTCTGATTTAAGAAATTTATTCCTTTGATATTATTGAAAGTTTCATATTAACTATTCATATAAATTTTTGAACTACGGTTATTGTTAGGCTTTGACGAAAGAATAACAATATCATTCAGTATCCTATTAAATTCAACTTTCATTCATCAAACACTGATTCCAACGAATAATTTGAAAAATACTCTTAAATAATGTAGTAAATTATACTAGGTAATTTAGTTCCCTATGCATGCTGATAAAATTTAAACAAAATTGCATTTTATATATATATAGATACATAAAGTGGTTCTCCATGCAGCTCGGTTATAAAGACATTTAGAGATTCAAAAAAAAAAAATCCTGCTTTAAATTGTTTCTTATACATGCAGTTCAGATTTAATTCAAATTGGATATATATATATATATATATATAAATGGTTAAAGAGTCCCCTCCCTTTACAGATCCTTTAGAGAGATATTTAGAGATTTAGACCACTTCCATTGCAAACCTTGAAAATTTTTACATATTTAGTATATATGCTGATAATTTAACTGAAATTGAATAAATAAGAATTTTTGAAATACGTTTTGACCCTTTCCCATATCTTTCAGAGATTCGGGACCACTTACATTGTTTCCCAGTAAAACATTTTGTAATTAAATTCGGATCTATGCGAGAAGTTTTAAAGCAGTTTTCCCACCCAAAGCAGTCTAAGAGAATTCATTTTGATAGTGAACACCACTAACTTGCCTTTCTTAGAAGTGTTTGTTACATAATTAAATATTTATACACATGGTTTATATTTTACTCCAATATGCTAGTACCCCCCCCCCCCCCCCCCCCCACTCATCTCATAACTCCCTACGGGAAGCATTGAGTTATTGAGTTATAGATACGTACTATTGTCTTTCCATATCCATTATCTTCCTCTGAAAATTTTGCAAAAGAATACGCTTTAATTTTTATGTGTCTTATTCTCTTCTGTCCCATAAATGTGTACATAAACACACACACACAAACCAAACACAGACAAGAGAACTTTACTATACAGATTATATCATAATAATAATTATTATTAATATTATTATTTATGAAAATTCTAATTACAATATAATACAATCATTTTGTAACATTTTATAATTATTGAAAATTGTTAATGTTGAAGGGATTAATTGGATAAAACTTATTTCTTAACCAAAATAGCTGTTCATTTACACGAAATAAATAATACCATTATTATCTGAAACTTTATCCTTGCCATATATTTCGAAAATTTGCGTAAAAAGTTGTTAGTCTATTAGACTAGGTCCCAAATTCTTTTGCAAATACTATTCTCCAAAAAGTATAAAAGTAATGCTACTGAATTACATCATTTTAATTACAATGTGTTTTATTTAAATATTTATAACTTTTATAAAATAGTTCGTTACTTTGAATATATCTGCCTATTAGGTTCTAAAAGCATATGAAGATTTAACAAAATCGGTAGCAGTCATCTCGAGTCAAAAAGTAAATCAGATTTTTTTCCAGCAGTAAATCAATTTTATAGCATAGAACATTCTTTAATATTTTGACCTCATTAGGAAAAAACCTATTTTACCTAATTCCATTAAAGTGACATACAGCTCTCATATCTTCGGGGAGTTCTTCTGCATCAGGCCACTGGAAATTATCTGTTATAGGTATTATATTACAATGAGATTGAAGGGCAGCAACAATTTCCTGTAAAAAAAATAAATATCAACATTAAGTGTATTATAATCACAAGAAGTAACACAAATTTGATATATACGAAATACACATTATAATTTTGTACAGTTTCTGCATTACACAGAGATGTGCTTTTTATTTTGCTGTTAAATTTAAAATGCTGAACTATTTTAACACACAACCAATTTTAAGAAATTATCTTTCATAAATATTACAGCATGCATTAAACAAGTAAATTCAGCACTTACTCTGTGGACCCAATCTTTGCAATCAATGTCATTGAGACATCTTTCAAGAGAATTCGCTGTCAACACTAATAAAAAATTCCTTGCTTGTCTGATGCTTTGAAGTAAATTATTATCAAACTTTCCTGCTTCCAGTCTCTCAACATCAATAAAAACAGAGAAACCTCTTAATTGTAGATGGACTTTTAACAAACTGAAAGAAAATGTTAAACCAAAGTTAGGACAGTTGAGAATTGATAATTAGATATAACTAATAAACTCGACCACAATTAACGATTTCCTTGACAATTTTATCTTATATTATTTAATTAAGTAATACGTCTCAAGCTCCACAATACTAACTGATCAAATTTAACAATCCAAACATCATATTTCAAAAAACTGTTTTATTAATTATTTTCTAAGTAAATAATTATATTATGTCAAGACAACCAATATTTACAATTACTTCTCAAATTATTATAATTTTTTTTAATATTGTCCTCATTATTACCAGCAAGTACAAATGACAAATATATTTAAAGAATAAATCTATTATCAATTAATAATGACATCAAATAAATCTGATACATGATTTTTTTTACTACTTCATTTTATTTTATAAAGAAATGAAACAAAATAAAACAAACTCATTCATTACTTCTTTAAACTTAAATCAAGAAACAACTTTAAAATAAGTGAATAAAAGTAAGAGTAATTTTATTTATGTTATAAATAAAAAGTTTAATTCATTCAATTAAACTTTTTCCTTAAACATAAAAAAAAGTTTAACTGAATATCAAACATATTTGAACATAAATGGCATATAATTCTTGTACAACTAAAAATTCTTCAATGAAGGCCAATATTGCAATTGTATTTGATTATTTGACTAGTTTCGAATGTCTCTTACATTACAGAGTTATTTCATGTAGAAAATACACTTTATTTTCTAACATTACTTTGGTAAACTCAGGCTAAGAAGTTGTATCAATGTTTCAATAAAATCATTTTGAAAGGAATAAATCCTTCATTTTACTTTCTTGAAAGTAAATAAATTCTAAATTCACAAAAAACTATCCTAAGTTTTTTACTAAGAGACTAAGTTTTTTATTGCTAAATACCAAACAATTGTTACCTAGCTAATTGAGAACCATTTGATCTTCTATAACTGACAAACACATCTAGTGATTTATCTAAATTTTCTTCATAGGAAATACTTGAACCAGACTCTTGAGCTACAAAACAAAATAACGATTCATTTATACATGAAAGAAGATATCTTGTAAACAAGAAAATTAAAGTGATTCATAAAAATACCTTTAATTGAGTCAAGAATTTTTTGGCGGTGAATGCTATTTGTAATTCCACATTCATTTGACAAATGATCTTCTGTCAAACACCTATAATAAATAAATCATGAATTGGTAGTGATCCATTAAAACCATTGTTCATCATTTTCAAAGGATTGTAAAGAAATAATGTTTCAGAAACTTTTTTACGACATTACACTTAAAATATACATTTTAGAAAATAGTACATTTGAAAAATGGTAGTTTATCCGATATCATCCAAAATCAAAATTTTGTCATCTCAATTTAATTGGAAACAGTTAATTAGTTTGTTTCATATGTATGAATCATAAAAAGACTAAAATCCTAGTCCCATTTCAGAATTTCTGGTATTTCTCGAAACTGTGTCTACTAACTGGACTGTACTCGGTGTGATACGTTTTATATAGGTTTCGCCTCTCTTAAACTGAGCTGGCATATGAATGGTCATAGGGGTTCCGTTATTATTATTATTATTTGACGGTGACCATAGCACTGCGTCCTAAGAACTATTGTATATCCCCCCTTCTGTACTAAAGTACCCCAGAATCCACTACAATGGGATTCTCCAGAGTGGCTTCGATCCTCAATCGAGTCACACTTCCTCTTCTGATGACGACGATTCGTCGAAATATCAAAGTGAGTTTTTGTAAGGTTTTCTACTTATCTTTTTGAGTTGATGTATATATATAATTATGTAAATGTAATTATGTATCTAACTGTATTAACAACTTCAGCCATGAAAAAAACTGCCTAACTGAAGGAACTACTTTCCATGAACATCAAGTGCCATTGCAATCCAAAATTTGACACTCTAAAAAAGAAAATCGAACTAAAGGTATTGCACAACTCAATCCTGAGACTGGAATAAGGTAGTATCACTTGATCCAAGTTGGCAGGATTTACTCAGAGCAGAGGCCTCAAAGCAAAGTGGCTTCAAAAGTAGTTCACTGCTATCCAAAAAACTATATGGAGCAGCAAAACAACTGAAACAATATCTAAATATAATAATAATATTATATTATTATTATATTATATTATATAGCAGACAAGTCAAACTCATACACAGTAATGAACTGTCACGACTACAAGCAAAAACTAGAATACCTACTGAACGACTCTACCAAAGTCCAGAAAATGACCAGAAACCCTACCAGCCACCTCAAGATGGACGTTAACAGTATCAAGAAAATTAACAAAGAATAGATAGAGGAGATTTTCGAACCCATTTTAGGAGAATACACTGCAGGATATATTTATGGCACAGTAAAAGCACACAAAGCAGAATAAATATCCTCAGCGACTAATTATTTCACAGGTTACCACGCCTACCTATAATTTAGCCAAACCATATATGCCAGCGAATAATTTATTGAAACCAACTGCCTTTTTTCTTCGATATGGTAAAAACAATAAACCCTGAAGGAACTGTTGGATCCCTAGATGTTAAATCATTATCCACAAATGTTCCCGTGAACATTGAAGAAACAATTAGAATACCTGTGACTGCATTTACTTCAATCAAAGAAACATGGCTCCTCATCCCTTCAGTAGTCAGAACATGGAGGCTCTTCTGCGAGCATGTACGACAAGAAGTCCCTTCACGCACATAGATGGTTTCATATACCTTCAAATAGACGGCATGACCATTGGGTCATTCCTGGGAGACCCAAGACTGGGAGAATAATAATTCGCCAACTATTATATGTGCTACATTGAAAATAAAATCTTAAACAATTGCCTTGAAATGAAGCCTTTTCTGTACTGTCTTAAATTTACAATAGAAACAGCAAGGGGAAAGAAAATCAACTTCCTGTACGTGAATATCAACATACAAAATAACGTACTACAGACTTATATTTACAGAAAAAACAACCAACACTAACTAAGCAGCATTAATGAACCTATTTTAGGAGAATACACTCCAGGATATATTTATAACACAGTAAAAGCACACAAAACAGAATATGTATCTCTTCGGCTAATAATTTCACAGGTCACCTGTGACACGCTACCTGCAGAATATATGCACCTATGACAATGAGAGCATAACTACAGGCACAAATCACAAACTAGACTACAAGAAAAAGTATACTGATGAATATAAGACTGATGAAAGAATATTAAAATGCATTATAAAAAGCCATGTTAAATGCATTAAGCCATTTGTTAACTTTATTAAATTAGAATAGTTCTTAGGATGAGAAGGTACTGTAGGCTCAACAAACCCTACAAATACGGCAGTGGGTTGTAACCACATTAGAATTAAATACACAACTAAAACCTGTAAAAAACTGATCATTTAAGGAAGATATCGCTTCAACCGCGTCAAAATGTCACCATACTCCTATGTGAAGATTGGCCCAAGCTTCCCTCTCTAGTCCCCGTCTACACAAGTAATAGAATACCTTACGAGATAAGGTCAAATTACATGGATGTTTTCTTTGACTGATAGTTTCCTTCAGAGGACATTTAATAAAAAATCTATATGCTAGGTCTTTTGATAGTGAGTAATCTGCACTATTTTCTTGGCTATCTATTTATGCTTTATATTCTACAAAGGAGCCATGTTAATGTCATCAGACCAACTATGACGTAAACCACTATCGGCTGGGGAGTAGAATGATCAAAGAACCCTATCAAATCTATTATATAACTATAAATGGTATTATATATAATCCCAATATATAATATATAACTCTGATAGTTATTACAAGCTATTTTGTTATTTATTTCCTATTTCGTGTATCTTTATTGCTCTTTGTCTGTATCGAGATTAAATGACTGATTTATGGCCCTCATAAAAGAGACTACTCAGGATAACGAGTTCAGATTTTCCATTTGCTCAATATCAATACGACTCCATCTAAATCTATTAGTTTCAATAGTTCTCCACAACTAAAACATTCTAGAACCATTTGTCAACTCCTCATCGTGTAAGTCCCATCACACATTTTAAAGTCACTCTGAGAGTGGTTTATTCAGACCAAAACCTTCAGGTTAAGAGTAACGAAAAAATTTTTTTTTTAATCTAAGCTGCAACTGCAACTACACTCTACCTTTTGATGTACTGTCATGACCTGTTAATTATTACCACCGCTAGAATCTTTGAATCAGCCAAAACAAATTACACTTGCTTCCCCTTCAATGTAATATTGAGAAAAAGCATAAAAAAAAGGGTCCTTTAAATTGTAAGATACAACCCCCTATGACCTTACCACACAGAGTATTCAACCTCTCCATCTGCTGGCCAAACTAATCAATTTGTCCAACCTTTCTTCTGATTTTGAAAGACACCATATATCCTTTGATTCTACTCATAAAACTTAATACCCTCTTTATATTAATATTTACTATCTGAAATCTGTGATTTATGTTTTTTATTATTAATGCTGCTAGTATTCACGAAATTTGCCCAGATGAAAATATAATTCTATGGTAAATATAGAAGTTTAAACCAAATTCGTTGCAACACACGAGGACAAATCTGTAGGAGGATAGCCTGGTTATGATTTCTGCAGGTCGTAAAAGTTTTTAGGCTTTAAGTTGTGAGTTAATAATGGTCACATTTCATTGCTGAAAATGATTGCTTTCTTTGAAGTACTGAAGTACTAAATTGAATTGTATTTCTAAATTGAATATTGAAAATGATATATTTTTTCTGTAAACTTAATTTCATACTTTAAAAATAATTATCTAACATAAATTTTATTCAAGTAGCAAGTAGTTATAATATATGTACATTTATTTTTATTATGTAAAGGTACCTTACCTCAATAAGTCTTTATCAACTCCAGCATTTAACATAGAATATGTGAAAATAGAAAATTCAGGACCAATGTTGAGTAGAAATGAATTCAGATTAGAAACATCTTTACTACTGTAATCAGCCATTTTTTTTAGGTTCTGTAATTCTCGAAGAAACCTGAAAAGTTTCTTTACTTTCATGTCTTGTATTAAAAGTTAAATAATAAAAATTTAATAAATCAAATATACCTTTTTCGCCTTATACCATTTTTTATGTTAAGATCATTTGATAAATTTTCTTCAGTTATTTGAAGTAACAAATCACCATCTACTCTGCTATTTTCAAAATCGTTAGCATATTCAGCAAACCCAATCTGTAAAATGCAATAAATTAAAATTCATGTTATATAGTACATAGATAAGGCATTGGTCAAAAATTTTGATAAAAAATAACCTGTTAAGTATACCATAAAACAGTAAAAAAATGAAATGATAAATCATAGTCATTTTTACACAATATTAAAGGAGAATATCCTTACGGAGTATATCGTTAAGCATAATATTCGTTTCCTCTCTGTGAGTTCCTATGATTTGCACCCTCTCCTCCCACCCCACTATTTGCTTATTAAATTTGATATCAATCACATTGATATCAAATCAATTTGATTCAATCAATTTGATATTAAATATGTCAACCCTATCATTTCAGTAGCCCGGCATATTGACGGTTTCATTGACACAGAAAAAACTGTACAATTCTTAATGGTACAAATGAATATTTTTTAATTAGAAATGAATAAGAAATACTAGTATTTTTCAAATTTTGACAATGCACTGTGGCAGAGCATTTAAATTGACTGATACACGTTAAGCAAATGAATTCAATCAGTAAGATTTTTTTCACAAATGCGAAAAAGCGAAGTCCTCAATGTTCTCTGTTCGACTACTGATAACCAGAACTAATTAATAGTGACTGCGAACCTATGAGCCCATCAAATAAATATGGGCTCATATGCAATTTTGCATACTGACCTCTTGCGGTCAAGATTGTAAGATCGTAACTTAGAAAACACACGCCAGCCCTCAAGGTTTAATATCCTAAATTATATTTTAGTATAAAATTCCATAATTTCGTTAACATTTATTTTGTATTTCTTATATTATACACCCCTCCTATAAATTGGTCCCTGGCACGTGCCCCCTAACTCAGCCCACAATTTTTTAAGTCACAGCCTGTCACTAAATGAAATACCGAACATTAAAAGAATAAAATTGCGTTGCATAGATATATTGTATTTCGAAGTATCCTATATTAATCAACATTTAAATTAAAGACGCCCCTAGTGGGGCCATGTAGCTATATCTGCAGGTTGCATTGGCTTATATATACATATTCACAGGTTCATTGAACCATGGGCAATCAAGACCACTGGAACTTACCTGTAGCTGAGCAGATTCAGTAGGACCTTTGGTCCAAAACTCTTAAAATAAGTCGGTTCTACGAGCGGCGGGGGCCTATGGAGGGGTTCTCTCTCCATCCCGCCAACTGAGGTTGGACTCGTGGTGGCTGTTGGTTCTCACCCAAGTTGAACAGACCCTTATGGTCGTTGTGTGAGAACCGGCAACTTCTCCGGAGGATGCCTACTTAGCAAACCGAAGAGCTAGAGACCCTAAACCCTTAATAGAGGAAACGGGCCTTGAACTTAGCTGATTGGATTGTACAACTGGTGCTTGCCTAGTAGGGGCTCGGCTCTGGACAGGAACTCAGAGTGGGGACGATTAGATACGTACGAGTATCACCCCTTTTTTAGCTCAATTATATGTTTCAGTACAGGTGGCAGTTAGCCAACGGGAGACCTTAGAGGCTCTCATTACTAGCCCAGACAGGCGGCGTTTAGCCAACGAGAGGTTTGTAATTTCTCTATGAGTCTAAGGTCTCTATGCATTTGAGGTACTAAGACTCCTCACAATGACGCCATGATGGGGTCCGATTAACTACTAATAACAAACCCTGGTGTCGGGATAACGGGTTTTCCTCTCTTCGGAGAGGGACGAGCGAATTCAAAGGAATCCAATGATAGTCCTAAAACTGTAAGACATTTTAGGTTGTTAGCCTGACCACTAACATTTAAATTAAAGAAAAATGTTTCAGAATGAAATAAAACAATTTTAAAAAATCTAATAGAAGGATATTAAAACAAACATACCTGTTTGACCCACTCTCTTACATCTTCCACACTCCAAAGAGGAACTTGCTGACTCAATTTGTGAGGAACCTCTTCACCA
Source organism: Hermatobates lingyangjiaoensis (assembly GCA_026182355.1). NCBI lineage: Eukaryota > Metazoa > Arthropoda > Insecta > Hemiptera > Hermatobatidae > Hermatobates > Hermatobates lingyangjiaoensis. Next base: position 4,828,115 of record JAPFBL010001923.1, on the reverse strand, counting down.
ATTAGCCTGAGGGCTTGAGCAGCAAATTTCGAGGCAACTGCATTAGGACTACTAGCCACTTTTTTAAGAGGTTCAATAGCTCCTATTTCCCTGAATATTTCAGTTCCACCCTGCTGTTTTTTAATACCTGCTTCCATACAAAAATGAAATGCTGCTAGATTTCTTGCTTCTTCTCGTTTTGAACTAAGAACAGGAACAAGCCTTTGAAGCCAATGTTTACTTTGACCATGAGCATGAGCCAAATTAGATTTTGCAAAATCTGAAGGGTTGTGTGATGTTACAAATGGTTCTACTAAATCTAGGGTTCCAGATTTAAGGACAGCTGCTTCAATTTCAGAGTTTGCTACCAAAACAGCAATTGCCAAACAAGCGTAATATTTGATATTGTCATCGTTGTGAAATGCCAAAGGGAATAACCACATAGGCACTTTACTCTTTATCATTGCCTCTTGGTTTTCTGCACCTCCGTAAAGAGAAAGGTTGGCCAGTGCTCCAGCACAATGTCTCAGTGTTTCAATATCATTTTTTCGACACTCAAACAATACTGCATTTAAACCTCCCAGTCGAATGACATCACTACAAGTCCCTTCACTATGTTTGAACAAATGTTCCATAATACCTAGGAAAAAGAACAAATTGCATATAACAAAATATAAAAAAAAACATGAGAATATTAAATAATTAATTGGTAAGATACTGGAATGTTAGAAGTATTATCTTTTACAGACACAAAAACCTTTAATGACGATTCGTCTCAAAATAATTAAAACACATTAATGAAAATTTGACTTATCAGCTCAGTTTAATACAGGTCAGGTATTCATCCTTTTGCAAACCGATTTCACCCACTTAGGAATTTTTGAAAATTACATGTGTGCCAATATATATTTTATTTACAATAACATGAAACAAATTAATTAGTACGATATCAAACACTTTATTACAAAAATGACATAATAATAGACATTTATTTGTAACCAATTACCAATATATTATAAAATTTAACATTAAAAGGATGTATAAATATATTACATATTATTATAACATAGGTTACAATATTATAGTACATATATAATTAATGTTGTTTATATTACATACATACTACGAATCTATTTAATTATGTGAAATCTATTTTTATTAATGTGAAAACATTAATAAAATTTTGCACTTTTTTTATACAAAAAAGTTTAAGAATTGAAGAAATATATAATATTGCACATTTTTCTAATGAAATAGTTGGCCGTAACGTACTGCTTAATTTACATTATAAGTTTTTCTAAAAAAAGTTATACTTAGATGTACTTGATTACCATAATTTTCTAAACGGTGAATTATACTTGTGGAAAAAATTTGATTTGCAAAGGGTGAATTTGATTTTTATATCCTATATATACGGTTTAAATATTTTCAGTATCAAAGTGCTTAGTTGCAATAAAATATAAATTATCAAATTTGCAACAATCAACTAGTTTCTAGGTTATATCAATAAATAATTATTGAAATTATACTATAAATAACATAGATTTAAAATACATTAATATACCTGTTCCTACTCGTGAATGATCAACAGAGTTGGGGTTTTTCGTGCAAATACACGCAGTAGTAACAACTTTTTCGAGGCCATGTTCTACAACATGGTCCCTGTTTTCTGTGGTTAAACATTGCTCAAGTAATTTAGCACTTGAGAATTGCACCTACGAAATAGATAAGACAATTATTAATATAATCAATTCAATAAATAAACTACTAAGTTTCAATGATTACATTTTCCTCTTCAGCAGTACAGTTGGTAAGCAGAAGATCTAGTGCTCCAGTTGTTCGGAGGGCATTGCACAAAGCAGAGCCGAGTTCGTGTCCATGAGTGGGGACAGACCAGGCAGTTCGAATCATGTCGTTCACCTTGTCTAGTAAGTCTGACGCTCTCCCTTCCTTTCTTCGTACAGCATCCATAACAGCAGTAAGATAATTGGTATACTTTGAAATGACCTTTTGAACCTCCTGTTGACTTGAATTGGGACTGAACTTTTCAAGGTCATCAAACTCTTGATCCAGAAATTCTTCTTCATTAAACACGAAACACAACATTTGACCATTCATTGTCTGACTCATCTAAAGCAAAATTAATAATGCTTAATCTTCTTCTCAAGAAAAATTGTTAATATAAATTTCTAACAAATGAAAATAATTGTTATACTATATATTAATTTTCAAATCATTATATATTAGTTTTAAACTTTGATTTGATTAAACCTTTAAAAAGAAGTTTTTAAGTGATGTGTAATAAATTTATTTTTTTTTTTATTTTTTAATTGATATACACAGCAGCGTCTGCGTTAACGACTTTAAACCTGGTCTGCTCCAATTTCCTGACAACTCTGCGGTGGGGTGGTGTTAAATGCCATATCAGTTGACCAACAGACTTTATTTTTTGCTTTAGCATGAGCAGATGTAAAAAGAAAATCACAATTTTCAAACGAAAAACGAAACTTTATAATCAGCTTTAAAGCTGTTAACGCAGAAGCTGCTGTGCATTTTCAATGAAATATGCTTACGTGAAGAATTGCTGCCTTCTTATACAATTACTTTTTTGAATAAACCTTATTTAATTTCATTGAAATTAAAGTTGAATTTCAGTGCATTTCATTGAAAATATAGAAAGTTTTTTAAACTAAGTTAACATTTATTTTACATACTCGCTCTGCAAATGTTTCTCTTTACCATGCATTACCTGTAATATCTTGCATAGTATTGATGTAAATATGATTAATAAATAAAGGAAATGAAATATCGTACTTTAAAAATGGTCTTCTCCTCTTGACAGGTTTTCGATCTTGCACATCTTCCAGAATGAAACAGTCTAGAGTTTTGAAACAGATGGACAAGATGCGAAACAGATCAAGTTCGGGAGGACATTTTACTATGCAGAGTGTTTCATCTTTCATCAACTTTTACTAACAACAATATTTTATTATTACAACAATTTCTTGCAGTTTCTTTAAAGTCCCATCTACAGATGTTTCTATTTATTAAAAGATACGAAAATCTGCTATTATTTGGGAAATTTCAACCACACTATAACAGATTGCACAAGTAATGAATCTGCTATTATTTGGGAAATTTCAACCACACTATAACAGATTGCACAAGTAATGAATCTGCTATTATTTGGGAAATTTCAACCACACTATAACAGATTGCACAAGTAATGAATCTGCTATTATTTGCTTAAACTGAATTAATTTCTTGCCTAGTTTTTTTTAAAAAAAAAAACACAAACTTTGTATACCTCTGAATGTGTACCTATATCACTGTTGATATACTGAAAAATTGCTGATACTGATCAATACGGCTTTCAATACTATATCAGTTTAAAAAAAAAAAATACTTTCGATCAATCAGTAATTTAATTAAATAATGAAAAATTACTTGTAACTATCCTGTATTAGTAAAAATAAAATTTTTGATATTTAAATGTATTTGAAATTTATGTTAACCTGAGAGGAAGAACTAACAATAGAAGACTTCTTGAGGTAGGTGATGTTAGACTGAGTGGACTGGGTAACATGTTTCTCCTGATTGAGTAAGTTGCTTGTGCTTGTACTACTGCTAGTTGAAATAGTTTGTCTTTGTTGTTGCCCAGCCATAGCCTTCTGAGAGAAACAAGAAATAAACACAAAAACTTCAGTTGTGGAATCTATCATATTCAGTCTTTACTTAAAACATAAACTCATAAATTATTACTATTATAGTAACAGTATTCTATTATATCTCCTATGTTCTTCTCCTTGCTCGCCTTATTTCGGATCTCGTTCCATCTATCTATCTATATATATATATATATATATATATATATATATATATATATCAATGATCAAACCACAATAAGAAATGGGAAAACAAGACTAAGATCTTTCAACCGTAACAAGCGGTCTTCGTCAGAGTCAAAAACCCAACTCAGTTTGAACTTGTTACGGTTAGAAGATCTTAGTCTTGTTTTCCCATTTTCTTATTGCGGTTTGATCATTGATTATTATTTCACGTGTTTATGTGAAATATTTTTTTCGATATATATATATATATATATATATATATATATATATATATAATCAGGTTTCTTTCTGTGTGTACGTTTGCACTAAAAAGATTGAAGAAGAGATAATTCATTTTTTCTAATTTTCTCGGTCTTCTTTAGGTTAAAAAAAAGAAAACTTAGTTAATATAAAATTTAAGATGGTATTAATGTATAAAAAGTTTCATTTTTAGCATTTTTTCCGATCACTTTAATGGGCAGTATACCTATGACAAACAAATATTTTCGTGTACTAAGGTGAACGTCCAAAATCAGCAGGTCTAAACTTGAGCCACAATACTACTGAATTATTATGGTACTCGAAGTAGGAAGGTCATTATGGCCAAATAGTACAATGTTATATTCATTTCTGCATATGAAAGAGTTGTTTTCGTGGTCTTATGACCTTATAGGTCAAGTGCTAGAATATGGTTCATACTCCTTCTAGTCAGATCTAGTGGAAAGGTCAAGAGAAGAGGTAAGGTTCTGTAGGGTGTTATGGTTATAGGGAAGGTTAGTGCTTGAACAAGGGATTTGGATGGGGAGGAAGGTTATTGTTTTCATTGGTTGCAAGTTAAATGATTTGCAATATTCGCTGAGTATATGATACTATGACAAGTTCTACATAGGAATTGTATATTCATCATGATTTGAAAATGGAATCCATAGATAATTCCATCACCCGACTTACTACCAATGAAGACAAACAAACTATCTACTCAAGCCTCCTTGTACAAGCTCTCAATCCTGCCACCAATATTCCTTAACCTCACTGAACAATTACTTCATCCACTGACCATTTTTCCAACACATGACTAAAAATATTGAAAACTATGACTAACAAAAGACCACATGATCGCGAATACCACGTCATTACTGTACAGACGAACTTCATATCTGACATGAATTACTGATAGTCCAAGTTATCGTAGCACAGTTATCAAGCAGTAGAAGGCCTCTGGTCTGGACCTGCTAGTTACGACGTGCACTATAGTGCACGGATATATTCGTTGGCCGTTGCTAGGAATTGTGCCTTCATCAAAATCTGTAAAAGTTATAATCATTAAGATATAAAAAAACTGATTTCAAACTATTCAGATTAAAATATTTTACAAATCTTACAAAAATTTACAAAAGATGGCTTTATAGAAAATCTAGAAACTCACAACCGATAAGAAAATTGATTCCCTACCACTTTTATTGGAAACATTTTCTCTCTGTGACAAATTGCCTTCTAAGCACTCAAAAAACTGGAACAGTGTAAAATCTGTGTTTTCTCCTCTATGTTTGTGAAGCTTGAAAGAGTGATTTATACTAATTGAAAAGCTGAAAACATATTTCATTGAAAAATACTTCTGCCAAGTTTTGAAATAGTGACAAAATTCATATAGGAAAAAAATGAAAGAAAAATTTAAAGTAAAATTAAACATTTGTTTACATTTTGGCGTTCATCTTTAACTGATGCAAGTATTCTCACCAAGCAGTTCTATAATAATTTTTGTACACTTTAAGATCTGATAGTGTTTCATTCGTTTATACTTCATTTCATTGGTGAACCATAAGTTAATTAATAGTCATTTATACAAATGATTCTTTTCTGAATTTATATAAAAACCATAAACACATAGTTAATCTTTTATCTATTAGAATCAATTATATCAGTGTTAATTTGAAAGTTTAATTGCAACAAATTATGATTACGTTGTTATTATTCTACAATAGAGGAATGACAAAACACAAACCAGTGTTTCAACAAAAAATAAGTCAAATCAACTTGATGATTACTGTTTGTTTTTCACCAGTGTGAAGTCTCAACTAACGAACTCTTTTAACCTTTTGCAACCTTCAAGATATTTAGATTTCGAAACATTGAAATTTAAGACCCAGAGACGGATTTGATACTGAAAATAACAATAATAATAACAACTAGACTACCCGTGGCCCGTTGGGTTATCCAGCACCTTCCTTTTTAATGCAATCATGTTCATATAAATGCAGATAAACTCTAAATTAATTCATTTCTAATAATAAATATATTTTTAAGACAGGTCTCTTTGTTTACATTTTTTGTACAATTTGAATTTTCCAAAAACAACTTTAATGTTTTCTTTCTTTTTGACCCTATTGAGAGCAACATGCAATTGACCATGTTGAAATGCTGTTTAACATAAATGAACTAAAACTTTCTGCAGAGTCTCTCCGTGAGACTTATGAATAGTCATGTCAAATTCTAACTGAATTGGAAATTCAATCTTTAAAAAAGAAATGTCTTCTTCAGATAAAACGATTTTCAATCATGGAATTAAAACTATTTCCCCTTGACACGGTGATGCAATAATTTTACAAACAATGACATTATCATAAATCTCCTCAGTTATTAGTCTTGTTCCATTACATAAGCGCGGTGGATCAATGTTTCTCATGCATTCACAAGACAGGAGCTTCCTTTTTGAGTTCTAGTTTATGTTGGAGCAATCCAGACAACTCTAGTGAGTCAAGCAATTCTTGAGGGTAATGTGTGGGTTCTGTTTCTATACAATCCGAGTTATATGACAGATATTGTTTAATTTCTCCCGGAAATTATTCAATGAATCAATGATTAATTTCACCGAGTATCTCGTTAAATGGAACTTGTATAGAATTTTCTGTGAACATTATTTGTGGGTTAGCGAATGGAGAGTAAATGAATTCAATACACTAATGAACATTAAGTACACGGATAAACATGTCTTCGAGCAGTAATAATCTCTTTAATTTCATTCTTTTCAAGTCTGTCTTCACCAATATTTATCAGAAATGTAGAGTATTCTCCATCTTCTTCTTGAACTCTCATATTGTTATTTAAATGGAATTTAGTAAATTTGCACCACAAGTAAGACTTGATTCAAACAATATAAATATCATCATCAGTTCATTTCTTGACAACTGTAAGAAGTTGTCAATTCCTGAGAGACTACAGCCAATGTAGTGAGTCCTGAACTCCGTAATTTAGAGAGAATTAGTTTTATTAAGAAGCTTCCTGTATCGGGATCCTTACTTCATCACTGTTATTAAAATAGATATATCAAAAGAAGAAAATATAGGATTTGTGACAAAAGTGTTTTTTGATTACGGACATAATTGTATACTGTTAATATTTTACTTCTATTATTTTGATCATTTCTAAATTCTATTAACTATAATTAATATCATTTGTTGATATATTAAATAATTATTTCATTCTCTCATCGATTATTCATCCAATTTCCTCTTGCTAAATTTATTATAATTACGATATTATAATTTAGGTCGAAAAATTATTATTTAATCTTTCAACATCATTGAATGTTTGGGAAGACTATTGTACAAAAGTCCCTGTGGGGCAGAATATAGCGCGCTACACCTCCAATGTCAAAGTCCTGGGTTCGATTCCCACCAAATTCCTAATATTTTATTCAGTTTAGAGTGTGTGCAAATATTTAAATATGAACATCAGCGTTTTATAAGTATATATATAAATATATAATAAACTTTTATTGTGTTTCCACTTCACGGTTGATACTTTTATCAATGTGTATATATATATATATATATATATATATATAAATCAAAATATTAAAACGGTCCAAACCGGACAGATATATAAATGAAAAAAGACAACATATAGAAGAAGCGAGAAAACTTACTGGATCGATATTTCGAACTGAAGTTCGTCGCTCTCTGCCGGTACAAGTGAACGCACGTACCTCTTCTTCTTCCTTTCTACTCTCTTCCTGACGACGAACTTCAGTTCGAAATATCGATCCAGTAAGTTTTCTCGCTTCTTCTACATGTTGTCTTTTTTCATTTATATATATATATATATATATATACTAAATCCACAGAAAGATAACACATGCAAGAGATAACAAGAATCCAACTTGTTTTTTGTTTAATTTTCCGTTTACCCACGCACACTAGTGCTTATTTATACTCAAACTCAGCTTGTCAAGACATCGTTGTCATGTCTCTTATGTAAAGAGTCCCTAGATTCTTCTCCACTGCTTTCATTAAATATGTAAGATTATGAAGAAAAATAGACAAAAAATTGTTTTTCAGTTAAATGACCAACTGCCTGAATCCCCTCGACCTAACAGATGTTTCAACCACGTCATAGCTGGAAACTTGAGTAATAGGTCTACCGGAACGAATAATGCTTCAATTCATGCATAATTATTGAAAAAAAAAACTTGTTATAATATCACTGTACTTACATTCTTATACCTTGCCTAAGGAAAAATAAAATATCTTTTAGCTTTTAATATTGCTCGCCTCTCAACTGATAGGACCGGGGTTCGATCCCCACCTGGCCCTCGATTTATTCACGCGGGAGGTGAATAAATCTTAGTATGTCGTCCCTCGGAGAAGGACGTTAAACTGTCGGTCCCGAGCCTGAACGTTGTCAGGTACTCGTTAAAGATCCCTACTCTAAATACACTTGAGTTAGGCAAAATTTAGGACTCCCACTGTAGAATCAATCTTTATTGTGTGGTATCACAAAGAGCCAATGCTCGGCCTAAGTGTGTTCCCTTGTGGGACTGCCACTGCAACCTAACCTAACCTAACTTTTAATATATACGTTTCTCGTTCATGAAGTTAACACTGTTTGGTCACACAGTTTACTCACTGCTTTTGCTTTCAATCCGTCTTCCTTCTTTAAATTCGTTAATGTTCTCGACAGATATTCAGGGTAAGGTGTAATTCGTTCATAAAGTTTGACGGAAGATAGTATAAGGAAGCTTAAAAAATGTTTCAATTAAATTTTTAAATTCATCATAAGTCCGATTTAGCCAAACCAAATGGTTATCATCATTTCCCACGTTTCCTGTATCCCCCAAATAGATTACTAAGAGGTTTAATAACAATTAGTTTTGATTCCATCTTCACACTTTTTGCAAAGGTGATATCCCTTTAAATTCTGATAAATTATTTACTATTTTGTTGATCACAAAGCTATACTTTTCTCCCACAATAATCCTACCATAGCACCTTAAATGTCCAAGACCAGCTATTAACTTTTGAAGCATAGTTTTGGAGATAAGACCGATACGGATTAACGAGTAGAATAGTGCTCATTTAACATTCACAAGGGAGCGTAGTACGTGACCATCAGTCCCTCTCTGTAGTGTTTCCACCACTACCAGCAAAAACCACCAAATAACTCTATTGCAGCAATGAAATAACATGCGCTGTATATGCAAAAAAAAATCATGCAACCTTCTGGCTTCTTTTTAAATATTATGTTGTAGCTATGACACAGAATAATTCCTTGTCCTTCAAAGTAAGCAGTATCAGAGCAATTGATAACAATTCATGGAATAAAATATTTGTTGAATTCTATCCTCAACCTGAACAATAAGCAACCAAAAGTCATAACAACCAGAGAGTTATCAGTAAGTTTCTATTCATTATTTTAAATAGAAATTATTTCTTTGAAAAATAAAATAATTATTCCATTAAAAATAAAACTGTTTGACAAAAAATATTACCTGCAACATATCTTTTCAAAAGTTATTGGCAACCCTCAAAGGTATTAAAATACAGGCATATGTTCATAGATAGGTGATTTAAAACACATCTTTATACGATTACTACTGGTTTGGTAAAGTTTAGAACTGTTTATGTATAATCATAAACTTTCTAAAATCACCAAAAAATTGGGTTAAAGTTAGTCCTTGTTTGGGCTAAAAGTATGATAATGTAGCTTTCCTATTCTTCAATTTACCCAAAATCACTGAGGTTTCTTATCACAAAAAGATCATTTGTCAAATGTCATTCAGATTTATCAAACAGTGGGACATATTGATTTATTATAACAATTTTGATTGACACCCACTCACTCACAGGAAGGTACACACAATCAAATATGACCACAATGACCCTCGAAGTGTGAAAATCTATAGAAATTTAAAATATATATTTTTACATCTTCTGTATTTTTTTTAGTAACTAACCAAAAAAATCATGGTATATTAATAAGCTAAAAATTGTCCTTTTATAATTTTTTTGAGATATCATACAAAAAACTTAAAAAATGAACACTGGTGACCTTAAAACGTGCATATCCGTCAAAATGTGAAAATCATGTTCTTTAACGATTACTCTACGGTAGGTACTCAAATAAGTGGAAAATCATGCTTCGAATCTATTTGCTATACTGCACGGTTTCAATTGTTAATTATGTGTTTAATTTATTACTATCAATCAAACAGTGTGAGGAATATCGGATTTAAAAACATTCAGAGTCAATCATAACTTAGACATTTTTACATTAATACAGATAACCAAACCTTCCTTTTATCGATAAATTTAGTTTTTTTTCTAGTTGATGTTAATATGAGTTCAATACTAACTGAAAGGTTTTAACTATCCAGAATTGGTAGTTAGGGAGAAAAAATTGTGTGTAAAAACACATAATTGGCCACCCATTAGGTAGGATTGTTCAATATCTATTTAGCTCAACTAATTAAATTTTGTTAGTTGACCACCACAATAACATCGAATTGATCCAGCATACCGTATATCCTATAGCCTGTTCACAAACTTATGGATACACATACACACACGCGCGCGCACACGCACACACACACGCACACGCACACACGCGCACACGCACACACGCACGCGCACACGCACACACACACGCAAACACACACACACACACACACACACACACACGCATCACACAAAGTTTTATCTATTTACAAGTCAACTATGTAGCCTAAACTAAACTGCAATATTTATAACAGAAGACGAAGGACAATATATCCGATTCATTCTTGTCCTGATAGTTCAAATTTTTAAAAATAACAAGCCCATAAATAAAGTTTAAACCAAAATATAGTGACAAAATAATAGCAATAAAGTTAACATAAAATGTATTTTTTTTTTTTAGAAGAACTGTATTATTAAACATTTTAATAATTTTGAATGCTGTAGCTGTTGCGATGTTTTATGCTTTAATAAGTTTAATTATAAAAATATTTTTAGTTTGAAACTACAAAGACACACGTAATATAAGCTAATCAGTTCTGTTCAGTTCGTGAGCTGCTGTTCCCATTAAGCTGGAATGAAGTTACTCAGAATAAGTTATACCGATTACTGTAATAGTCTCATATTTCACTAGGAACATAGATATCTAACGAGACTTTAGATTAGAGTTATTGAATAGTCCACAAAATGGCTACGAATGAAGATAGTAAAACCATAGTTCGTATTTTCTGTATTATTGTTGTTATCAGTAATTCCTGATTTCAAAATCATAGCCTTTAAACGACCAGATCAAACAACCAGGAATCAACGACTTTGACCGAAATGTCACATACTTATAATCAAAGTCAGCTAGGTGACTTAGTCGGTAATCAAAGACGTGGGTTTGATTCTCTTAACCGTTGGTTGTTTCTGATGTCTACAAAAATAGGAGTAGGCAAAACCGAACAGACCTGTTGATGGTCGGTTCGTTAGATATTCGTCCTCCTCATCCACTACTGTTACTACTAGTTAAGCTCAGATAGACTTGACAAGGCATACGAGTACAAACGTCAGTCTTGCAGCATGTAAATTACGGCATTCTCCCTCCAAGTTGGATTTAGGTTATTCGTAAACATCTATTGAAATAGCAAATAAGTTTAGGTCAACTTTGGATAATAAATATTAATAGATACAAATCATTAGAATAACACCAATGTCTAAAGATGATCAAAGAACGGTTGAAACATGTCCCTGGTGAAACAGATAAGAGGTCACCATAAATCTAATAATAGACTAGAAATGTATCTAACTTTCAACCATCTAGCGAAAAACAATAACAGTAATAATTTTCACAAGTTCGAGTTGAACGTCACCTTGAACCAAACAAATTACTTTATGAAGTCTCTACGTAAACAAGTTCAAATCCAGTATGAAGAAACAATCCTCAGGATGGACTGAACAACCTCTATTCTCATTGGCACGGCGATACAAGCTTCCCAGCCCAGTTGATTGAATAAAACAGCAGAAAATTTGATACAGCCATCCATTAAAAAGATATTTTGTATAAAAAGATTTTTTTATGTTTCCCATAGAATAAAAAAATAATACAATAATGGAAATGAACCTGGGTGTTCACTGTAAAATGAAGGTAATGTTTTCTGCAAATATTTTGATTTAAAGAGAGCCTATGAAGCTTCAATAACCATTAGCACAAGGGTACTCACACATTTTCTTCATGCGAGTTACTTATGAAATGATAAGTCAGAATGATTTACCCATTGTAGTTACTTCGAAATATATTGAGGATTCTTGCAATTTATTATGATGTATTTAATATTTCATCGAGTAAAAACCTTCTATTTCCATATCATATGAAAATGGTACGTTTTTTCTTCTTAGCCCATCCGGTCTCCAAACTCATTTTTATACCTTTTTTTTTAATTTTAAGAGAAAAAATTAAAAGTAAAGAGTATGAGGCAACTTAATGACTAGCTAATTAGTTTTATGAACTTAGAGGCTCTTTTGCCGTTGCACAGTGACCTAAGGTTAAAAAAAAAACATAATTCATTTGACTGGCCAACCTATATATAAATCAGTGACAAGATGAATTATAGGCTGATAATTTTTTTAATACAATGCGATCTACCAATAATAGCTGGGCGATCGACTGGTAGATCGCGATCGACTTACTGAGCACCCCTGCGTTAGCGAAATGATGGTGGTTGCTAAACGTAGGGAATGAGTGGATCCTTTTTAAGAGCAGTCAAACTCCAGTACAACTTGATTCACATCTTCTCCATTCCTACTTCATATAATTTGAACAATCTTCAACTTCTCTTTTTACATATATATATATATATATATATATATATATATATATATCAATGATCAAACCACAATAAGAAAATGGGAAAGTAAGACTAAGATCTTTCAACCGTAACAAGCGCTCTTCGTCAGAGTCAAAAACCTAACTGAAACACTAGATGCAGAGAACATCTGGTGAGGAGTTGAGAAGAGTGGGAGGGAAGAGTGGGAGGGAAGAGTGAGAGGGAAAAGTGAGAGGGAAGAGTGGGAGGGAAGAGTGGGAGGGAAGAGTGGGAGGGAAGAGTGGGAGGGAAGAGTGGTATTAAAAGGGTGAAAGCGCAGGAAAGGACTAATGTCCAGAAAGAGATGTTTGGGGAAACAAAGGAGTACAGTAACTATCCGCTGGCTGTCACCTCACCAGATGTTCTTTGCATCTAGTGTTTCAGTTGGGTTTTTGACTCTGACGAAGACCGCTTGTTACGGTTGAAAGATCTTAGTCTTGCTTTCCCATTTTCTTATTGTGGTTTGATCATTGATTGTTATTTCACGTGTTTATGTGAAATCTTTATATATATATATATATATATAAACACTTACACAAATAGGAAAGAAACAGAGAAAGTCACTACAAAACTCATTTCGATATTTCCGTCGTCATCAGGAAGAAGAGTACGAACCACTGGCGTTAAGAAACATATATATAGTTCAATGTAGAAAAAGAAACATAGATAAATAAAAAGCACACACTTACAGTCTTTAATTTTCGGTTTGAACCGTCTTCAGGAGAGATAAGAGAGGGAAACCAGTGCGCTTGGTTTCCCTATCTTATCTCTCCTGAAGACGGTTCAAACCGAAAATTAAAGACTGTAAGTGTGTGCTTTTGATTTATCTATGTTTCTTTTTCTACATTGAACTACATTTATCCGTTTCGGATCATATTTCCAACGAAAAAGTATATATATATATATATATTATATATATAAACTATAATTTAAAAAAAACACATAGAAAGGAAATCACTGAACTCACTACTATATTTCGATGTCCTCGTCTTCAGGAAAAGAAGTGAATCGCTCCAAAGGCTGATAACGACTGACTTGGCGTTCGAACTGAAGCACTCAAACAGTGTAGCCAACTTTCGGAGGAAAGGTAGACAGGGAAGATAAAGAGATAAAAGCCAAATAAAAATTAAAAAATGAAAACATTTAACTAAAATAAAGTTAAAAGCTGATAACAACTTAAAAAAAAATCAACGATTGAGGTTAAGCCCAAGAGTCGATCTACCGCCCAGAAGACTAATAAGTGCTTCTTCTGAAGCTCCCAGAGTAACTTTCGAATTAGTCTGATCAATCTGCCTCAGGACCTGTACACGGAAACAGTCATTAAAACTGAGTCCGTGAGAACTGGCATGAGTAGCAACGGGAAGGTCACTGCATTTGTCAACGGATGACCTGTGATTATTCATACGCAGGCTTAGCTTGGTGGAAGCCAAACCCACATAAAAAGAATCACACTGGGTGCAATCCAAACGGTAAACGCATATATATATATATATATATATACAAATAAAAATATATACAAATATATATATATATATATATAAAACAAGATTTCACATTAATGTATCAAGCTTGATACTTTCGTGATGAGGGCAATATACTCTTCTAAGAGGGTTGACAGCTAGCGGATAGTTTTTTACTCTTTCTTACTGCAACTCCTTTGTTTCCCCAAACATACATCTCTGGATATTTGTCCTTTCCTGCACTTTACACCCTTTTAAATTACCACTCTTCCCTCCCACTCTTCTCAACCCCTCACCAGATGTTTCTGCATCTAGTGTTTCAGTTGGGTTTTTGACTCTGACGAAGACCGCTTGTTACGGTTGAAAGATCTTAGTTTTGTTTTCCCATTTCATTTGTGGTTTGATCATATATATATATATATATATATATATATATATATACTATTTCTTTGTAAAACGATCCAAGACTGTTAATTTATTTCTTCTTTACCTATAATTTAATTATGACATAGAATATATTTAAACCAAACAAAAATAGTCCGAGAGGGCTAAATAAATTACAAAGGGAAAACACTAAGAGAAAGACTATAAAAACTAACTTAAATTTTCAACAAATCGTCATCATCAGATACGTTATCCGTCAGAGAATTGAACACACACTGAAGAAACTCTGGTTGCAGCTTCAACAAAAGCAGGCGCTGCCAACATACGCAGCAAAAAAAAGGGGAAAAAAATGTCACCAATTAATAAATATTGGTCTTTCACCAAATAAATAAAATGAACTGATTCCACCAATAATAATTCTTTTCATAATAATATTATGTTTTTTAACCTCTATAGTACTCACTATTTGAATGTATTTAATTATTTTTATGTTGGTTGTGATTTAAATAATTTTAAAACACTATTGAAGTCCTATTATAAATTTGCATTATTGCTTCAGTTTTGTATTAAAAGGGCTAAAACGGTTTTCAGCTTGTCATGTTGATTTTATTTTCTTTTCATGTTTTTTGTATGTGCCTCTAGTATTTCTCGGGGTGATTTGATAATTTACTCGTTCCCTACGTTTTTTGGTGTTCCATCCATTAAATGGATTATAAGTCTACTTGGCAAGTAAGTAGTCATAATTCCAACGCACGAGTGTTCTTAGGTTACATATCTCTCTAATTATATGTATACTCGTATATAAGATTTGTTTAATTTAATAAAAAAAAGTTCCTCTTTTATTTATTGTATTCTCTTCATAAAGAGACTATTGACTTTTAAACCATAATGGAAAAAGGAAAAAATAGAAATAAATGCTCTGAGGCCTTTCACTTTATGTCATCAGAGAACAAATAATGTAAAAACGTTTACTTTATTTGCTCTCTGATGACATAAAGTGAAAGGCCTTAGAGAATGTATTTCTATTTTTTTCCTTTTTCCATTGTGGTTTAAACTTCATGGATTGCATCACGTGTTTATTTATTGCCATTTTTCTGCATATATATATATATATATAATTGTAATACAGGAAACTGTGAGTTCCTAAAGTCATCATACATTGGCTCTACGGTAACTACTTTATCACGGAGGTTAACCATGCACCTTGCTGCTGGCGCTCCAAAAGATCATTCCCATAGTATACATGGCATCAAACTGAGCAGAGAAGAATTAACCAATAACATAGAAATTCTATATCAAGAAAAAGACCATAATAGACTACAAATTCTAGAAGCCCTGTGTATTAGAGAGCATAAACCCAACCTCAACAACCAGACAGCGAGTTTCAGTAGGATTTTAAAGCTCCACGCAGGACACCAACAAAATAGCAACCTCGAGTCAGTGACAGCCTCATAGTGTTGTAGTGAATTTAATTAACCGATGAATCGAACTGGAAACCTGAAATTTTGTAACCTCCTCGTTGTCTTGATGTTGTCAATTCATTATGTTAGCTATGTAATAATTCGTGACTAGATTGTTTGTAATAATTATTGTTAGTGTTTTTCCTTAAGTTAAGTTGTTTAATCGTCATATTGTAAATCCCTGAAGATGGTCAAAGTGACCGAAACGTTGGAATAATTTAATGTATAGTTTGTTTGTTTTTTTTTTGTAGTTACGTTTAGAGTGTATTATTGGATTACTACTATGGAGCTCAAGAATAAATCATTCGGAGAGTTAGTGTTTAATTTACCTGAAGAGTTAAAAACCAAGCTTAGAAAACTGGAGAAATTAAATAAAAAACGAACGAAAATGAAGATCGGCATACTCTTTAATAAAACATGTCTAAATGAAGGTCTGCTCCCAAAATATACTAATATATATATATATATATATATTTGTTTTACATAAAAATTGAGTATATGGCTTTTCCTATTGATATTCAACCGCTTCGGATTTATATATTATTTATTATATTATATTATTTTATAATATATATATTTATATATTTAAGAATATCAATAGGAAAAGCCATATACTCATTCTGTTTCTAAACAAGTATTTTTAACCTTTTATAGTTAGTATAGTAGTCCATACTGCATTTTTATACACATTGTTCATACTATAGCCTTTCATGTTTTGTGGCCCTGATGATGATGTATAAATACATCAAAACGTTGGCATAATAAGGAGAACTTCATTTCTAAGACCTAGCCCTCAAAAATACTTATCAAATACTGTATTTAATTAAGAGGTCAAGAACAATTTGAGAGTGTATACTCTCAAACCGAAGGAGTATATACTTTAACCGAAAGGAAAAATCAAATCAAACAGAATGGTTAAAATAAAACTCAAGGAAAGACGTCAATCGTAACTGATATCTCTCTCCCCAGGTATGGACCATATTGAATAAAAAGAGACCGCGATGAAACTTGTAATGATGCCAGTAAATTAAAGATGCAAAAATATTTCATCTTAGAGAATTACCTCACACAAAATGTTTTACATTCATCATTCCATTACATTGGTTAATGTCTGAATATTAATAATATACCCGCTCTGTTCTAACCAGACTAATAATTAACCATAATTATCATTCTACATCGTATAGTAAATAAACTTGGCAAAAAATGTATATGTATGGTATCATAGGAATACTTAAAAAGTAGTGAATTCACAAAAACTACAATATATAAAAGTATATCAAAATACGTCTTGTCAATACATACACCCGTAGTTACTATATAAAACCTACTTTTATTTATCTGTTTATCCAAAAATCCAAATATGCCTTGAATTATATACAGAAACATATTTTCTATTTTCAAAAATTTAAAATTTAAAACACTGTATGAGTATAAGGTGAGAATTACATTATTAATTAAATTCAAAAATGTAACGGTTCGTTAGGGCAAAATATCAAAGTTAGAATAAAAGAACACGTCAAACAACACACAACTCACTTCAATATTTCGACATCGTCGTCATGAGGAGAAGAAGAAGAAGATGAGTTCTGCTTGGCTGGCAAAGAGCACTATATGCTCAAAGAGTTGCTCTTTGCCAGCCGAGCTATTTCTCACTGAAACAGTACTCTCTTTGCAAAGGGAATATTGTAAACGAATCACTTATAAGAAAATAGTACAGTTATCGTTATCCTTTCCAAATAAACCTATAAGAGTTTATAATTCGATGTCATTATAAATGAGGTGCTTTAAAAATGCTTTAATAATAAAGGAATTTTTCGGTATTCACGAAGGGGGAAGGAAACATATCCCACGGGAATAGCGAGGCAATACTCCATAAAGACGCACTGCAAGAACAATGTCGTTCTTTCATCAAATGACCTTTCCTACTTCTCACGCCTCCTTCCAACCTGCTTACATGCTCGTAAGTTTCCTCATCGTTATTATCGTTATCTCTAACCTCAACTTAATTTCTTTAATATTTATTTTCATTATTTACACCATTACTTTAAAATAACCACAAAATAATTTTATTTCATTAAAATAAAATTGATTTATGGCTTAGTAATTATTTTTTTGTCTCTAGTATTATCACATTATTTTATATATTTATACATACACATTTTATAAATTACACATTATATATTTTCTTTCGTCTAATATGCAAGAAACATACTGTTTTTTTTTTATTGTTTAAACCGTTCCCCTATTGGGTGATAACGTCAGCCGTTTAACAGCTTTTTGTTTAGTGTGATTCTACAGATTCTACATCGAGAGTCCTAAATTTTTGACTAACTCAAGTGCATTCGAGTAGGGATCTTTAACAAGTACCTGACATCGTACAGGGTTGGGACCGACGGCTTAACCTCCCGTGTGAATAAATCGAGAGACATGTGGGGATCAAACCCCGGACTACCAGCGCAGAGGCGAGTACGTTAACCACTGTGATAACCTGGCCCTAAGAAACATATTTGGCAATAGCATTATTCTTACAATGTTACACCAAGATACAGACATATGTTCTAAAGATATTAAGTTTTTAATCAAAAATTTATACTTTTTTTTCTTGTAAATTATTCGTTATTTTATTATCGTTATTACTACTCGTTATAAAATGATCAAATCTTACAGTAATAGAGGTTAATCAATATTAATAAATGCCTGGAAAGAAAGAAAACAAGTTTCACTGACAGATTAATCTTTTATGGTGTTTTAAGATTTTGAACCTACCATGACATCAGAGAAAAATATTACGAATACAAGTTCTACAGAACAAAATTTGTAATCGACCTAATGATTTCAGATTGCCTCTGAAGTGATTTATTTCTTAAATATTTTGATCTGAATAAATTACTAATCATAGAAGCTTGCGCATACAAAGTATAACCAGTTCAGGCAATCGAAATAGGTTCAAAAATATGAATGGTCATAAAACTCATTGATATATGACGCCATGTTGGATTGCACACGTCGAATACATACGTGAAAGACATCGCACATTTCCAAGCAGCCTGATTAGCATAGTGTTAGAATGCATATGGTTTTGGTCGTATGTTTCTAAAACAGAAGTTTAATAACAGATCAAGAAACAGACGCAGCAACTTTATTATATAAGATAGAGTCAGCCTAAGTAACTCTATCTTAAGATACGCAACCTAAAGACTCTGAGATGAAGCATTTCATAACACCAGTCTCTATCCACCTCTGAACCTCATCAAACTTCTTTTCTTATTCCTTCTTCTTGATTTCTTCGAAATCTATCTCTACATCTCTCACAATCAAATAAAACCACACCGTTAGGTTTACTTATAAATATTTTTATTAAATATTTGGTGTCACTGGAAATAGAAATTTATATCCTTAAAAAGGGATAGTCCTTCACTCTTGATCATCGTCATTCATTATCAATAAAAGAACTTTGCTCATCTTTTTCGAGATTATTTAGTACAAAAATAATATATATATATATATATATATATATATACAAAACAAGATTTCACAATAAAAACGTCAAAGAACAACCGTAATTGGGCTTTTGACTCTGATGAAAACCATTTGTTACAGTTGAAAGAACTTAGCCTTTTTTCCACATTTCTTATTGTGGTTTGAACATTGATTGATATATGTAAAAATATAAACAAAACTAAATTTTATCGGGACTTCGTCAGTTCATCAGGTTCAAATTAAACTCTTAAGAATTATCATATTAACTATCAAATTAAGAGTTTAATTTGACCCTGAAGAACTGACCGAGTCCCGATAAACTTTAGTTTTGTTTCTATTCCAGGGTCGATACTTTTAACAATATTTATAAATATATATATATATACAAAATTAAACTTTATCAGGACTCTAATTACAAACGTTTCAGTTTTTATTTAAAACTTTTATCATAGGCAGAAGTATAAAATTTTGGAACAGAAAAACTAAGTATTACATTAGAGATTATTTTACAAAGAAAAATTGTCTGTGGACTTCAACAACTCTGTTGTTTGTGACAGATTGTTCACGTGTTCATTCAAACTAGACAGTTGTTATAATCCACAGACTATTTTTGTTTGTAAAATCATCTGTAATGTAATACTTGTTTTTCTGTTTCAAAATTTTATACTTCTGCCTATGAAAAAGGTTTTAAATAAAAACCGAAACGTTGGCAATGAGAGTTTAATTTGAACCTGAAGAACTGACCAAGTTCTGATAAACTTTAATTTTGTTTCTATTTCACGGTCTATACTTTTATTTATATCTATATCTATATATTTATATATATATATATATATATATATATAAACTAGAATTTAAAAAAGAACACATAGAAAGGAAACCACTGAACTCACTACTATATTTCGATGTCCTCGTCTTCAGGAAAAGAAGTGAATCGCTCCAAAGGCTGATAACGACTGACTATATATATATATATATATATATATTTGTAAAAGTTGGAAGCAGTCCTTCATTTAAACATATATTGTTAAATAACGCCCCATATTTGGCTTGTATCTGGTTCTTACACAATTTCTCCAGTTTCCGGAATTCCTTCCTCGTCTCTTCATTAAAACTATAAAGTCTATCACCAATATTACTAGTCGACATGTTTCGAATGTACCACATTCATCATCAGGACAATAATGAGAGTAATAGTAGGAAAGCTAGTTATATATATAGAGATGGATTATTAATGGAAAGTTTACAGGGCATCGCCCTGTATCACGGCGCATTATGGGGGATTAAGGTAGGGTGGTTGGGCTCACCTACTACCTGGCTAATCTGGGTATTTCTGTTTGCAAATAGTTTTAAAATTCGACAAGAATTATTAACTTGGATATTTATGGCTGGTTGCTTTTCTTGAATAATTATTGCTTCTAATAGTTGTAATTTAAAATGATTTCTTTCTCGAGCGATAATTTTCGTGGAATTTACCATCATTTCTCTTGTGAGTTTTGTCTTATGGACTGCTGTTGTATGGCATTTTGGCGCGCCGGCAGAAAGGTGCATAGTAATTCTTCTAGAAGAATTACTATGCACCTTTCTGCTGGCGCGCCAAAATGCCATACAACAGCAGTCCATAAGACAAAACTCACAAGAGAAATGATGGTAAATTCCACGAAAATTATCGCTCGAGAAAGAAATCATTTTAAATTACAACTATTAGAAGCAATAATTATTCAAGAAAAGCAACCAGCCATAAATATCCAAGTTAATAATTCTTGTCGAATTTTAAAACTATTTGCAAACAGAAATACCCAGATTAGCCAGGTAGTAGGTGAGCCCAACCACCCTACCTTAATCCCCCATAATGCGCCGTGATACAGGGCGATGCCCTGTAAACTTTCCATTAATAATCCATCTCTATATATATAACTAGCTTTCCTACTATTACTCTCATTATTGTCCTGATGATGAATGTGGTACATTCGAAACATGTCGACTAGTAATATTGGTGATAGACTTTATAGTTTTAATGAAGAGACGAGGAAGGAATTCCGGAAACTGGAGAAATTGTGTAAGAACCAGATACAAGCCAAATATGGGGCGTTATTTAACAATATATATATATATATATATATATATATATATATATATATATATAAAGATTTCACATAAACACGTGAAATAAAAATCAATGATCAAACCACAATATGAAAATGAGAAAACAAGACTAAAATCTTTCAACCGTAACAAGCGGTCTTCGTCAGAGTCAAAAACCCAACTCAGTCGTTTGGCATTTTCAAGGTTGTTTTTAAGGAAAAACACTATTTAACAGTCCATGCTTTTATCTACCACTGTTAAGAACCCCTTCTTTGAACATGATAAATCAGTGGTCGAGAAGCTCTGTCAATATATATATATATACTTATTTTTAGAGAGAGAGAGAGAGAGAGAGAGAGAGAGAGAGAGAGAGAGAGAGAGAGAGAGAGAGAGAGAGAGAGAGAGAGAGAGAATTAAAAATATTTTTCAGGAAACCGTCTTCTATCTAGTTTCAAATCAAACTTTCAAACCCGACGTTCTGGTTTTAAGTAAAACTTAATTTCCCAATTTCAACGTTAAAAAACTAACCAAGTCCTGATAAATATTTTCAGGTGTGTGATTAAGATCATTTGATCAGGTTACTGATCAAATAGTTACTGTCATAAGAATGACACTCTGAAACTCTAACGTATATAGTATGACTCTGATGAGAACCAGTTACTTGGTCGAGAGGCCTCAAGCATATTCCTGAACTTCTCACTGTTTTTTTACACGCATATATATATATATATATATATATTGTAAACAGGAAAACGATCCAAAAGGACAACAAACGTTTCACGATGAATCACAAATACAGAACTAAGGAACAAACACACTTACTGTCTCTAATTTTCGGTTGAACCGTCATCAGGAGAGTTGAGAAAGGGACACCAAGCGCACTTGTGAAGCGACGGTTGGAGACCCACCCTCATGATCCTAATATTGATCCTAATTGAGACCCAATATTGATCCTAATAAGTGTTTTCATTCTTAATGTCTAGTTTTTTTTAGTTACTTATTGTTTGGTTTGGGCCGTTTCTTTATTTCATATATATATAAAAAGATTCCACATAAACACGTTAAATAACAATCAATGATCAAACCACAATAAGAAATGGGAAAACAAGACTAAGATCTTTCAACCGTAGCAAGCGGTCTTCGTCAGAGTCAAAAACCCAACTCCGTATTCAATACAACTCAGTTGGGTTTTTGAGTCTGACGAAGACCGCTTGTTACGGTTGAAAGTTCTTAGTCTTGTTTTCCCATTTCTTATTGTGGTTTGATCATTTATTTTCATATATATATATATATATAATTTACAGAAACTTGCTTCTTGTTAAGTTTCTCTGTCTTCATTAAAATTTCCACGAAAGGCAACGTATTTATTAGCCAAATTTTAGCTTATAATTTCCTAATTGACAAAACACCTTCCATGTTTGTATACAATTTCGCCATAATTTTGTATTAAATTAAAATATATTTCGCTCTAAACTTTTTTTTAAATTACTTTAAAATAGTGTATCAGGAAATAGTGGGCGATAGGAAAAAGAGGATCTATAACAACCTCACCCACTGGCAGATTAAGATAACAGGAAAGAGCTTAAGAAACAGAGAGATAAAGAGACCCGCCTGGATTAAAGACTTTTAAAGTTCTTAACTCTAAACAGCTATTCGGAAACTATCCCATTTTTATGTAAATAATCCATAAAAGGATATATACATATATAAAAGGATTTCACAATTAACACTTAAAATTAATACCAACGTATAAGAAACATTAAGAATTCAGAAAGAAATTATAATTTTGCAAAAGGAAATAAAACATCTCAGTGGTTAATCATTAACAAACTTTAAAATGCACTTTAATACTAATCTAATCATTAGACTTATAGACTAATTTACACAGGAGGCACTGGAATAGCTGAGAAAATATCACCTTTTAATAGCAGTAGTGCTCTGAACAGAATGAACCAAAGGTGACGTCCCACTCTTCCATTTAAGCATGAAGTTTACTTAATACTTCACTATGTGTAGATAGATTCAATATATGTCTAGTACGTAGTTTAAACAGTTTTACCAACCCAATTAGTTAAATGCAGAGTAAGTAAAATAGAGGTGAGTCCTAGCAAAATGGAACTGTAGTTCAAAGGAATCACCAAAATATCCCAAAAAAATTAGGAGTGATCTATACTCAACTTCACTCTAAGTAAATGTACATATGACCAAACTTACTGACAATAAATACCACTATTTGAATAAACATAATGTGGCCACCTTGTAAACGCCTCTCTAAAACCTGGGGTAAAAGTATCACCAAACTCTTGGACAATAAATTTAATAACTCAATTTATCTTAATGAGACTATCTTCATTTTGTCAATTATAACAGAAATGTTAAATGTTGTACAGAACAATCTGACAATCCTGTGGGTGGGTTTTAATAGTTATTCTTTTTAGTGTAAACTAATATTCACAACTCATGAAATTTTTTTCATGCAATATTTTTATTAAAAATATTAATTATATGGAATTATACGTTTCTAAAATCATTAGAAGAGTGTTATTAAATTAGTACCCATTTTGACATAAAGTACGATAAAATACTTTATTTTAGTCTCAGTATCACCCAATGATGATAGGACTGTAGTATTAATAAACCCCTACTCCTCAAATTTTTACTTTACTATAAGTAAAGTATAGTGATCGTGAAAAAATTCGATCTCGAGATTTTGACGGAATTACATGTTTTGAGGTCCCAGAAGTCGTTTTATGACGTTTTTACGATGATGTCTGTGTCTGTGTGTGTGTGGGTGGGTGGGTGGGTGGGTGGGTGCGTGTGTTAGCATTGCTTGTTACCACGCTACGGTCCAGAATCTTTGATGGATCAAGTTGATATTTTACACAAAAATGGGCCTCATAGGGAAGAAGATTCCTATTGTTTGGGAAGAATTATGCATGATGGGAAAGTCACTTTTTTTGCCAAAAACCGTTTTTTTTTAAAATATTTATTTCTCTTAAACTGATAACCCTAGAGTTTTGAAATTCTGACATTATCTTTGAGGTTACAAATGGAACAAACGAAAAATATATTCAGAATTTTAAAACAACGGGAAATATTTTTTTTCATTAAAATGTAATAATTTTGACTTTTAATTCAATCTCAAACCTTGTGAGAGCAATACAAGCCAAACTGTTTGACGGATCAAAATGAAACTATGCCTAAAAATAGAACATTATGTGGAGAATGAGTTGAAATATTTTTTTTCGAAATTACATTAGCTAAAGGGGCGTTACAGTACGATTTCTGTTTTCAGAAAATGTTTTTTTGACGCGAAACGGCTCATTTAAAAATAATGAAAATTTGGTCAAAAATGGAACAAAATATTAGCAATTCCTAAAAAAAAAATCATGAAGTTTCAATTACGGGAAAGAGCAATAACGATATAAAAACCCTTTGTTTATCCTAGACTAAGAGATCACCTGCTATACTTGTCGAATTTTTTATATTTTTTTACTTTGTTTACAATTTAAACAAAAAATTTTTGTTAATTGATATTTATAAAGCAACAATTTAAAACGTTTATTGACTTATATGAGATGTAAGAGGAATAATATGTGCAGGAAAATTATAACACTCACTCAGAAAAAATTCGTATATATGTTATTTGACAAAGGGGAAGGAAAATGATCTTGTTATTTACTAAGAAGCCATAAAATTCCCATTATAATAATTCTGTAAAAAACCAAAAATGTAAAAGATAATTCAAAATTAAAATCTTTCGTTTATTAACGAAAGTTTCGTTTATTAATTCGAGATTAATAAATGAATTATCGTACATCTTTAATTATAAATTACCTTAAAACAACATTTTCTTAGATGTTTATGATGTTTTTCAGAGAAAAAAAGGGTATTTTCCTGTTTTAAATTTGAAAATTTTACTTTAATAATCAATGTAGAACGATGTCAAGTAAACGATGTAAGAAATCCACTGGCTTTTTGAACAAAAGCCATGTTCTCTTGTAGGAGAATATTTCGCTTCAAGAAATGTCTTTGGTTTTTCAAAAATGTTATTACTGCTGTAGTTATACTAATGAAATTATTTGCATCAGCTGTGTGATGTACAAAAATAAGGTTATATATCCTTCAATCACTATCAGTACCACCTCAGGAATGAAAGACTAATAATCATATCCCATTTAGATGTTTACATTATGCTTAAATGAGATGTTATGCGTTATATACTCAAGAAATTTGATATTAAGTTACTTATAGTAAAGTTGAGTGTAGGCCACTCCAGATTTTTTATCATAACATACCAGTTTTTGACATTTTTTACACAAATTTTAATACTCTACAGTTAGTAGGTCAGCAAAAAAAACCAGTTTCCTAAGTTCACAAAATGTACTATAATACCCCTTTCCCTCAAAAAAATTTCGCAACAAACTAGACAGTTCGGTCTTCCTAAAAAAGAGTAATTTTAATGCTTGATTTTATCATGATCCGTTTAATAGTGTTACCAAAAACGTGTCATGGTCTTTTAAATTCAATCATAACTTTAAATTATTGATGTTTTATGAAATTTTATTCCTTTCCTGCTATCAAAATATCATAAAAAAAAATATTCGCATCATGCTAATATTAGTTGTATACTAACTCCAAAATAACTTTTTAGAGTTTGTTGTTCAGGGGAACAAAAATAGAGTCTAAAGTCACACAATGAGAAATAAAGTGGGTTTTTCATTCTGGAATATTGCCCAAAAACTATACAGTTCATTTGTACTATAAGTGCTATTGTCGGTTGTAATATCGGTTTCATTCAACAAACGGGTGTGACCCTGTGGCATTTCACAATATTTTGGATACCCAAATAATCGAGCGCACGAGCGCTCACACAAAATCATACACATACCACATACACAAATAGATGTCATCAAAAAATGTTTAGAAAAGTACTCCGAGGAACTCTAAACATGTAAACACATAAAGTCTCTCAATCAACTTTATCAGTGATTACTATTCTGTACTTATAGTTAAGTAAAAAGATTGACAGATGATTTTTAAAAATATAAAATTATAAATGGTTAAACATGACGACTAGAGTTTCCTGTGATTCTAAAAATTTTTTTGGTGACCCCCTAATTTTCCTGTTGCTTACCTTCAGTTCGATGTCAATCAGTGTTTGACAAATCCTGTAATTCAACTGGGATGAACAAACATTAGATGGCGAGATTAAAATGTTGAAAAATATGCAAAAAAAATGTCGTCAAAATATGGCTTAATATTTGATAATTTATTGATATTACGGTTTTATGAATTATTTAGCCATTCGCCCCTAGTGGGGCCATGCAGCTCTACAACAGGCTGCATCGGCTTACATATATCCACAGGTTCATTGAACCAGGGCAATAAAGGCCACTGACCTTACCTGTAGCTGAGCAGGTCCATTAGGGCCATTGTCCGGAGTTCGATCCGAAACTCTTAAAATAAGTCGATACTACGGGCGGCAGGAGCCCATGGAGGGGTTCTCTCTCCATCCTGCCAACTGAGGTTGGACTCAAAGTGGCTGTTGGTTCTCACTTAAGTTGGGTAAACCCTTGTAGTCGTTGTGTGAGAACCGGTAACTTCTCGGTAGGATGCCTACTTAGCATACCCAGGAGCTAGAGATCCGAAACCCTTACCAGTGGGAACTGGATTGAACTCAGCTGATTGGACTGGGCAACCGATACTTGCCTGGTAGAGGCTCGGCTCTGGACAAGAACTCAGAGTGGGGACGATTAGATACCATCCCCTATTTTAGCTCAATTATATGTTTCAGTACAGGTGGCAGTTAGCCAACGGGAGACCTTAGAGGCTCTCATAACTAGCCCAGACAGGCGGCGTTTAGCCAACGAGAGGTTTGTAATCACTCTATGAGTCTTGCATTTGCGGTACTAAGACTCCTCACAATGACGCCCTGATGGGGTTCAATGAACTACTAGTAGCAAGCCCTGGCCCCTTCGGAGGAGGACGACCGAGTTCAAGAGATCCTTATAGTAGTCCTTAAACAGCCAGGAATGGTAGGACCCGTCCATTGAAATGAATCATTTAGCCAGTAGTATGCTCTGGTGTCTTTCCTAAAATTAGGAATAAATTTAATTTGTAATTATAAAACAAGTAATTACATTAATTAACTACATTTATTATTAATGTGAAGTTCAGTGAAGACTGCACCATATCTTCTCAAAAAACTTGATTAAGGTATGAGGTAGAAGTAGTATAGAAATAATTATGGGGGAATCAAAGCGTAGCTTCTACAAAGCTACATTTGATAACTAAGGAGTGACATTTGAAATACAATTTCATAAAAATTTTATTTAAAAAGTTAAATTTTAATAAAATAATGGATATCTTCAGCATTCTGTGTTGAATATTGTTTTAAATGATATCATTATAAAGTGTTTTCAGATTTTCTTTCAAGTTATTTGTTTTTGAAATATTACAGTATGAATGTTTGCCAATCCATTTGTTTGATTTTTGAATGTAAACACTTTTAAAGATTCAAATGTAGACATGATCTGAATAATCCTCTGTGTAGACTCAGTCAATACGTAAATCACGATCTTTATTTCGTTTATTAGTAGATTATAAACAGAGATTACGAGATAGTATCAAAAATAAAAAATGTGATAAAAAAAATTTGCATATGGCATCTTTAAGGAACGCACATACATGTAATACATAAATTAAAACATTGTCAGATCTTAAAGTAAACAATAATTAGTACAGACCAGATCAGTAAGTATACCTGTATTACTGACAAGTGAAAATCAAAACTTAAACAAATTGTAATAGAGGAGGCAACTTGAATTTCACACGAATACAGTTTTTTGAGGCTGGTGCTTAAATGACATTCCAGAAAAAAGATGTCTAGTCAAAGCGGTGGAGAGAGAAATTTCTAGTCGACCTTGTGTTCTTAACTTCTTCTAAAGTCTTCTATTCGTAATATAATTTCATATGAACTTTTTAATATCAATCCTTTAGATATTTTATCACTTATAACATTTACAGATTTAGAAGGAGAGACGATTTGAAAAACTTTTCCGTAAACATTGCTAAGATGTTATTAATGATTTTCACAGGGAATGCGTTAGCCATGACAAAGTTTGTCGAAAAAAGTCCCAACAACCACCCTGTATATACATTAACACTTTTGAAAATTATATATGAATTAATTTCGGGATTTTTTTACACCAAAATTTGACAAAATAATTAAAACTTCCTTCAAATTGTATTTCTACGGTACGAACGGACACACAGACACCTGGTTTTTTTTTATATTTATATATTGTGTATAAATATTATTTATAAGTAATACTGGCAAAAGTTAAGAAGCGTATGAAAGCGTGGAGCAGGTAGAAGAGGAGAGGTAAACAATGTTTGAATGAAGCAATACCTTCTGAGCTGTGAAGGACTCTGTCTGAAGCATTACACTGGCCGCAGTAACGTTCTGACTCTCCTCCTGGCTTAGTTCTCCCGAGACCAAGCACCTCTGTTCCTATAACATTACAATAACTTAACATTCAAAAAAAAAATGTTCATTTTTTCATACACCGATGGCTCAAGGTAAAGAAAGTAATTTACTATTAGTATCCAAGAAAGTGGGCACTTTTATTTCACCGATGCCATATATTCGTATATTACAGTAAAAAAACAACATATTAATATTAGAACTATAATACACCGTCTTGTCTTACCCCGTGTACTGCTGCTGTAGTTCTCCGACCGGTTTCAGGTGTCACCCATCTTCAAACATCAGTTCTTTTTGAAGATGGGTGACACCTGAAACCAGTCAGAGAGCTACAGCAGCAGTATACGAAGTAAGACGGTGTATTATAGTTCTAATATTAATAATACTAACCTCAGTGGTAATAACAAAATGCATGAAAAAAAAACTTGCTTTAATATTATAATGATAATAATATTATTTTATAAAACTCCATCCTCATCACACTTAAAATTTAAATTATTTAATTGCTGTTAATGAATTGTATGTTTAATTGACTTAAAATGAAAAAAAATGACGCAGAAAATCAAAAATATAATGCACAATTAAGGCAGTAAATTCTGACATATGTACAGTACTTGTTACACTTTCAGTGCTTCTGCAGAGTAAAATTATATTTTCATCATTTTTTTTTTCAGTTATCCTATACAAAAAGATATAAAGAGTTTTACATGCTTACATTTCAAAATTGAGAAACTATATCAGAGAGATCCGTAGTGCTGGACTCTTGGTCGTATACCGAATGGATCCCGAAATAGCACACTCTTAATGTACAATATAAACAACTCGTTTTCCTTGGCTTTTTTTTTTTCATAAACTTCGATCTTTTCATAAATTTATATTAAACAAAAAAAATTAATTTAGATTATTTGAAGCAAAACGAAAAAGATGATTAAGAATGAGAGACAAACATTAATCTATTAAGAATTCCATGGACCGCGCATGGATAGCTGTGAGACACTAAAAGCTGGAGGGGACGAATGGCTGTTTGCCAAGGTCGTACTCCCGCTTGTAATGCCATTATTGCTAAAGACATTCTCAAACATTTCTTAATTGTTTGATAATTTAGGTTTAACTGATTATTCATAACAACTTAATTATATTAATAATAATAATAATAACGTAAGCGGATCCCACATTAATGAATAATTAAAATAATAATAATAAAGGCTTTAGTTGTAAATAATATTAATCCTGCTATATAATATTCAGTTTAACTTCAAAAGAAAAATGAGTAGTAAAGACTCGCTACCACAGCCACGTCTAATTCAGTCTAAAAATTTCATTCAGTCAGCACTTAAATTTACGAAGATAATAATAAATATACATAAAAACGATTTGAAAATGTATATGGTACATTTTCCTATCAAATTTCACTTATATAAGCTGATATTAACATCAGACGTAAAATAAAGACTCTGTTTGGATCAGAAAGAACCTATGAACACATTTTGTGTGAGTACAAGGCAATCAACGATTAGACATCTTTGGTAAATTATAAATGAAACAAAAAAAAAAGGGAGAAAGTTCTTCAAAAATAGTTATTAAGTTCATTAAAGAAGTTAAAATATAAGTTGCTACAGTAACGGCAAAAGATGGTACAATAGAACATTTTAGGTATATTAGGTCCATATGAACTCTTAGGCCATCAAACTTATAACAACTTTAAAGGAGAGCTAAATTCTATTGCGTTCAACACATTGCCTAACAGGATACCCTTTTCAGGTTGAGACCTTGTCAGGTTGAGTTTATGTAATGTTATTCAAACATCAATTCTTCCTACTTTATAGCTTTATTGTGAGAATTCAGAATAAATTTGAATTTTAAATGATTTTCCTATTATTGGATATACAAACTAAAATTTAGTTATTAATAATATGTATATAATGTAAAACTTAAATGAATTTATTACATTCATTTTACTTTGTTATAATTATTTTTTATAATAGAAATCCAGTAATTTTTCTAAATATTTTTGAATTTAATCAAGTTCAAGAAGTAATATCTATATTACTTTTCTTTCAAGCAGACACTTCCATTCACATGAAGTCAACTGTTTCTTTGTTTAAATTGATTTGAATCTTATACTCTGCTGATTTTCAACAGAATGTGTCCATTTCTGATTGCAGACTAAACATAATCCACTCTATTTCTTATACCATTATTTATTCTTCCATTGTATTTAGATAATACTTAAAAGTGCTATTAGGTTCAAGCACTGATTCATTGCTCTATCATATTAAGAAATTAATAATTATGAATAAATTAAGTAGAGTAATTTTCTTTATCAATATACCCTCAATACGGGCCACCAATATTCCAGGTGATTAATTAATCAGCTCTTTATACAGACGTTGTTTCCTTCGACAATCTTTCAATATATCTTATATAATGTCTTTTCATTCTTTCTATTGTTCTCTATATTCAAGAAGTGTTTTATCAACACAGTTTTTCTCTTAACACAAGATTTCTTTTTATAATTTTTTTCTACCAGAAGTCATTACATGCATTAAAATCTTCAGTGATACACAATAATCCTTATTAAGTAATGATAATTAGCTTACAATAATGTAATCATGATAATATAAAGCAATAATACTATAATAATATCACGATAATATAAAGTAATAATACTACAAAAAGAATAATAATTTCACTTTTGATATAAAGTAATAATACTACAAAACAATAATATTATCACGATTATATAAAGTAATAATACTACAAAACAATTATAATATCGCGATAATATAAAGTCATAATACTACAAAAAGAATAATAATTTCACGATAATATAAAGTAATAATACTACAAAAAGAATAATAATTTCACTTATGATATAAAGTAATAATACTACAAAACAATAATATTATCACGATTATATAAAGTAATAATACTAGAAAACGATAATATAAAGTAATAATATCACGGTAATATAAAGTAATAATACGAAAGAAAATAATAACTACACAATGATTACAATTAGACATAATAATGGCAGGGCAATCGCGACAACCCATAAAGCACAGTACAGTCTAGTATAAGTGCTCCATTAAGTAAGTTGAAATATTTTTTCACTACTTCTTTAAATGCATCGACCATATAAAATTTATTATTTGAGTATTTTGTAACATATTACATAAAAATAAAAAGAGGAAACCTATAGCGTTATAAAACTGGCATCAAAGAAAATAACTAGTCGCGAGCTCGTTAAAATGAAAATTAATGGATCTGTCTAAAAATTAATTTTATTTAAACTTCCAAATCAAAAACATATGGACGCTTCTATAAAATGAAATACGACTCTAAATTCTATTTCGTTTTATGAAATGCATTTCATGCGGATGCAATCAGCAATGGTTACTCCCTATCTAATTTTATACTAGTGTTAATCGGCTCCTAGAATAATATCATTGTATGTTTTGCAGCCTCAGTAGTAGAAGTTTGAATTATGATGTATATCTTTCAGCAGTGTTGGAATTATGGGTATTTAGTCCAGCACAATAGAGATAACATACCGAGATCTTGAAAAGTTTGTAATGACTCATATATTAAGCTAACAGCATGGTTGTCTTTATTGCCCTGTAATACGGTTATTTCTTTGCTGTACTCCGTAAGGAATTTCACTCAGATGCTGTATACTAGAATACTTAATATAGGTATATTAGAAACCACATTTTGTAAACTGGATAAACAACATCGGATTTTATTTTTACTCAGTCAATTTTCAAGACCGAAAAAAACCATAAATGTATATCAAGAAAATTGAAGTTTTTTTTCCCCATAAAAATGTTTAAAGAAAATACGCTAATATTAAAATGATAGAAATCATAGCTAGTCATTAGCGTCGAGCACATACCCGAAATATTTTAAGTTTACAGGATTCTAAAACTATATTACGAAAAATGAATGACAGTTTTAGACCCAACATCAATACGATATCAGAATGAAAGAAATTTGCTGTTATTCATACCACTAAGAACTAAATAATATTAAAAATCTAAATTACAAAGGCTTTTCTTACAGGAAAGTTCTGATAAAATTATATCAATGTTATTTACAAATTTCAATGATATTAAATATTCTTAAAGACAAATTATTCTTAACGATAGAGTAGGAATAATTTTATTTTAATAGATAAAGCTGTTTTTTTTTAAACCTTAAAAACACAACGGGTATTTCACAAAACCTTAATTAGTGAATTAGAAACTGGAGTGACTCAGCAGTTACTATGCTACAACGGTCGTAATGTACTATTAAAGCTAAAAAAATCACATGATACTTTCCAATAAAGATTCCGAAGTGTCACAATAAGAATCGCATATTAAATTGCAGTATAACATCAGTACATCAGAGATTTAACTATAAAATATTTATTTATAAATGCCTCATTTCGCAACGTTTGCAAAATGTCATTAATGCTATTTTAGCCCACTAATATGTGTTATGGTAACTTATAAAGTAATATTATTTTGAACTATTTATTTAAAATGATCTCTATTTAAAACAAAGAGCTATGAAACTACTGCGTTCAGGTGAAAATTCAAAACCTAGTTTTCGAAGGAAACACATGTCTCGAGGTACACACTAATCGAGTAAAATAGGCTTCATATGTGATGGATGGGTGTGCTGGACAAGCACACGATGGACAAGCATGAAGGATGGATTTTCGTGTGGTATTGGTGGGGGTGAGGGATTGTCAGGAGCACGGAATAGGAAATATATGAGATGGGTGTGCTGGACAAGCCTGAAGGATGGATTTTCGTGTGGTATTGGTGGGGGTGAGGGATTGTCAAAAGCACGGAATAGGAAATATATGAGATGGGTGTGCTGGACAAGCCTGAAGGATGGATTTTCGTGTGGTATTGGTGGGGGTGAGGGATTATCAGGAGCACGGAATAGGAAATATATGATATGGGTGTGCTGGACAAGCCTGAAGGATGGATTTTCGTGTGGTATTGGTGGGGGTGAGGGATTGTCAGGTGCACGGAATAGGAAATATATGAGATGGGTGTGCTGGACAAGCCTGAAGGATGGATTTTCGTGTGGTATTGGTGGGGGTGAGGGATTATCAGGAGCACGGAATAGGAAATATATGATATGGGTGTGCTGGACAAGCCTGAAGGATGGATTTTCGTGTGGTATTGGTGGGGGTGAGGGATTGTCAGCACGGAATAGGAAATATATGAGATGGGTGTGCTGGACAAGCCTGAAGGATGGATTTTCGTGTGGTATTGGTGGGGTGAGGGATTGTCAGAGCACGGAATAGGAAATATATGAATGGGTGTGCGGACAAGCCTGAAGGATGGATTTTCGTGTGGTATTGGTGGGGGTGAGGGATTGTCAGGAGCACGGAATAGGAAATATATGAGATGGGTGTGCTGGACAAGCCTGAAGGATGGATTTTCGTGTGGTATTGGTGGGGGTGAGGGATTGTCAGGAGCACGGAATAGGAAATATATGAGATGGGTGTGCTGGACAAGCCTGAAGGATGGATTTTCGTGTGGTATTGGTGGGGGTGAGGGATTGTCAGGTGCACGGAATAGGAAATATATGAGATGGGTGTGCTGGACAAGCCTGAAGGATGGATTTTCGTGTGGTATTGGTGGGGGTGAGGGATTGTCAGGAGCACGGAATAGGAAATATATGAGATGGGTGTGCTGGACAAGCATGAAGGATGGATTTTCGTGTGGTATTGGTGGGGGTGAGGGATTGTCAGGAGCACGGAATAGGAAATATATGATATGGGTGTGCTGGACAAGCTGAAGGATGGATTTTCGTGTGGTATTGGTGGGGGATGAGGGATTGTCAGGAGCACGGAATAGGAAATATATGAGATGGGTGTGCTGGACAAGCCTGAAGGATGGATTTTCGTGTGGTATTGGTGGGGGTGAGGGATTGTCAGGAGCACGGAATAGGAAATATATGAGATGGGTGTGCTGGACAAGCCTGAAGGATGGATTTTCGTGTGGTATTGGTGGGGGTGAGGGATTGTCAGGAGCACGGAATAGGAAATATATGAGATGGGTGTGCCGGACAAGCATGAAGGATGGATTTTCGTGTGGTATTGGTGGGGGTGAGGGATTGTCAGGTGCACGGAATAGGAAATATATGAGATGGGTGTGCTGGACAAGCCTGAAGGATGGATTTTCGTGTGGTATTGGTGGGGGTGAGGGATTGTCAGGAGCACGGAATAGGAAATATATGAGATGGGTGTGCTGGACAAGCATGAAGGATGGATTTTCGTGTGGTATTGGTGGGGGTGAGGGATTGTCAGGAGCACGGAATAGGAAATATATGATATGGGTGTGCTGGACAAGCGTGAAGGATGGATTTTCGTGTGGTATTGGTGGGGATGAGGGATTGTCAGGAGCACGGAATAGGAAATATATGAGATGGGTGTGCTGGACAAGCCTGAAGGATGGATTTTCGTGTGGTATTGGTGGGGGTGAGGGATTGTCAGGAGCACGGAATAGGAAATATATGAGATGGGTGTGCTGGACAAGCCTGAAGGATGGATTTTCGTGTGGTATTGGTGGGGGTGAGGGATTGTCAGGAGCACGGAATAGGAAATATATGAGATGGGTGTGCCGGACAAGCATGAAGGATGGATTTTCGTGTGGTATTGGTGGGGGTGAGGGATTGTCAGGAGCACGGAATAGGAAATATATGAGATGGGTGTGCTGGACAAGCCTGAAGGATGGATTTTCGTGTGGTATTGGTGGGGGTGAGGGATTGTCAGGAGCAGGGAATAGGAAATATATGAGATGGGTGTGCGTAGGTGCCTGGGGTATGGGAGGATTTTATTTAGTGATGGTACGAGTACTCGGAATCGGGAATCGGAAATATCCGAACTTTTCAGGTATCGGAACCGAAATCGGAGAATTTTTATCGAATCTCCCATTCTGAAAACAATTCTTGAAATAAATACAGACAGTATGTAATTGATACTTGTTTAACAGAGATTTCAGTTTTATACGGACTGGTTACTGACCAGCTGGATTATTTGTTTTTATTAATTCTTAGCTAGTAAACTTTGAAATTTTAACATACACATACACACAACACACATCACACCATTTGGGTACCAATAATTAGAGATGGTGAGGGATTGTCAGGAGCACGGAATAGGAAATATATGAGATGGGTGTGCTGGACAAGCCTGAAGGATGGATTTTCGTGTGGTATTGGTGGGGGTGAGGGATTGTCAAAAGCACGGAATAGGAAATATATGAGATGGGTGTGCTGGACAAGCCTGAAGGATGGATTTTCGTGTGGTATTGGTGGGGGTGAGGGATTATCAGGAGCACGGAATAGGAAATATATGATATGGGTGTGCTGGACAAGCCTGAAGGATGGATTTTCGTGTGGTATTGGTGGGGGTGAGGGATTGTCAGGAGCACGGAATAGGAAATATATGAGATGGGTGTGCTGGACAAGCCTGAAGGATGGATTTTCGTGTGGTATTGGTGGGGGTGAGGGATTGTCAGGAGCACGGAATAGGAAATATATGAGATGGGTGTGCTGGACAAGCCTGAAGGATGGATTTTCGTGTGGTATTGGTGGGGGTGAGGGATTGTCAGGTGCACGGAATAGGAAATATATGAGATGGGTGTGCTGGACAAGCCTGAAGGATGGATTTTCGTGTGGTATTGGTGGGGGTGAGGGATTGTCAGGAGCACGGAATAGGAAATATATGAGATGGGTGTGCTGGACAAGCATGAAGGATGGATTTTCGTGTGGTATTGGTGGGGGTGAGGGATTGTCAGGAGCACGGAATAGGAAATATATGATAGGGTGTGCTGGACAAGCGTGAAGGATGGATTTTCGTGTGGTATTGGTGGGGATGAGGGATTGTCAGGAGCACGGAATAGGAAATATATGAGATGGGTGTGCTGGACAAGCCTGAAGGATGGATTTTCGTGTGGTATTGGTGGGGGTGAGGGATTGTCAGGAGCACGGAATAGGAAATATATGAGATGGGTGTGCTGGACAAGCCTGAAGGATGGATTTTCGTGTGGTATTGGTGGGGGTGGAGGGATTGTCAGGAGCACGGAATAGGAAATATATGAGATGGGTGTGCCGGACAAGCATGAAGGATGGATTTTCGTGTGGTATTGGTGGGGTGAGGGATTGTCAGGTGCACGGAATAGGAAATATATGAGATGGGTGTGCTGGACAAGCCTGAAGGATGGATTTTCGTGTGGTATTGGTGGGGGTGAGGGATTGTCAGGAGCACGGAATAGGAAATATATGAGATGGGTGTGCTGGACAAGCGTGAAGGATGGATTTTCGTGTGGTATTGGTGGGGGTGAGGGATTGTCAGGAGCACGGAATAGGAAATATATGAGATGGGTGTGCTGGACAAGCCTGAAGGATGGATTTTCGTGTGGTATTGGTGGGGGTGAGGGATTGTCAGGAGCACGGAATAGGAAATATATGAGATGGGTGTGCTGGACAAGCCTGAAGGATGGATTTTCGTGTGGTATTGGTGGGGGTGAGGGATTGTCAGGAGCACGGAATAGGAAATATATGAGATGGGTGTGCCGGACAAGCCTGAAGGATGGATTTTCGTGTGGTATTGGTGGGGGTGAGGGATTGTCAGGAGCAGGGAATAGGAAATATATGAGATGGGTGTGCGTAGGTGCCTGGGGTATGGGAGGATTTTATTTAGTGATGGTACGAGTACTCGGAATCGGGAATCGGAAATATCCGAACTTTTCAGGTATCGGAACCGAAATCGGAGAATTTTTATCGAATCTCCCATTCTGAAAACAATTCTTTGAAATAAATACAGACAGTATGTAATTGATACTTGTTTAACAGAGATTTTAGTTTTATACGGACTGGTTACTGACCAGCTGGATTATTTGTTTTTATTAATTCTTAGCTAGTAAACTTTGAAATTTTAACATACACATACACACAACACACATCACACCATTTGGGTCACCAATAATTAGAGATGCTAATTTTCTTACATTACAATCTAATGAACGCAGTCCATGTTTATGTGGTTGTGTTTGGTTGATGGATGTGTGGGGCTGGTTTGTGTGTGTATGTATGTGTTTGATGGATTGTCGTGTGAAGTATATGTAAGAGATGGTTCGATGTGTGGGTGTGTCTGTGTATTAGTGAGTGTGACTGTGTATATGAATTAGCATATGGAACGGGTTTGTGAGTATGTAGTAGAATGCAGAATGTAGTCAGGAATCAGAATGTAGTGCCGCCTGACTAATCAATGGGCAACTAATCGCATCCAGATGTGGACACTCTATAATGATGCCATATACGGTCTGGATGGGTCTTGAAGAACAGAAGCAAAGCACGTCATCTAAAATCTTAAACCTATGCAGGCATAATTTATACCTATGTTAATTTTAAGTCCTTGGCTGTTAAGAGCCAAAATTTATTCCAGTCCCATGATACTTGAATGGAATAATTGTATTTCAATTGCGGATATTGGAGAAAGTTAATTGTTTCTGTGCGTTGGATGGATTGGTCTGTGCGGTGAAGTAAGTAATGTCTACGTTGGGAGGATGGATGAGTGTGAAGTGAGTGCGGGATGTGGTTGGCTGTGTGGATTTGTGAGTGTTACAGGTAGATGTGTATTAGAGGGGGTTGTGAGTGTGTGTGTGTGTGAGTGTGAGAGTGTGTGTGTGTATGAGTGTGATAGAGAGTGTGTGTGAGTGTGTGTGTATGAGTGTGAGAGAGTGTTTGTGTGTATGAGTGTAGAGAGAGAGAGTGTGTGTGTGAGTGAGTTTGAGTGTGTATGAGTGTGATTGAGAGTGTGTGTGTGTGTGTGTATGAGTGTGAGAGAGTGTGTGTGTGTATGAGTGTAGAGAGAGAGTGTGTGTGTGGGTGTGTGGTTTTTTTTTCCCCACGGGTAGTAACCCTACCATGAGGGAGTTTATTATATTGTATATTAGTATGCTCCGCTTTTGGCATAACATACTTTTCTTACATATTGTTTACATATTTTATGACAATATATATTATTCTAATTTACATGTTATATATTTTTTTTTAAATTGATTAATATATGATATTATTATTTGTATTAGTTCTTGAACATTATTTCGTACACACGAAAAAGAAACTTTTTGATATGTATTATGATGTCTTCACTGATTAATTTATCCTTTTTCATCGGCCAGTCTTTTGCAGTGGACATCACTGTTTTGATCAATTCTGCTCTTGGTTGGTCCAGTGTTGGACAGTCGTATATCAGGTGGTCTACTGTTTGTAAATGGGTTCTTGTGCAGTCACAATGCCCGTTATTTTCTATTGAAAATCTATGCAGATACTTTTTAAATTTCCCATGTTCTGTTAAAAATTGTGTTAGTTGCCAGTTTGTATTGAGTTTTTTGTGTTGCATCCGGTGTTCTATTGTGGGAAATATTCTTTTGTAACGAGTCCTGTTGTTGATATTTGCCATTGAGTGTCCCATTGGAGCTGACTTCTGGTTCTTGCCCAGTATTTTAAGTATGTGTAGGGGTATAAGTCGTATTCTGTTTGGGATATGTTCATCTGTTGCTGCTTCCTTGGCCAGGGCATCCGCTCTTTCGTTGCCCTCAATACCACAGTGAGCCTTTACCCATGTGAATACTATTTGGTTTTCCTTGTTTAAAGTCGACAGAACATGCTCAATTTTATGTTTGATTGGGTGGTGGTTCCTGCAATTGCTTAGGATGTCTAGGCTTATTTTACTATCTGTATTTATTCTTATTCTTTTATTGGTTGTTCTACATTCCTGTACCCATTCATTTATCCATTTTAAGGCTTTCAGCATGGCTAGTAGTTCAGCTTGATTGTGTGTGTGTGTGTGTGTGTGTGTGTGTGTGTGCATGAGTGTGAGAGAGAGAGTGTGTTTATGAGTGTAGAGAGTGTGTGTGAGTGTGTATATGAGTGTGAGAGAGAGAGTGTTTGAGTGTGTGTGTATGTGTATGTGTGTGTGTGTGTGTGTGTGTGTGTGTGTGTGTGTGTGGAGAGAGAGAGTGTGAGTGTGTGTATGTATGAGTGTGAGAGAGTGTATGTGAGTGTGTGTGTGAGAGTGTTAGAGAGAGTGTGTGTGTATGAGTGTGAGAGAGAGTGTGTGTATAAGTGTAGTGTGTGTGTGTGTGTGTGTGTGTGTGTGTGTGTGTGTGTGTGTGTGTGGTATGAGTGTAGAGAGAGAGTGAGTGTGTATGAGTATAGAGAGAGAGTGTGTGTGTGTGTATGAGTGTGAGAGAGTGTGTGTGTATGAGTGTGAGAGAGTGTGTTTGAGTGCGTGTGTGTGTGTGTGTGTGAATGAGTGTGAGAGTGTGTGTGTGTGAGAGAGAGAGAGTGTGAGAGAGTGTATGTGAGTGTGTGTGTGTGAGTGTGAGAGAGAGTGTGTGTGAGTGTGTGTGTGTATGAGTGTGAGAGAGAGTGTGTGTATGAGTGTAGAGAGAGAGTGTGTGTGTATGAGTGTAGAGAGAGAGAGAGTGTGTGTGTGTGTATGAGCGAGAGAGAGAGAGTGTGTGTGTGTATGAGCGTGAGAGAGAGTGTGTGTGTATGAGTGTAGAGAGAGAGTGGGTGGGTGTATGAGTGTGAGAGAGAGTGTGTGTGTATGAGTGTGAGAGAGTGTGTGTGTATATATATGAGTATGAGAGAGAGTGTGTGTGTGTATGAGTGTAAAGAGAAGAGAGAGAGTGTGTGTGTGTGCGCGTTTGTGTGTGTGTGTGTGTTCGCGCGTTTGTGTGTGTGTGTGTGTGTGTGTATGTGTGTCAGTTCAATGGGTGGGTGGGAAGTAGGTGGATATGTTGACAGGATATCTCAAAATGAAATGAGTGTTTTCAAAGAACATTTTTGTTGAAAACATTTCAAAGAAAAATGTTTTCATATTTCAGTTACTGCTTTCTCTGAATAGCAAGTTTAGCACTAATATTGCAATTTCGTAGTGGACATTTATCGGTGTTTTTTTTGTCCACACGATTTTGATTGAAATCACAGTGATTCTGGTTCTTTAGTTACCAACTAGATGGGTAGAGTTCTCATTAAACCACTTTTGAAAGGCTCCAATTAAGTTGATATAAATATTAAAAAATGGGAAATAAAATATGGATACTTATATCTGATTTTAAGTATCTGAGTTTAAGAATGCAAAATCTGCATATTAAACATGATTATCATATAATTAATACGATTCTTCGTAAATGAAGTTAACTTGTACTTCAAATACAATCAAAATATAAACAAGTACCTTTATATTTTATATACAAATCTATATACTGGTTAAGTTAGGTTGTAATTGATAAATAATTATTATTTATTCAAGTACATATTTATGAGGTAAATGTAAAACGTGTGCAGTGTCATATAAGTTTTTTATCGCAAAATCCCTACAAACTTATGAGTT
Organism: Hermatobates lingyangjiaoensis; assembly: GCA_026182355.1. Lineage (NCBI taxonomy): Eukaryota > Metazoa > Arthropoda > Insecta > Hemiptera > Hermatobatidae > Hermatobates > Hermatobates lingyangjiaoensis. The sequence continues at coordinate 4,786,415 of JAPFBL010001923.1, read as the reverse complement.
TATAAGTTGATTGGTTGATGCATCAATTATAATCCCCCAATAAAACAAGTTTCTTCTATTGTTAAACATAATGAAAACACTACAAACGACATTTTGTTCTTCATTAAATTTAAAAAAAAATTTTACTAACAATAAAAATGAGAGTTCTCATAAAAAAAATACATTCTACCTTGAATGAAAGAATTAAAAAAACTGAAACTTTAATCAATTTAACTAATTAAAAAGATACGAATAGAACAATTTTTTCTTTTAAAGTTAAACAAAATCAAGGACCTAAGTTTTTAGCTTCACCGCAATATTATGTATACATAGTACTGCAAAGTTGAGTAAAATATTAATTTTAATTTTTTATTTATTATTTAAACGGGTTACTTAATTTTTTAATACTTATTTCTTTTTTACTTTTTATTGTAAATTAAACTTTTATTAAGTTTTTTTTCAATTGCTATAAGCTATCAAACCTTCAAATTAATATGAAAATAACATTTTTTACATTAGTCATTTGAATTAATTACTTACAACTTTCTGTCTGGAAAGATAAACCTACCTATTTTGTATAAGTTATTATACAAAATAATAACTTATACAAAGTGTGTGTGTGAGTGTGTCTTGTTTGTTTATAAAAAGTTTGTTTATAAAAACAAACTTTTTCTGGTTTTTTTTCGGATTAATTCATTTCATTTACTCCATGTATAAAACAGTGCTATTGTTTTCACACATTCGGTTTTAGTGATATCTTTTTTAAAAAAAAGTTAAATATTAAATTTGTAGTTCCACTGTAATTGTTTTATTCGTGATCCATCTTCAAGAAACACTCAAGAAAACAGTCTAATCAGCTATACATACTACTTCAAAACAACTCTAATAAAACCAGCTACAATTTTGACAGAAGCTGATTAGGCTTGAAGTGTTTTATGAAGGACATTCTTCAAAATATATGACTTGCTAACAATTAAGTATATATGTTTCACTAAAATGAAAACATGAATGCTTTGAAATGACACTTAATACATAGAGAAAGTAATTTTTTTTTAATAAAAATTAAGTAATAAGTCGAAATGGCCATTGACTGTTTTAAAACTTATATGAATATTTATTAAAGGTAAGATTATAATACAATAATTTATAACAGTGACGCAGATACAAGTATCCTATAAAATATTTTTTAAAAAAAGCGCTACATATTTATCAAACTAAGGGCCAAAAACACAAAATATATTCCCCTCGTTTGGGCTTTCAAAATCAAAATGCAGCAGTAAGATCTAATTAAAAATATAATAAATTCATAATCATTATTATTCTGGTGAATTATAAATTATTGTAATTTGACCTGACAACTGTTACAAGTTTACCGTGACTGATTTGAAGTGATAAATGACATTTAGTTCCTTGTTATGCCCTCTGGGTGTGTAAATCTTATTTTTACATATGATTGATTGTTAGTCACTGATTTTTTAGTTTTTCAGATTTCTAAATAACTACCTTGAATTCAAACAGTTTTCTGATGGATTGACATATAAGACATAATGTAAAGCTTTTCCATTGTTTGATCTATTCTATTGATTACTATGTTTCTTAAATGTATCATTTGTATTTATAATTAATTAAGATTACATTATATGATACTAATGGAATTGAATGCTATATTTATGATTTCATCAAGATTATTTATTAGAACTTTTATCTTTTTTTTGGAATTAGTTACCTAGATCCTATATAAAGAAAAAATTATAAATTTGAAATTGCATCTGATAAAAAATCTGTCATTATTTTGGTGGTTATTATTGAATTGGTCAAACAGGATTTTTGTTAAAAGTTTTTGTTGAAAGAAGCAAAAATGTTATTTTAAAAGAATAATGCATGTTTAAATAGTGAAGAAACAGTTTAAAAACGATTAATATTTTATGCTTTATTATGTAAATATAAGACAATTTAGTTTAATTTTGATTTCTGATTTGTCATAAAAATATTTTAATGTTTTAATTTAAATAACATTTGTTTTTTCAATAGATTTATTCAGGTTAGATACTACTTTGATCTTAACTGGTCTTAACTCTAATTCAGTGAAAGAGTAAGATGAATTCTTGGAAAAAGTTATATCGTATTGATGTTGGAATCATTACTGAAGAAACAATAATGTAAAGTTCAACTTTCTGATCTTTAGTGTTTAACTAATTAAATGCACTTTGATGCTTCGACAAACAGGAATTCATAACAAAACGCACACCATATATAAAAAAATCTGTTATTTTAGAAACTACTAATTTATAGCAGATCATAAAATTACAACAAATATTTTCATAAGACAAAGTAAACAGATTTTACTGAAAGAAGTATGATTGCATACCTGATAGAACAGAAGCAATTATAGGCTATTATAAAATAATGATCCACTTGAGATTTCAAGCACATTAATACATTAAGTCAAAGTTAATAATACGTTTTAACAAGACCGAATAAAAGGAATCATTCACTATAATATGGGCAGCTGTAAAAGGTTAATAATTGACCTCAAATTTTAAAGTAAATAACTTTCAAGTGAATATCAGAACTTGACTGCTTGAAATAAAGGTAGAATCACTATAATTAAGAAAGTAGTTCGTTTCAAGCAGATGATGGCATGTGGACAAAGAGACGATTCACAACACAGAAGCACTCACTATTACGCGCTATGATCAAGCTTGTTCCACATATGATTGGAACAACAAACAATTGGCTAAAATGCATTTTCTAAAATGCAAACCTGTTTGTACTTTTTTTTTCCCATCTTGTAAATAGCTGATACGAAATTCATGAGTCGTAATTATCGAAAGCGAAGCACTGACTGAGTCCAGTGTTGTTGGTTTGAGAGGGGGTCGGAGGAGGGGAGAGTGACGAGTAGGTGCAGGAACACAGTACTCATCGGCAACTCATTCTTCATATTTTAATCTAACCCACTTCAAATGCCTTTCCTGTTTTTAGAATATTGTCACTGAATATTTCCTCGAAAACTTTTAAGCCTTTTTAATGGTCCTTAATACTTCCGTCCAAGTTCCCATATTTGAAATGACCCATCATAACCATTATTTCTCTATCAACCTTTCCAGAGAATGAACTGTATCTCACCTTTGAGAAAATTAAATTATAAAATGTCATTTATCACTTATGTATATATGTGTTATTTACATATAACTACATGTATTTATTTACACCATCATAATTTAATTAAGCATAAAATATATCACAGTAAAAGCCAATGGCAAACCAATTCTCTTAAATGTCATCTAATATACATATAATATGCATGAATCAATGTAATACCTGTATGTATATTGGTATAAAATAAGAAAAGAACAATTTAACAAGCACAAATATTAAATTTCAATGTTGAAAAAAATATTTTAAAACCATATATTTTTTTTAAATTATCTAACAATCTAGCAATTAATGTTTGTTTCTTAAAAATAAATCCGTCAGTTAACTCAACTCTTTGTTTGACTAATTATTCTAACCAGTGTTATTCTGAGTTTTCAGAGGCGAAAAAACTGTCAGGAAGTTTTTTCATCTTTAACCCATTAAATACCTAATGTTTTGCGTATTTTTTTTTACTTATCTGTATAATAAGGAAATAGCTATTATAAAAATATTTTTATTTAATCTTAACAATTTGCTGGAATTATATAAGTTTAAGCCGAGGAAAGAACTTACAAGTCACTAAACAGAGTGATTAGTGATCAGGAAACAGTTCATTACCCAACTGAATTTTTTGACTCCGTGACTGCTCGTGGACTGTCTGCTAATGAGGAAAAACTTAAAGTAGGAGCACTAATCATGCTGCGATTTAGTAGCAGTAATAAATTTCATGTTACGAAATTTGAGTGCCTCAAAAATGTGCAACGGGACACGACTCTGAGTTCGTGTTCGCCATAGAGGCAGACATCATGACTGGGTGTGGTATTAGGGAGTCTGTGTGTATACCACGCATACCATTTATTCCGAGCCTAGATTCGTTTCCATTCAAACGATTACAATGTTCTGTCAGCGTCTGTTTTGTAATGATGGTAACTAAGTCACAAGGAGGAAGTCTATCTACCGCAGGAATTTAAGTGTGTGAGACCAACTTTTTCTCACTTGTTTAACTGTAGTTTACTTGCTCAAGAGTCAGAGGTTCCAACTCATTGTTCTTCAAAAACCTGAAGGACAGACAGCTAAAGTGTATACAGAGGCATTTACTTAACACTGTACTAATAATGATATTTTCTACTACTCTATAATTTCTAATGATATTTTGGAATACCTAGTATCATCAAATTTTTATTCCGTCAAAGTCGGGCACGATTGCTAGTTATTTAACACATCAACAAATGATATTTGTTATAGTTAATAGAAGTTTTATAAATTATCAAATTAATATATGTAATCATTAACAGCACACAATTATGTTCGTAATAAAAAAACACTCTCATAATGCCTATATATTCTTCTTTTGATATATTTATTTCAATAAGAATGATAGAGTAGGGATCCCGATGCATCAGAAGTACAGTAAAGTTCTTAATAAAACTAATTTTCTCTAAATTAAGGAGTTCAAGACTAATTGCATTGGCTGTAGGAATTGACTCTTCCAGTTGTCAAGAGAGAAACTGATGCTGAAATCTATAATGCTTGTATCAGTCTTACTTATGGCGCAAATTTACTAAATTTCATTTGACTAGCAATATGAGAGGAGTTCAAGAGGAAGATGAGGAATAATCTAAATTTCTGATAAATATTGGTGAAGACAGAGTTGAAAAGAATGAAAATAAAGAGATTATTACTTCCCGAAGACATATTTATCCCTGTACATAATGTTGATCAGTGTATTGAATACATTTACTCTTCAATCGCCAACTCAAAAGTATTATTCACGGAACATTCTATATAAGTTCCATTTAATAAGATACTCAGTGAAATTAATCGAAGATTTATTGAAGAATTTTCAGGAGAAATTAAACCATATCTGTCATAAAACTCGTTTTGTGTAAGAACAGAACCCACATATTAACCTCAAGAATTTCTTTACTCACTAGAATTGTCTGGATTGCTCCAACAAAGCTAGAACTCAAAAAGGAAGCACCTGTCATGTGTATCTATGAGAATCTTTGACCACCGTGCTTATATAATGGAACAAGACTAACAACTGAGGAGCTTTATGATCATGTCATTGTTTATAAAATTATTGCATCACGGTGTCAAGGGGAAATAGTTTTAATTCCAAGATTGAAAATTGTTTTATTTAAAGAGGACAACATTCTTTTTTCAAGGATTCAATTTCCAGTTCAGTTAAAATTTGCCATGATTATTCATAAGTCTCAAGCAGAGACTCTACAGAAAGTTTAGTTCATTTATGTAAAACAGTATTTCAATATGGCCAATTACATGTTGCTCGCAGTAGGGTCAAACAGAAAGACCCTACTATATATAGACTTTACTATAAGTAAAGCATAGTAATCATGAACAAATACGATCTCTAATTTTTGACGTAATTACATGTTTCAAGGTCCCCCAAAACCTTTTTTGACGTTCTCCTGATGATATCTGTGTGTATGTGGGTGGATGGGTGTGTATACAAAAGTTTATGGGCACGCTACAGGCTACACCGTTTTATGGATCAAGTTCATATCTTGCACAAAAAAATGCCTTATAAGATAGGTATGTTCTATTGTTTCATGAGAAAATCACTTTTTTAGCAAAAATTTGTTTTTAAGCACTATTTTTTTCTCATAAACTGCTTCTTCTACATTGTTGAAACTTAGAGATTATTATGCAACTGAAGTTAATAAAATTAACAAAAAAACGTCAAAATTGCTTAGTAACCAGGAAGATTAGTTTTAAAATATTTTTTTTTTAATTTTAACTTAAAATTGATTCCGATTGTTCGTATACACACAAACTGACTTTTGCCAGAGGTCACACCATGTAACGTATCGTAATGAAACTATACAAAAAAAGTCTGGAGTGACCTAAACTCAAGTTTACTATAAGTAAAAACAATGACTTCTTGGGTATATAAAAATATAATGTCCCATTTAGGCATAATATAATTGTCTAAATGGGAGATGTTTATTAGTCCTCCATTCCTGGAGGTAGTACAGATAGTGACTGACCCAATTATCAATACATATGCTTATTTTTGTGTATAACACCACTGATGCATATAATATCATTAGTATAACTACAGCAGTAATAACATTTTTGGAAAACCAGAGTGAAGACTCCATGTTACTAAATAATCTCCTACAGGAGACCATGTCTTTTGTTCCAATATCCAGTCGATCTCTTACATAGTTTATTGAATATTTAAGAAAAATTTTTCCATTTAAAACTAGAAAATATTCCTATTTTGTCTGAAAAATGTTAGAAATATAAAAGTAAATGGTTAGTCCAGGATCAATATTCAGTTTTTTGTAGCTTTACACACAGATACGACTCTTTTACATTAATAGGAATCATCTACATTATGAGGCCCATTTTTGTGTAAAATATCAATTTGATCCACCAAAGATTCTGGACCGTAGCGTGTCCACAAACTTTGGATAGACACCCACCCACCCACTCCGCACACACGCAGACATCATTGAAAAACTTCATAAAACTATTCTGGGACCTGAAAACATGTAATTCTGTCAAAATCTCGAGATCGAATTTTTTCACGATGACTACACTTTACTTATAGTAAAGTAAAAATAGATTTTGAGTGAATGAGTTGAATACCTATTTATCGAACAGACATGAATGGAAACATGCGTTATGGTACATTTTATGTATTCAGAAAATGTTTTGTTTAACGCTGAACTGCTAATTATAGAAAAATAAAATTTTGTCTATAAAATCAATACGAAATGTAAACTAAAGAAAAACTTTCAAGAAATTTCTATCACCACAAAGGGCAGTAAAGCTATAAAAAATAAAAACCCATCTGGATATTATAGATTACCTGATGTACTTATCGGATTTGTTTACTTCGACCTAGAAATTTTTTTATCAAAATCAAGTTACACATAATTCTTATTTTTAGGTTTAAGAAAAGAAATTAGAAGATATTTTAAACAGTTTATATGAGGTGTAAGGACAATAAAATCCTAAATATGAAATAAGAAACTTCAACTAAGCATACATTTACATTCATCACGGTGAAGGGTCGTTGACTAGTGAATGTGTAGTAATAAATCTACTTGTTGCATTCATTTACATAACACATAGTCAGTTTTTAGTGTGTTTAAGAATTCCATTGATAATTCTTGGATATGGGAATAATATCACATGAAGCTCTGGAGAGGAACTTTTACATTTTTCGTAATAATATGGGCACTTCTTTTGTACCACTTCTCCGGTGATTGAACAAATATCAAATACGTATTAGGTATTATCCTAACACCAATATTTCATAACTTTACACATCGAACAAGTAGTATTACATTAAAAATGGTAAATGATTTACCCATTGGAATATGATGGTAGTCTAATAAGAAACTTCATAAGCAAATATATCAATAATAATAATAATAATATGATATCATTATTAATTGTAACCAATGGTATCATTTGCACTGGTTGTCCATAATACAAGAACAATCATGCCTAGGATAACTGAGACCATGATCATCTGTCCTATCTCCAGGATAGAAAAATAAAATAAACATCCCTCACTTAGATATTTTTGTCAAGAATGATTAATTTTTAATCTATTGAGACTTGAACAAAATAGAAAGACCAAAAGTATCTCTATGGAACAAAAATTAAACATTAAAATGTTGCCCGTTAAGATGGCATTCATAGAATACTTTACAGGGGTCAGTAAAGTGATTGCAAATGGTGAACTGATTTAAACAATTGTACGTCGGTTTGATATACTGATAGAACGAAAATTTGTACGGATGAAACTAGTATAAATAAGTTGAATCACATGTGAGTACCTGGAAAGAAGCGAATACTGGGGAATAAGGTAGTGGGACCGACCTTGGAAAAGACTGGAGCCAAACAAACATCCTGTCGTCTTGAACATTTTTGTTTTCTACACACCTCAACTTTCACAGGCATGAGATTGATAAATGAATAAAGAAGAAAGCATATAATAGTTGACACGAACAATCGTATCTAATTTAGTTTAAAAAGCTATTCCAATTGGATTAGCATTCGTAAGAAATTACTAAATCTTCAATGGAAGGATTAAAACCTTCTTTAGAATATTTATCTGGACTCTTGTCTTCTTAATGAACATCATACGAAGATGTATACTCTGTCTTGAGGAGATATTTAATCACATTCTAACTAAAATTCTAACTAAACTTCACACCTAAAGTTAATATCAGTAAAAGTACTTTCAATCAGCAGTAAAGCCCTCAATTTTAACAATGATAACACGTCAGCTTGATCAATGATAACTATTGAAATGATTATTACCACATCTAAACAAATCATATCGTTACTGATTATTCATAAGTTTGATGTGGGGTCTACATGATAGCTACATTAATATAAAACCAATTAATTATCGACTAGTTTGATATTATCTTTACTTTTAGTAAAGTTAAGTGAAGGCCAATCTACACTTTTTTCGCTGATTCTGTTGCAATTTCTTTAATACATGTAAGGTATACTTATTGTCAGCAATATTAAAATAGCCTACATGTTTGGTAATTAATGGCATAATTTTATTCATAAAATTGCCCCTAATTACATAAATAATTAGAATGAATCTTACAGGATTGATTGATCGATAAAAATCGTTCCATAGTCTCTTCCAATTGTTATTTTCATGTCTCTTACCATTCATAAAGGTACATCATAGATGTGTAATAATTAACGTTCAATAATGATGCCTTAAAGAATTGCACCAATTTACCTATACAGTAAATGAAGAATAGTATTACTGTTATAAAAGGAATTATCAGGACTGCCAGTGAAAATATTGGTTGTATTCCTATGCAAACTAGAACCGGTTAGTGACTTTATAAATATAACGCCGTTATAATTTATAAACAGTAATAAAGATAAACTACTCAATATAAAAGCGAAGAAACAACTGTTATGCAAAATTAAACGACTACTCCTTTTATTTTTTACTCAATAAAAAATTAATTACTTGGTTGTCTATTTATACATGGCAAGGCCACTGTTTTGTAATCTTTCAATAAAAATGAGTTTCTACAGCCAAGTTGTAAAATTATAAATTCTACAGTTCTTAGCATAAGTAATACTTCTTATGACAAATGACTTGCTCAAATATGTTCGAAGATATTTAAGAGGATATTTATATTAATACCATTAAGCAAGAACAGTTTCATTTAGAGCAAGGGTTTCCAACATGATCTATATGAACCCTCAGGGGTCTAAGAGCAAAAAAAAAAATAGCAAGGGTACGTAGAGAGAAATTCATGAAAAATATATTAAAATCGTAGTGATCTGACCGTTGGAATACTCAAATATTTACATTAAAACATCAATCATAATGTTCTCAACAGTTTTTTTTAATGATTAAAAATTTTAAAAAGTCATATTGTTTTTCTTTATACAAATATTCAAATCGTTTGTTTTTTACAATTTTCTCGTGAAGAATTTGAAAACTTTAATAGGAATATGTTTTGTATATTATAATCTTGTTTTATTTGCTATTCCTGTCATTAATTGAATTGAACTGTTTCATTGTTAGATTTTTTTATTTACCTACAAAGAAATATTCTTTTTCCCTTTTTTTTTTATTTTTGAAAATTTACTTATGTGTAATCAGGCTTTCTTTTAAATCATAGAAAGTACGCATGCAAATAAAGATTGGGAATTCCTGATTTAGATGAACTCTGCCCCACAGATATATATCTGTCATTTTCAATGATTCTGACGTCCTTAGAACAAGAATCACGTCTGAGAAAACCGAATAATCTGGTTATAAAAAAGACTTCCGCCTCCTCCATCTTTACCCGGCCTTGCTCCTTCAGATTATCATTTATTCTGAAGGCTGTAAAATTTCCTTTGGAAGGAAAAAATACGATTCTTATAGACACTTTGTCTCCAATAAGACGACTGATTTCATTATCAACAGCATAAACCTGTTACAGGGCCTAAAGAAAGCTATTGATTGAGATAAAAATAATACATTTATTACTGAAATTAATATACAAATCAGTGGAAGTAATAAGAAACGAAGAGTTGATTGAATACACTTATAAAACGATAAAATAGTTGCATAAAACGCAACAAGACACAAGTCGACGGACATCTTGATCCCCAAATGATCACATTGTGAGTTTAATTTTTAAATTTAACTAATCCACTAAAATTGTTTTATTCAGTATGATAACAGCCAACTATTCCATGGTGAGTTACAATTTGTTTCATTGCTTGAAACACTTGCTTACAAAGGCACATTATCAAGTTCTTGAGCAAAATCTATACCCGTACACAAAACTGTCCCTTGTAATTTTCTTCTGTCATCCACGATTTTAGCAAGTAGCTCATGCTAAATGTTATATTTTAATTAATCTGAGTGTTTAATTTTGTTTCAATAACTAATATACATACTGTATTCTCTAGACTGATAGTCATTTGCAAAGATTCTAAATTAACAAAACCTCTTTCACCAATAAGATGCCTCAAATTCACAAATGCCCTACGTTTAAAAACTTTAATGACCACAGAATACATACAAGAAGACACATAACATATTTCATCAAATACCATGTTAATTATTATCAAAGTAATGTCAATTACGTTTTATCCAAATTAATCTTCAAAAATCTCAAATGGTCTCCACTCAATTATACTGTAATTTGCCTTATTAGTAAGCACAAAGATAATTAGTTTACTAGATTAACTGGTTTTAAAGTGCATACAATCGTTTTACCAATTATGATGAATATCTACCAAAAAGTTTGGCTCTCTAAATAATTTCTAACATTCGAGGCTGCGTCACCAACTCTCATTTTTGAAGTTCTTCAAATTTTCCAATTAAGTTGAAATATAAAGAATATTGTTTGATTACTGTCCAATTGTAATGGCCAAATTTCATCAAAATATGTGAATTGTGTTAATAGAAAGCCAGTTTTTCCATCAGAATTATACCTCTGTGTTAAAAAAATGTAAAAAATATATTAATGCAAATAAGTTTTTTTTTTTAAATACAGGTATACCAGTGACATTTTTCATTACTCCAGTGTTCATAGCGCCAGAATTTGGGGGCAAAATTACATATGATATTTCCCCAATCTAAGGTGTTATGCGATCCGTGCCGAAGGATGGATGATACAGGGGTTACTGTATTACGAACGGAGCCTCAAGGGTACCGGACGACCCCCTTGAGTAAATAGCCTTACTCCGGTATGCGGTGCTTTGCCAGAGCGGACAAAATAGCACCGATAGAGATACAGGGATTTTCCGCTGTATGATACTAAAGAGAAGGAAATCCGGAGACTATCCCCGGAAGCTCAGAGTGTCCAAAAGCTCTAACTAGTGGGAGCCAACCTCCCACAAGTGCACCTAAGAACCCGAAGAAGGAGAAAGGAAGTTACTTTCTTCTGAAATGTAGGGAGTCTGAATGGACATTATCAATGATGGTTTGCGCAGATTCTGCAAAGAAGAAGAAGAAACACCGTTGCACCTGCTGACTGACTGTAAGGCAACTTTGCTGCACAGAGGTAGCTGCTTCGGGACACTCAACAAAACCATAGAAAAACTTTTACCCCTGGAACAAGCAAAAGTGCTGAGCTTCTTGGAGGCGTTGAAGCTAACTGCTGGGGTACTTTAGTACAGAAGAGGGAAAGTACAATAGCTTTTTTTTAAGACGCAGTGCTATAATCACCCTCAAAAAATAAAAATAGTACATATGATATTTGGATATTCGTATTATTTATCCAAAAAGGTCAATATCTTTTTTGTTATCTCAAGAAACACAGATGGTGATTATTTAACCTTAATACTGTTTTTTTTAATATGTATAAAAACTATCTTTCTCGGAGAAAAATTTATAACATTTGTATTATAACTTGCTATAATCTTGAAAATCAGAAATGAAAACAATGAAACTCCTATGATTATCAGTAGAGAAAAACTAAATTGTTTATATATTTCCATAAAGAACCACAGAAAAACCATACTCATTATAATTATAATGATTATTGTATTTATCTTCTAACCAAGGCACCTTTTATTACAAATTTACATTACGAATTTAATTTGTTTTTACTTATATTTACTAATTAATAATGAAAAAAAGAAATCAAAATAGTCCCAAACAATAGTAACACAACTATTTAGTGCAAATGCATAAATTTAGAACACTTAGTTATTAAAAAAACTATTCACAGGGTAAATTGATGTAATTTACAAAAACAAACTAAAAATTATAACAAACTCTAAATAGCAAATCATTGAAAGTTTTTTAATTTATAAATATAATTTTTTTTTAAGTTAATTAAAAAAGATAAAATAATTTATATTAACTAAATACTCCAATTATAATAAGACTAAAAAATGTCATAAAGTTAATATTTTTTATTCTTAATTTAATTTATTTGATGTAATGAATGAAGAAAAATAACAATACTTTAATACAAAGAAACAGGCATGCATATACAGAGGGGAGTAAAGCGGAGTGCTGTATATATGTTATAAATTAATTTTTCTTATTTTGGATACTTTTGTAATTTTATTTTAAAAAAAAATGTTATTATGTTTACGTAAATTACTCATCTATATTATACATTCATTATAAATAAGAAATGAGCAATTGTTTTTTTAGATTATTACATTAACTAATCTTGGGCGATGGAAGTGTGTACTATCCCGGTTGACTGATTAGTTTTTAAGGAATGTATTGCTAATTTAGTAATATCTCTTACCTTATCTTGATGAACCCAATGAAATATCACCAAATAAAAAAATATTTATTTGAACATTAATACCAGTCTGATCCCATTTATGCAAATCTTTTCAAAACTTTATCTATAGCGGGTTGTATACGTACTCCACGTTACTGAGATGTCACGATATATTTATAATTATTGAATAACGTAGTAAAAAACGCTACTTGACTGCATCACTGAGCCTTGAAATGGTTCTAAGTGAGAAGCAATAAATTACGTGTACATTTCATATCTTTATTTACACAGCTAAATAAATAGCACATTATTTCAAACCGATTCATTTATTTCTCTATTCTTAAACAAGAAAAACTAATTTTACAATATCTTGAATTGTCTTTAACAATTTTATTTAAACGTAGTTTTGATATTTAGTCACTTATTATATTCAATTAATTTAACTGAATATATAAAACTACGAAAATATGAAAAGTGAAATTTATTTTTGCTATTTCAAGTATTCTAAAACTTGAAAAATTGGCAATTGAATCTTTAATAGTAACTATTGTATAGAATAGAAAATAAATTTATGGTTCCTTTCACTAAAGGAGTGTGCTCTATTGTATTGTTTGAAATCGATTCAACATAACACTACATCTTAAATTGCACCAAAAAGAAACTAAATTATTTGTTTAACAGTTTGTTAAAAAATAAAAAGTTTAATATTAGTCACTAACTCCATTGAGTCTCTCCAGAGAACGATGAACTTGTTTTCTATCCCCAAAGTTGACCTGCACTTAATTATTCCAAGTACAATTAGGGCAATTCATGTGAATATTGAAATAAATTATCTTTTTTATCTTAAACTCATGGTTACCATTTTTTGGTAATACTGCTTAATTGCTTTTTTCAAAAAATCTGCCACAGCTTTATGAGATTTTTCCTTTGTTCTTCAAAACTAGTAGTTAAAAATTGAACATTAGTTAAACTCACTTCTATTCCTAAGCATTTTTTCTAATGTGTTATTTTACAATACAACAAACAATCTGTGGGTCAGATTCCCGTGATTGTTTTACAATAATCCCATTTGAGCACTTTAAAATATAAAAACCGACCTAATAACTTTTATAGCATGCTTGAATATAAAACGTACGGATTATCCAGTAAAATGATATTTACGTAACATTGAAAACAGACCTAGAATAAAACCATGAGGGTTTCACAACACCAGCGATCATTCTCAAATGGTTGTCTATTATCATGGAGAACTACCATTACTTCAAATTTAGGAACCTCGCAAATTTCTGACGAAGGCGTTATTTAAAACATATTGTAATACAGCTATGCCACAGAGCTATTCATTTGCCCTTCGTCATAACTGGCACTAGATCAATTGACTCCAATACACGATGTAAGTAAATTCTTTCCTTGATCGTTCAGCATAAGGGGCACTAGATCAATTGATTCTAATACACAATATATGTATGCAGTTGTTAAATTCTTTCCTTGATTGTTCAGCATAAGGGGCACTAGATCAATTGATTCTAATACACAATATATGTAAGCAGTTGTTAAATTCTTTCCTTGATTGTTCAGCATAAGGGGCACTAGATCAATTGATTCTAATACACAATATATGTATGCAGTTGTTAAATTCTTTCCTTGATTGTTCAGCATAAGGGGCACTAGATCAATTGATTCTAATACACAATATATGTAAGCAGTTGTTAAATTCTTTCCTTGATCGTTCAGCATAAGGGGCACTAGATCATTTGATTCTAATTCACAATATAAGTAAACAGTTTTTAAATTCTTTCTTACGTCCTTGAGAATAAGTGGCACTAGATCAATTGATTCTTATACACGATGTGAGTAAACAGTTGTTAAATTATTTCGTTGGTCCTTCTTAACAAGTGGCGCTAGATCAGTTGATTGTGATTTACGGTGTAAGATTCTTACGGTTATTACGGTGTAGGATTTACAAGGACTTCGTTAAACAATTGTCTCTGTGTATAAGTATCACTACACCTACTGATTATGGTTTTCAGTGAAAGTAAACAATTGTTAATTTCGCTCCTTGGTGCTTCAAAATAAGTGGCACCAGATAAGTTTATTAAAATTTACGGTCAAGTAAATAACTGGTGAATTCACTCAATAGACCTTCAAACTAATTGACTCTAGATCAATTGATTATAATACATGATATAATTAACAGTTCAATGTTAAAACGTTAAAATTAGTCGCTGAAAATATGTGGCATTAAATCAATTTATCATAATACAATATTGATTTAGATCAATATTGATCTAAATAATAATATTATTATTAATAATAATAAGATTAATAATAATCTTGTTATTATAAATTAATAATTTATAGTTAAGACAACGGCGCCCTGTAAGCAAACAATTTTTGAAGTCCGTTCCTTTGCACTTGACAATGGGTGGTACTAGATTATTTGGTAAAATATTCACCGTAAGTAGACAATTTTACTCGTAAATTAGTCTTTTTTCATCGAATCCTTGAGAATAAGATGTTAAAAAGATAAAAATATTATTATTTCTTTTTCATTTGTTCTGTTTATTCCATTATAACAAAAGAAGCATACTTCATATCGAGTGTATCAAAGTAAGTAAAATTTAATAGGTTCTTAATAGGGCATTAGTTAAGTTTTACTTTGAAAAATAACTATTAATAGATAAAAACCATACAAGGTTGTGAATCTT
The DNA here is from genome assembly GCA_026182355.1 of Hermatobates lingyangjiaoensis. Lineage (NCBI taxonomy): Eukaryota > Metazoa > Arthropoda > Insecta > Hemiptera > Hermatobatidae > Hermatobates > Hermatobates lingyangjiaoensis. Next base: position 4,770,877 of record JAPFBL010001923.1, on the reverse strand, counting down.
GTGCCCCCATTGCGCATCTGTTTCATGTTGATAACATCTATAAAGTGCTATTATATATATATATATAATGAAAGGCACTATTAAGTCAAGCATACTAGTAGCCAAACTGCTCAAGGAACACCATGTGTCATGTCACTGCGCTGGCAAATCTAGAACATTCCAAGTGATGGATCGTATTGAATAAAAAAAACCAAACTCGAAATTAATCAACGGCGCCAATGTAATTAATTTATAAAAATATATATAACATTTATGACCTCCTTAAATATTTTGTAGTTTGAATATTAATATAACCTCTCAGATGTTAACCAGACAGGTAGTTAGATATTAAAATCCTAAAACATATCAAGTCCTAAAATAGACAAGCTATCATAATGTTAATGTATGGTTGTTTAAGAAAATAATAAAAATAAATAAAAGTACAACTGCAATAAATAAAAATATATCAAAATGCGATATGTCACTGTAGATGGATACTATAGAAAACTACCACCATTCCAGAAATGCAAATCCAAAAAATTAAAAATAACCAGATCGTATAAGTTCAATATTACAATTAAGTTATTTTAAATTTATTAATTATTTCATTAATAATTAATAATAAAATAATTTATTAATTATTTTAAAATTATTAATGAAATTATTCAATTTTAAAACTGAATTCAAAATTAAATTATTCCAACCAATCAAACAAAAACTAAACACACCTACATAGGCCATCGAATCAAATGGACTCTATTGATACTTATTTAACTTTTTACTTAGAGTAGAATCTAGTTGAAGGGTGTGTTTAAATTATACTTAAACACATACTATGACATATAGAATTACAGTGAGTAGATTTGATAGGCAATGTTAAAAATAACACTTGAAAGGCATGCTACAGTATACTCGTATTATGGAGAGGAGTAAATAGACACTTTAAGATTTTCTTTAAATTAGCATTAAACAATACATGGTACATTCTATATTTTTGTTAAGTTGGACAGATATTTAACTTAAATACATAATTGAAATTACACTTAAAACACATACTGTGGTATGAATGACCATGCATTGGATAGGTTGATAGATATTTAAGAGCGTGTCTATAATAGCATATAAAAAGCATACTATGGTACAATATGAATTGACTATGAGTTTGGTAGACAGATGGTTTAAGAGCGTGCTTATTATAACACTTAAAATGCATACAATGGTATAATATACGATGTTTGACTGAGTTTGGTTGTTAAATGGTTTTAGAGCGAGTTTATAATAATACTTAAAACACATACAACGGTATATGTTAATTTGGATTGATTATAACCTGGATAAGTAGATAATTTAAGAATTTGTTTAAAATATCACTTAAAATAGACATATGTTATAATGTGTATTTCTGAATAGAGATAATTATTTCTTATTTTAAAAAAAAAACTCACCCATAGTATAAGAATTAAACTCATGGAGATGAAATTTAAAAATAAAATAGAAGTGCATTGAAAACGAAATCAACGTCTAAACTAGACAGGAAATCAGAAAAATGGCTAAGATTGCTCAAGCAAAATAAATGGTCATTGTTGAAGTCACTGATACTGAAACAAGTGATATAGGGCATCTGGTGTGATACTGAGAAGGGAGGGAGGCAATAGAGGTATTTTAAGGGCAAAAAGTTTCTTGAAAGATCTTAGTTGTCCCTATGATACTCTCAATGTGGAATAGACGTCGATTTTGTATATACACATATACAGCACTATTTCTCTATAGCCTGTAGTTCCACAGCCCCTGTCTAAGAAACACCTCTAAAACTAGATTTTCTGTTTAAAAAATCTAGTTTCAAGAAAGCAAAAGCTAGTTTTCCTAATTTCTTTTTAATATCTTTGATAAAATGCAATATTCTATCAGCATTTTTTCATAGTTTACAAATGAGTTATATTTTAACGCTGGTCTATATGTATTTTTATTTTTTGTTTATAAAATTGTTCCACAATTTATTTTTTTTATTTATACTGATTAGTTATATCAATGTTTAAATATTATATAAATTCATAATGTTTATATATAACTCTAATTTGTTTCAATATCAATGGGACTCTGACGAAGACCATTTGTTTGGTTGAAAGATCGTAGCCATTTTTCTGGTTTCTTACTGTGATTTAGATCTTGACTTTTATTTCATGTGTTGTGAAATCTGGTTTATTAAAACAAAATGTTAACTAACACTGAATATTATCGAAATTATGATGAGGCTTTTCAGTGGAAGAAAATAAATCCTGAAGAACATGTAAAAGGGTCTTCTTCGATGGAAGCCTGATGAGTAAGTGCACTTTGATCAAGGAGTGACATTGTTCTTTGCCAACGTGTTGCTATATCTGTCCCCCCGCCGTGAAGTTTATCTGGCACCGTCTGGCCTAACACCCACACACGACTCGCTGTCTAAGAAACACCTCTAATCCTGACAATAAATATCATTTCATCACAGTACTCCTTTCAAAATTTAAAACAATGTTGTTGTATTAGCATATTATTTTAATTTATTAATAACTATCAAACCACTCCAGCTTTGCACATTTAAACAAAAAAGATAATTTTATCTTGAAACAATAAGTCGCAGAACTCTCAATTTTCGGTAGAACCCAGGAATTCCTGAGTTCAACCAGGAATGGTTCAACCACAATGATAAATAAATGGCTCCGCTAGCAGAAGAAAAACAGGACTTAACATTTTCTCATGATCTAGAGGGATTAAATTACTTCACATAGATACGTGCTACAATAAAACTGTAGCTAAACAAGCTTCTAACGACTATGTGTTGCCAGCCTTAATTAAAGCCATTCATTTGTAAAATATTCTGCTCTGAATATTTTTATATCAATTTTTTTAGGTTATATGGTACTACCTATAACTTTCACAGATTTATAAATAAACAAATTTTAAAATTCCTGATAAACATCGTCAAATTGTTATTAACGATCTTGTTTAGTTTATTTGTATAGTATAGACAGGAAGTACGACTGAAAAGTGATAGATAGTACCAACAAAGCAATTTCTTGTATATTAGCACATTTTTTAAATTACAAGAGAGCCTTGTTGCAGCCAAATGTCAGCTGATAGCTTACAAGTGTCTCTTTTATTTGTTATATTTAGTGGCTTTTAGTTATAATGGCACACTTATTGTGAAAAATACCGCGGACTCACAACAAGACTGAGAAAAATAGAGATATTTAAAAACACTATTTTTATTATAGTTCATTAAGTATAATTATTAATTAGTAACTTATGATAAGAAATGTTATATAAAAATTTCAAATAAAATAAAAGTTGTAAATCAATTGCTAGTACTGCTTGGTTGTGAATCTAGAACTTAAGTTTGTTTGGAGCATCTCCTTTGGATTAGTTGGTGGCATGCAGCCATTTTGAGCATGTTAGTTCTGTTAAAGAACTAAAAAAAGAACTGCTAAAGACGGCAATTTTTTTGTACTCAATATAGAATTTTTGTTTTTGATTTCGTCTCTGGACTGGACTGGTTATAAGCTTTTAATGGGTAACTCACTTACCAAGGTTGAGCGGCTGGAGACAACACTATTTATGCACGTAGATGTATAAAAAAAATAGTTTATGGGATTATTTTACAACAAAACTTGACCTGGAAAGTTTGGAAAAAATGAAACCTTTATTTCTCAGAAATGAATGTCATTTGGGTATTCATATAGCACAAACGGATCAACATACACAGATGCCTGATATATATATCTTGATTAATATCTAATGTATGTATTAAACGAATATCAGGACTCAATGCTAATCAAAAAACTTGAATTAAAACTGGTAGCAACTGAAATACCAACTCCGCGACTATACATAATAACTTAATAGTAAACTTGTTGGAGTTAACCCCCAGTTTGGGGCCACTTGTTACGGTTGAAACATCTTAGTCTTGTTTTCCCATTTCATATTGTAGTTTGATCAGTGATATATATATATATTAGTATATTTTGGTAGCAGTCCTTTGGATATCCATCCCATCCTTTGTTGAACACGACAGAGTAGTTCCTGTCAATAAGCTTCTTCTCAAGAACTTCAACTTGCCTAAAAACAGCTTTCTCATTGTTAGGACAACGGTTGAGATATTCAGTGATTGTAGTCATTACGGAAAGTGATCGAAACGCGTTGACTACAATCGCAGACTATCTCAACCATTGTTCTAACAACGAAAAAGCTGTTTTTAGGCAAGTCGAAGTTCTTGAGAAGAAGCTGTCGTGTTCAACAAAGCATATATACTATATATATAAAAAGATTTCACATAGACACGTGAAACAACATCAATGATCAAACTACAATAAGAAATGGGAAAACAAGACTAAGATCTTTCAACCGTAACAAGCGGTCTTCATCAGAGTCAAAAACCCAACTGACGAGTTTTTGGGACTTTCCGTTCTGACTATCGTCAGAGTCAGTTGAGTTTTTGACTCTGACGAAGACCGCTTGTTACGATTGAAAGATCTTGGTCTTGTTTTCCCAATTCATATTGTGGTTTGATCATTGATATATATATATATATATATATATGAATTAAATACCACAATAACAATATAAATTTTTTAAAAATTGTTTATTTTGGTATTTAATTCATACATTATATCAAGAGTTATTGTTGATTATTAATTTATATATATATATATATATGAATTAAATACCACAATAACAATATAAATTTTTTAAAAATTGCTTATTTTGGTATTTAATTCATACATTATATCAAGAGTTATTGTTGATTATTAATTTATATATATATATATATATATATATATATATATATATATATATATATATTCGGCTTTGCTTGTCACATAATTTTCAAATTGCTAAATTTTATAAATTTAGAATATAGTTTTCAGTAGCTTTGTTGGACGGAAATAGTTCTTAGTCATTTTTAATAAAAAAAAATCATTCCACAGGAAGCTACCGATACATATAAAGTTTAACTGAATGTGAAAACGTACAACTGTGAGCGTTGTGGATACCTACTGTTACCTTAGTTACAGTTTTAATTCCACCAATGTAAACGCTATCACATCTTAAACTGCAAAAAAAAAAGATTATACATATATATGGAACCCCTACATAACAAGTCGTTGAATGTCAAAATGTAAAGAAATCGCAAACACCAATTTTTCACTTTCACAATTTTTTAGACCTTAGATAACGTTACGAAAGAAAAGTCTCTTAAAGTAATGGGGAATAAAATTTGTAATTAAGTAAGTTTTTATATAAATATTCCGAATCAGTCAGCATCTTTTTGAGATATAAACTAATATTGTATTAAACTTTTTTAATTAACTAAATACTTCTTTCCATAGTAAATGCAAAAAAATGGTTTTTTGTTTACTTTACTCTAAATACGTATAGTAATAATGGAGAAATTCAATTTCGAAGATTTTAACGAAGTTTTTAGGTACCTTAAGTCCCTTTTTTGATGTTATTCATCATGTCTATGTATATGCATTGCATGTTAAAACTGTTGCTAAAACTCAAAAGCAGTTTTACTACACTGCTTGATGATTTAAATTGATATTATATCTGAAAATAGCTCTAGTAGTAAATATGTTTGCTGGCAATATTGCATCATGCAAAAACTACTTTATAGCAAATTACGAGCCTATCAATTTAGATCTTATTATTTCCTCCTAAAGTACTGATTTAAGAAATTGAAATTTTATAATTACTATAGGACTTCTATTAAAAATTAAAAAAAAAATCATAATTTTTCGATAGCAGAAAAGGTCAGTTTTGCATACTAATTAAAAATTTTAACTCAAGATTGAATCTGAAAGATAATGAACACGCTATAGGTCACAGTGCTAGATAGTTAAAATTGATATTGCTTCCAAAAATTGCCCTTCTAGTAAAGATGTCATTGATAGTATCTGAAATATGCATCATGGAGAAACTACTTTATTGGAAATTATATGGTTTTAGATCTCCAACGGTGGCCACAATTTGCCACAATTTTTTGATGAATTGTAATGAAATTGAAAACAATAATAACTCCTTATAGAGGTTAAACTATATAATTTTTGGCAAAATACATCATAGAAAAGGTGCATTTACAGAAAATTTTGTTCATTTATATTCTCTTTTTAAACTAATCACTTAGAATATTAACAATTTGCATAAAACATCTACCTAAAATTATTATGTTACAAATTTCAATAATTTAGTCAATTAGAAGAAGGAATATGACCCTCAAAATGCAAATCAATAAAGGATAATCTCAACCTATCCCTACAGTTCCGATTTGTAGAGTTTAGGTTGAATCTGTTAAATTAAGAATTCAATTAGGGATCTGTTTATCAAATTCAAGCCAAATAGATTTCCCAAACTTTACAAAGTTTTTAAAAAACTTTAGATAAGTTGTTTTATTGAGTTAATTTATTTAACATAATAATTAGTAAAGCATTTGTTTGTACTAAAATTGATTGCAGACCAAAACAGGTTTTTTGTTTCACAGTTATAACAAAAATTGTACACATTTTTTTGAACAAATGATAAACTAAGTTGAGTGAATTTTTTAAGCCTTTAAACTAGAGTTTGGTTGCATGCCATGTTAGTAGAGTATGGGTTTGAAGAAATCAGTGTTTGAATAAATCAGAAGATGAGCAGAGTGAACAGAGTGAGATGAGCAGAGTGAGGTGGTATAAAGAAAAAGTGATATGAAAAATATTAAAAAAGATTCGCTTAAATAATAGACGAATTCAAAAGAGTGTGCTTTAGCGATAGCAATCGGAAACACTTCAACTAAATCCACAATTACATATATCTTTATTGATTCATGATGTTGAATAATGAAAGAGATAAAAGACTTGCTTGAACATGAATGATCAGCTCTCAGCTTCTTCATACGAAATGATTCAGAAAGATAGCGAAAAACTGGGCAAGGTAATTGAAGATAATACTGATTGGACAACTCAGTGTCAATATTGGTAACAAAAACTGTCACAGACCATCTTATTAATTTCTGATCATTTTTATGCTTTCTTATTCCAATATTTACTCAGTTTGACCATTTATATCAAAAAGCTTATTCCGGGCTGAAATTATGCTGTTTTAATAAATACTCAATTGCCACTTTCAGTTCTGAGAAGAAAGCATTTTAATGACTAGAGGAAGGAAATTTCAAGATAGTTATACAACGCCAGCCCAGCTTCAACCATGTGAAAAGTAATAATGATAATAGTTATTATATTGGTCGTTTTTTTTTGTTTTAAATACTCGTATACGCATTTTATAACTTAGATATTGCAGAGCCTCTAAGCCAAATTTCAAATGAATCAGGGTTTGTTGAAACTGAAATAATTCACTAATTAATAAATGGTTACGTATGAATTTAGTCGTAAGTATCATTATATTCATGATTATGATTATATTCATCATTATTATATACGTATTATGTATTTTATTCATGAATTTAGACAAGAATAATTTTTCCAGTTATCATTAATCCGGTAATGCGGATCCCCTATAACTAAAATGAGTAGTAAACAGCAAATTAATCAAACTTCTCTCGCTAAAATAGCACTGAAAGCGAAAACCTAGAACTGTAAGTATTGGAGACAATTACTGTTACTTAATTTACAGTTTAATTTCATCAACGTAAACGCTTCAGATCTTAAACAAGAAAAAAACAATTAATATATATCTTGCAAACCTCTACATCTCTAGTTGATGAAAGTCAAAATGTAAACAAATTCTTTCACAATTTGTTAGACCTTAGTTAACGTCATAAAAAAAAAAGTTTTACATAAAAGTTGTTGAGGATAAAATTTGTAATTTGATAAAGTTTCTTCAATTTTTTTCACAAAAGCACTTGTTTTTAAAACATTTTAGTCTGAATATATGGCTGTAAGTTTACGAATTCAGACGTAAACTCTAAAAAGTCATCCACATAGAGCTTTTTAACATGTAATTAACGATACCACTTTTATTTGTCAGAATTCACAAGTTAAAATGATCGAAAAAACTACCAAAAAAGATAAGTACAATACATTAACACTGTTTGTAATTATATTTTTGAGACCTTTTGCAGTAAAACTTTAACAGAAAAGTTTGCAAGAAAATTAAACCACTCTTATTCTAATTTGATGTTTTTTAGCCGTTCGTATGGTGCGATCGCACACACAAACACATGGACACTTGATTTTTTTTACTTATAGAAGACATTTTTCTTTGGACACTTAACTACCACCTGTAAGCTATCTACAACAAGGGTCAAAGGCTTTCGTCTCATAGTCCTTGAAACTGTTTTAAGAAGAAAGTTAAGGTCTGGACTAAATCATTAGATTCTGAGTTAATAAAACAGATAAACAAGTGACGCCACTGTTATCTTTTATACCACGATTGCAAAAAATTATCAGTTCATTACAGACTATTCTAGGAAAAAACATTCATCTATAAAAGAAATTATTGCTAGTTATATCTTTCTTTTGCATCCATTTATATTTAAATAACATAAACAATCTATTTAAGTTACTTTTTTTGTCAGGCTGATTGTCTCTGACTATCATACACTTTAAATTGTTATCTTTGTTATTCATACCATTACTACGATCGCTTCCTTAATATTTTTGTACAAAATAATAACAAAATGCATTCCTAAATTGGGACTATTAGTAATGTGCAATCTAAGGTCGTGAGATTTTGGTTCTTGGCCTATTGATTGAGTTGCATTTATCTATTTATAATTAATATTGTCAGTTATGAAAACTGAACCTTTTTTTTATTTAAACTAATTCCTTCAATCTAAATGAGGTCAAAATTAAAATGAAGTCAACAATGAAAGTTACTGAAACAAAGATTTACTAAAGAAAAAAAAGATATTTAACACTGCATAATAGGGGTTAGGTATGATCCAGTCGTTCTAGTAGAGAGATTTTTAAAGTTCTAAACTAGTAAGTAAATAACACTAAATTTTATGGGATATTATGCTTATTAAGCCTCTAATAGGGGGCTAGCCAGTGTAGCCCAGTGGTTTGCACGCACGCCTCTGTACTGGTAGACCCGGGTTCTGTTTTCATTCTGGCCCTCGATTTCATTCAGGTGGGAGGTCCACCCTCCTGAATTCAGAAAAATCTGAACACGTCCTCCCTTAAGCCGTCAGTCCTGAGCCAGTACCACGAAAGGTATTCATTAAAGATCCTTCTTCTAAATAAATTTAGCTATGCAAAATTTAGGACTCCTAATTTATAACCATTAGGAGGACATAATATATCCTTGAAAAATCAATGTCACAGGTGTAGCTTTCTATCCCACCCAGAGCCACAGAGTCGTCAATCACAAGTCGGAATTATTTGATAAGGATACGTACTTTAAAAAAAGAATTGAAAAAGGGAAATGTGTAGTATCAAAAGCACTAAAAACAATATTTCAACATTATTTGTAATTATATATTAGAACATTTATGCAGTAAAACTTTAACAGGAAAGTTTGCAAGAAAATTAAACAACTCTTATTCAAATTTGATGTTTTTTTGCCGTTCGTATGGTGCGATCGCACACACAAACACATGGACACTTGATTTTTTTACTTATAGAAGACATTTTTCCTTGGACACTTAACTATCACCTGTAAGCTATCTGCAACAAGGGTCAAAGGCTTTCGTCTCATAGTCCTTGAAACTGTTTTAAGAAGAAAGTTAAGGTCTGGACTAAATCATTAGATTTTGAGTTAATAAAACAGATAAACAAGTGACGCCACTGTTATCCAATACTGAGTACCACTAGTCTTTAAAGACCCCTAATCTTATGTTTTCTTTAATGTAGATCATTAGAGCCTCCACTGCGAGATCAACCTTAGGCACATCTCGGGTACTGTTTTGTTTTTCTTATTCTACGGATGTAGTTGGTGAACGCTACTCGACCCCCCTCCCCCCCACCATTTTTGCTTTCACCTTGTTGTAGTGGGGAGGTTTAACATTCCTGGTTGTTTTTTTTTCCTTTTCGGTATAAACTAAGAAATGCTTGAGGAAATGACACGAGCTTTAGCTGCCAAGCTGGTATGTTGCACTTCCTTTGGTAGCAGGAAGAAAGTCAGCTCTCGACTGTGTGGGTCTAGAGAACTTAATGAGGACTAAGAACGACGTTTCGCCTTATGGCGAGTGCTTGTCTTTTCAAAGACATATATGGTACTAGGTAAAGATCCCTCTCATAATTAAGAGAAGTGACGTAAAATTTAGGACTTTCTATGTAGAACAAACCCGCAATGTGGCTCGCCCATGGCTAAAATGGGTGTTAATTCCAAATGAGCCACAGTTCCACCATAGAACACGACTCAAGATGACAGACTATAAGTGTGTACGTTGAAAACAAACTTTACATATATAATAGAAAATACTATTTAAATTTTATTTAATAATTAACAAAAATTAATATAAAATGAAATATTAATTTTTCTTCGGGAAATGATCAGCAAGTCATTCCAAATCTAACAACTTGCTGAATTGTTGCTCAATGGAAAGTATACTTAAGCTTGTCAGCCTATTCTAAAAGATTGAACTTCTTAAATATTCATATTTTTAGATACATGAGTATTACATCGTAAACAGCAGTTTGTAGTCAGTTCTCATACCAATTCGAACGTGATGCATCTTCAAGTGAGGCATCTACATGCGAAAGTTGTTCGGACGACTACAACTACTGTTACGAGATAAAACAGATTGAACTAATAATATGAATTTCACTAACCTCAGTACTACCAACAACATGCATATAACCTAAAATTATCTTAACCAGTTTTCAATTTCTAAACGGATACTACAAATATACAATCTTACGAAAATAATTCAAGTTTCCATAACGCGTTTCAAACAACTAGTATTCTTCTTCAGGTTGCATCACATCTTTTGATGGATTCAAAGCACTTATGTCACCTGGAGAAGAACATTACGTCTTCAAAACGAATTTTTGTATAAATCATTTTTACGTGGAGACTTGAATTATTTTCCCAAAAAAGTGAATACTACATAGTAACAAACTAAACAACTCACAACATAGAGATTTACACAATGTTTTATTACCTACTGTAAATAAATAGAAATTCTTATTATTATTAGTTTATTATGCTACTGCAAAATTAAAAATTTTTTATATACTATTTTATGAAATATATGGCTCTAAGTAACTTTTTTCAAGCGACCGAAACAATACTCTTCAGATTCCGATTTTAGTCCGCGAAGTTCAGCTCCCGGCCGAACTTCGCTCCCGTTACTCTTCGCTTTCATTGTAACCTAATTTCATTTGTTTATACTTTTTTTTAAGATAGTAAAAGAAATAACAAAATAATAACGAATAGCTGGTTAATTGAATTTGAAGATTTTATAAAGAAACAAAAATTAAGTTCTCTTATTACATCTTCTGTTCTTTGTACACATGTTAAATTATCATTTGATCATTAATCATGACAAGTTTTGTTTGTTCTCTGAGAAATGAAAAGGAATTATTGTCAGGCAGTGACGTCTCTTTGACCGAATTCCTTAAAACCATTGTATTGATTTCTAGTTCCAAGGAGATCACGCAATAACAACGTTTTTAGCTTGGCAAATAACAGTTTGAGCAAACAGAACTCATGTTCAGATGACACAATTATCGAAATAAAAACAATAATAAATATCTTAATTTAAAAATACAAAAGAGATAGGAAGAAAAAATCCTTCAAATAGATAATGTTGGGCTCTTTTCAAAAATAAATGAAAGCCTTTTCTTGATAGTTATGAAGCTACCTATTCAACAGAATATTTTTCATAAGTCTCTCCTGTTCCAGTTGATTATCCTTGACAAAATTTTTCATTTTTTTAACAAAAAATAAAGCTAGTTATTTTTTACTGAATATTTTAATACTTATTGAAACATTTATGGTGTTTAATTCAAATAAACAATTAAAGGACTTAACATAAACGGACTTCTATTTCAACAGTGTAAAATTATTGAGGATAAGTTATTTAAAATTGAAATAATCAAATAAAAATATAACACAGTAATAAAAATTATTAAAAAAATAAGGTTTTTAGTTTTTGAAGAATAATGCTGTCATGAAATCATTGTTTAGAGGAATGAAACTATGTGATTGAATTATGGAACGTTCAATGCTATAATTTTACACAGAATGTTACAATCCATATCTTCACAACATAAATAACTACCACCTTCAGAAAAAAATTGAACTTAAATTATTATTGATGTTATAATTCATATTTTTAAAATAATTATTCATTAATCAATTGCTGATGGAACCATCTGTACAATCAGTTACTATGTGATATTTACTGCTTACTAGATATTACAGACCAAGTTTCCACACCATCAAACTTTTAAAAAAGCGTATTTTTACCTTCTCACTTGGAAATGATAAACCTGAAGAAGAACACTATGCGTTCGAAATGTTATTTGGTTAATAAATTTGTTTATGAGGAGACTTTTCCTATAGTTTACAAACAAGTAGTTGAAGTTTTTTAATTCAACTAGAAGTAAGATAATATTGCACTATAAACACAAAAGAGACTTTACTAAAATTAAAGAATAAATTTGTAATTTATTTTATTAAAATAGGTTTAATAATTTTTAAATAGACTAAACTAAAAAGCTAAACTAAATAAACACATGAGCTTAACAACGTCTCTTCTTTCGTCTTCACAGCAAGTCAGAATACTTTTAAAATCAAAATTATATTACTAAGTGAAAATTTTAAAGTTTAAATTTTTAAAGGAAATATATAAATTATAGGCATTTAATTGGGGAACATGATTTTATAAAGGTGCACATTACATTATAAAAAAAAAAACTTTAAGGCGACAGAAATATTATTCAACTGAGTATACCAAAAATACGTGAACAAACCATTTCAAGTAACATAATAAACATGATAAGATAATTCAGAAGTCCCCACAATCCGGTGGGTGCTAGAAGACTAGTTTAGATCAACGCAGGACTAAGCATGGAAAGTGCTTTAATTTGGCTCTTAATTTGGCTTTTAATTGGAAAATTACAGTATTTCCTATGAAACTGAAGCATCTAAAATAAATTAATTCAAGAAAGGTTACACTCTTAATTGTATTATCCATGAATGCCACCCAATTCCCTAATCAACTGAACGGATTTTACGTAAACCTGCAACATTTTTGTAAAAATTTCACGTTTATTATTTATAAAAAAAAACAAGTAATGAACAATTGTTTATTGAGAATGAGTTTCACATATTAATCTCGGTTTTGAAAGTATAAAAAACAGGATGTAAACAAACTAAGATAATTATAATCAAATTGTTACCTATAAATATAGGTGAGAATAAAAAATCAAGTTATTATTTGAATAAATCATTTTACTATTTAGATATACTGTTAGATTACAGTATCGTAAAACTACCGATGTAACATTAGAAACAAGTGTTACACCGTAATCCTTATTTTTGACATAATGCTAAATAATTTTATATGTTCTTTGCATTAAGTTAGTGTGTTGAAACAAACTAAGGATTGTATTGTATTAAATCCTAATGATTTCAATAATTTAGGCATTTGTAGAAATATTTTATTTCTAAGGAGCACAATGATGATCACAATCAGAGATGACAGTTTATTAAACAGTGGAAAAAGTGAAGCTTTCAATTCTCAAAATCACGTTTGTTTCTATGGTATACAATTCAATAATTTATCACTGAAATATGAAGAACTTAAAAAAATAATATATTAATAACATAAATTAAATAATTTTTAAATTTATATTTGATAATACTACAAAGATAATGTCATATGGGTAAAATGCTAATTTAATTATAAATTGGTACCTGAGCCATAAAAGTAGAAAAATTTGAACACTTAAACAAAATAATCCGAGAAAGTAAGAGACGAGACATTGCGGAGGGTGGTAGCAACCCGACTGCCCTTATCGACCAATTCGCGATAGCAAAATTGTTTGCTGCTAGGTCAGACCAGACAGACTTCTCAGAAACTCTTCTAACCTAGTGTTTCTCAACGTGTGAGCCGCAGGCCACTGGTGGGTCACGAGTCTGTTACAGGTGGGTCGCAGAGATGTATGATAAATAGCTCTACCTTGCATTAATACAAATAAATATCATATTCAACTCCCATGAGCAGAAAACAAAAGTGTTGAATGTCCTAAAAAGGTAATTTTTTAGAGTTTAGTCTTTTATTCAAGCAATCACAAATATTAAAAGGCAATTTACATAAGAATTTTGTTTTCAAGTATATCAATTATAATTGATAAAAAAATATCCTTTCTCAACTTCGAGATATGCTACGAAAGAGGTCAAGAACACAATGCTTTAACTGACTTCAGGAATTATGAGATCAGTATAACTTTGGAAAATATTGGCAGTTATAACACTTGGCAGATATCTGAGGGCACTTATATAACGATTATGACTCGGGAGGTAAAATATGGCACACATATATTGTCACATCAAGCCAGTCCCATATGAGTATGTCATCTACAGCACTTATATAACGATTATGACTCGGGAGGTAAAATATGGCACACATATATTGTCACATCAAGCCAGTCCCATATGAGTATGTCATCTACAGCACTTATATAACGATTATGACTCGGGAGGTAAAATATGGCACACATATATTGTCACATCAAGCCAGTCCTATATGAGAATGTCATCTACAGCACTTATATAACGATTATGACTCAGGAGGTAAAATATGGCACACGTATATTGTCACATCAAGCCAGTCCTATATGAGAATGTCATCTACAGCACTTATATAACGATTATGACTCGGGAGGTAAAATATGGCACACGTATATTGTCACATCAAGCCAGTCCTATATGAGAATGTCATCTACAGCACTTATATAACGATTAAACTCAGGAGGTAAAATATGGCACACATATATTGTCACAACAAGCCAGTCCTATATGAGAATGTCATCTAGAGCACTTATGTAATGATTATAACTCATGAGGTAAAATATGGAAGATATCTAGTGTCACAACAAACTAATCCCATAAGAAAATGTCATCTACAGCACTTATGTAATGATTATAACTCAGGAGGTAAAATATGGCACACATATATTGTCACAACAAGCCAGTCCCATATGAGAATGTCATCTAGAGCACTTATATAACGATTATGACTCGGGAGGTAAAATATGGCACACATATATTGTCACATCAAGCCAGTCCCATATGAGAATGTCATCTACAGCACTTATATAACGATTATGACTCAGGAGGTAAAATATGGCACACGTATATTGTCACATCAAGCCAGTCCTATATGAGAATGTCATCTACAGCACTTATATAACGATTATGACTCGGGAGGTAAAATATGGCACACGTATATTGTCACATCAAGCCAGTCCTATATGAGAATGTCATCTACAGCACTTATATAACGATTATGACTCAGGAGGTAAAATATGGCACACATATATTGTCACAACAAGCCAGTCCTATATGAGAATGTCATCTAGAGCACTTATATAACGATTATGACTCAGGAGGTAAAATATGGCACACATATATTGTCACAACAAGCCAGTCCTATATGAGAATGTCATCTAGAGCACTTATGTAATGATTATAACTCATGAGGTAAAATATGGAAGATATCTAGTGTCACAACAAACTAATCCCATAAGAAAATGTCATCTAGAGCACTTATATAACGATTATGACTCGGGAGGTAAAATATTACACACATATATTGTCACATCAAGCCAGTCCTATATGAGAATGTCATCTAGAGCACTTCTGTAAAAATTATGACTTAAAAGGTAAAATATGGCAGATATGTAGTGTCATAACAAACTAATCCCATAAGAAAATGTCATCTAGAGCACTTATATAACGATTATGACTCGGGAGGTAAAATATGGCACACATATATTGTCACATCAAGCCAGTCCCATATGAGTATGTCATCTAGAGCACTTATGTAAGAATTATGACTTAGAAGGTAAAATATGGCAATATTAGTGTCACAACAAACTAATCCTCATAAGAAAATGTCATCTAGAGCACTTATATAACGATTATGACTCGGAGGTAAAATATGGCACACATATATTGTCACATCAAGCCAGTCCTATATGAGAATGTCATCTAGAGCACTTCTGTAAAGATTATGACTAAGAGGTAAAATATGGCAATATCTAGTATCACAACAAACTAATCCCATAAGAAAATGTCATCTAGAGCACTTATATAACGATTATGACTCGGGAGGTAAAATATTACACACATATATTGTCACATCAAGCCAGTCCTATATGAGAATGCCATCTAGAGCACTTCTGTAAAAATTATGACTTAAAAGGTAAAATATGGCATATATGTAGTGTCATAACAAACTAATCCCATAAGAAAATGTCATCTAGAGCACTTATATAACGATTATGACTCGGGAGGTAAAATATTACACACATATATTGTCACATCAAGCCAGTCCTATATGAGAATGTCATCTAGAGCACTTCTGTAAAAATTATGACTTAAAAGGTAAAATATGGCAGATATGTAGTGTCATAACAAACTAATCCCATAAGAAAATGTCATCTAGAGCACTTATATAACGATTATGACTCGGGAGGTAAAATATTACACACATATATTGTCACATCAAGCCAGTCCTATATGAGAATGTCATCTAGAGCACTTCTGTAAAAATTATGACTTAAAAGGTAAAATATGGCAGATATGTAGTGTCATAACAAACTAATCCCATAAGAAAATGTCATCTAGAGCACTTATATAACGATTATGACTCGGGAGGTAAAATATTACACACATATATTGTCACATCAAGCCAGTCCTATATGAGAATGTCATCTAGAGCACTTCTGTAAAAATTATGACTTAAAAGGTAAAATATGGCAGATATGTAGTGTCATAACAAACTAATCCCATAAGAAAATGTCATCTAGAGCACTTATATAACGATTATGACTCGGGAGGTAAAATATTACACACATATATTGTCACATCAAGCCAGTCCTATATGAGAATGTCATCTAGAGCACTTCTGTAAAAATTATGACTTAAAAGGTAAAATATGGCAGATATGTAGTGTCATAACAAACTAATCCCATAAGAAAATGTCATCTAGAGCACTTATATAACGATTATGACTCGGGAGGTAAAATACGGCACACATATAGTGTCACAACAAGCCAGTCCTATATGAGAATGTCATCTAGAGAACTTATGTAAAAATTATAACTTAAGAGGTAAAATATGGCACCTAATGTCACAAGCTAATCCTATAAGAGAATGTCATCTAGAATATTTATGAAGGATTATGATTCAGGAGGTAAAATACGGCAGGTATGTATTGTCACAAGCCAGTCCTATAAGAGAATGTTATCTAGGACACTGTCACTGGATAACTACTCAAAACGTTAGTTATTCCTAGTCAATAACATATCAGTTACTTCAGTGACATATGACACTCAGTGATTCTGATTTGACAAACTCAGTTCATATTTAATATGAACTGACAATGATCCAATGACATGAATGCCAATCATATGGTCGGAATACTGAATGACAGGTGAACGGAATATATCCTTAAAGAGTGTTTAGAATAACACAATGTTTGTCAAGATCACAATTTCCATAACAAGTGCAGATTCATCAGTCTGTTATTGTCACCAGATTATGTTTGACTATGTCAAATAAAACTCCTCTCTAAATGCTCATTATCCAAACAATTTGTTTTATGGCGGACAACCAAAGTCTGGGTTTAAAATTAGGCTTTCAGCGATCTCACAACAAAAATCATAATATGAATAATGGCAGAGAGTTGTCAAGGGTCTTTAAACAAATTACAACTAATTAATTATCATTTAAAATATTGTTTAAACTGAGATAAATGGGAATTAGTACTATAGAGCTCAAGCATAACAACTCAAGACACAAACATGTTTGTATTAGACTCCTACTGTACAAAATATCTACGGTATCATGAAGTGCTGATCAACCTTTTTTTTATAACATGACCTACTTTTACTTATCATTCCTTTAGAAATCAACAGTTTTAACATGAATATTAATAAGTACAGTGATACCTCGGGATACGAGTTTAATTCGTCCCATAACCTTGCTCATATATCAATTTACTCGTATCTCAAAGCAATTTTCCCCATTGAAATCAATTGAAATGCCATTAATCTGTTCCAGCCCGAAAAATACTTACCCCTAATTGTTTTTGTTACGTGATTTTGAATAAGAAAAATATATTTATAAATGACAAATATTATATAAAAACATAATAAAAGAGAATACAGAGGTGGTTAGAAAAACTGGTTTTATTAAGTTTACGTACCTATGTAATTAGTATTTTGGTTATTTAAATTTAACTTAGACATAACTTAAATGATACTGTATGTTTAATTTTAGTTACTGATTTTCTCTTCACTGGTCTTTCCCTTTTTGCAGGATTAAAAAAAATAACTGTCCAAAGAGGTTTGTTTCTTCCTCTCTTTCAGAATACTACGGAAATAAGTTAGGCAACTTTCATTAAATAGATCTCCGATGCACGACTAGTTACAACTTTTTCGGGGTGTTTCTTTGCTACGAACTGTGAAACTCTCTCCCACATTCCCAAGATTTTCCAATTTTCAAAGGAAAACTGAGAACTGATTGGGCTGTAGGCGGCATCATACAAAAAAGCAATGTACATATTTATAAATGACCTGATACTACAATTGGCTGTTACTCGTATCATAAATTTCACTCGTATTTCAAAACAAAATTTCGCTCATTTGACAGCTCGTATCTCAAATAACTCGTATGTTGGAGCACTCGTATCCCGAGGTACCACTGTATACGTATACTTGTCTCTTAATAATACATTTATAAAACGATTTTAAATGAATAGACTTGTCTATTTATTACATAAGCAACAAAGTAAAATTGGGTATTTATGTGACCCCGCCATATTTTAATTATCAGATTTATAAAATGAATTTTTATTTATGGTGAATTTCGTTGAAGTCATCTAGAATGAATTAATCGTAGATGAATGAATCTAAATTGGCATCTAGAACATTTATATAAGGATTATAACTCGGGAGGGAAAATATGGAAAATATCTAATGTGACAATCTAGATGATTAGTGAGATGTCCTAGCAGATTAGTAAGTACATGATGTCGCATATACTCGTAGGAGTAAGAGTTGTCCGACCAGTTTCGGACGTTGTCCATTCCCAAGTGAAACCAATACTTCTACTTAATCCATTCTACAACTACAGTATACGAGGTTTGACAGTATCACCTATGAATCTGATTTCAACTAATATCTGTGCTACTAACAGTTGCATGTAAATTCCTTAAAGATGACGTATCTATCTGCAAGCATTGTTACAAATAATATTTGTAATTTGGTTTAATTTTTACTTTACTATAAATAAAGTATAGTGATCGTGAAAAAAATCGATCTCGAGATTTTGACGGAATTTCATGTTTTGAGGTAGTCGTTTTATGAAGTTTTTTCGATGTTGTCCGTGTGTATGTAGGTGGGTCGGTGAGTATGTATCCGAAATTTGTGGCCACGCTACGGTCCAGAATCTTTGATGGATCAAATTGGTATTTTACATAGTGTAGATGAACCCTATTATTTCAGAGTAATTATGCCAGATGGGAAAGTTACTTTATGACCAAAAACCTGATTTTAGACAACAAATTGTTTCTCCTAAAATACTAATTCTAGAGACTTGACATTTTGGCATTATCTTTGTGGCTACAAAAGCAATAAACGAAAAACACTCTCAGATTTTGAAAACAACAGAAAATATCTTTCTTTCAATAAAGTGTAAGAATTTTGACTTATAATTCAATCAGAAAGCTTGTGACAGCGATACAAGCCACACCGTTTAAAGGATCAAAATAAAACTATACCTAAAAATATAATTTTATGATGAGGATGAGTTGAGATATTTTTGTCAAAATTACTTTTACTATATGGGCGTTAAAGTACATTTTCTGTTTTCAGAAAACGTTTTTGACCCTAAACGGTTCATTAAAAAAACAATCAAATTTTGACAAAATATTGAATAGAAAATGAAAAATTTATAAAAGAAATCATGAAATTCCAGTTAAGGTAAAGAGCAATAAAGCTGAATATTGATCCTGGACTAATGGTTTACTTGCTATACATGTCGTATTTTTTTACATTTATTTACATAAAGCGAGTGAATTTATTTTCAGTGAGTGAATCCACTGAAATAAAACTCATGTTTAGTGGTTTAATGGAAAATGTTTAAATAATTTAATAATCTGTTATGAGATGTAAAAGAATAAAAAAATCAACGCCAATCAAACATATAATTTCTGATTCTTTCAATGATGTGGTGGATTTGTCCCACGATATTCTCTAATCAATCTATATTTTGCACCTTTTAACAAACTTAATGTCAGTGTAAATTTTAACATCTAATGATATGATATACATCAGTGGTGTGATACACAAAAATAAGCATACATATTGATACATGGATTAATCACTATCTGTACTACCTCAGGAATGAAAGACAAATAACATTCAATAATAACATCTCCCATTTAGATACTTATATTATGTTTACTTATAGTAAAGCTGAGTGTAGGCCACTCCATATTTTTTTATTTTTCATAATGTCCTCATTCAAACACGCATATTCTGATAAGAAAGTAGATAAGAAACAAGCTAAAATTATGTTAACAGTTCTTTTGAATATTGTAAATTATTCTAGAGTACATATTCAAATTAAAAGCAAAGTTTAACATTGCTTGTACCAGCAGTTATAAGATTAGAACTGTAAGTGATAGACCAAAAATTTCCTACGATAACAGATAAAACACCTATGATACATCTGAACAAGGGTCAATGGATGGACGGACAGGATCTTCTTTAAAACCCAATAAAAAATATCTACATTATTACACTCTTCTAAAAAACACAATTGCTTCCTCATCTTAAACGAGAACGTAATTTTACAAAAAAGTAAAAATTTTTGTAAAAGATAATTATTTATTCATATAGCATGAAACGTGAAGCCAGTAACTGAATTTGGACAAATGAGAAACGGTGAAGGTCGAGATTTGTAGCTTATGAGACCCTTTACTCTAGTTAGACCCAGTGGACCTACAGAAGGTGAGGGTTGAGATTTGTAACTTATGAGACCCTTTACTCTAGTTAGACCCAGTGGACCTACAGAAGGTGAGGGTTGAGATTTGTAACTTATGAGACCCTTTACTCTAGTTAGACCCAGTGGACCTACAGAAGGTGAGGGTTGAGATTTGTAACTTATGAGACCCTTTACTCTAGTTAGACCCAGTGGACCTACAGAAGGTGAGGGTTGAGATTTGTAACTTATGAGACCCTTTACTCTAGTTAGACCCAGTGGACCTACAGAAGGTGAGGGTTGAGATTTGTAACTTATGAGACCCTTTACTCTAGTTAGACCCAGTGGACCTACAGAAGGTGAGAGTTGAGATTTGTAACTTATGAGACCCTTTACTCTAGTTAGACCCAGTGGACCTACAGAAGGTGAGGGTTGAGATTTGTAACTTATGACCTTTTTGGGTTATTCATGACATCTTATAAGAAAACCCGGTTATAATTTTAAACAACAAAAGTAATAATTTGAAACATTTTAAAAGTTAATCGAAAAACTCTTCTGGTAGAAAAGTCAAAAAACACTCTGCGCAAACATATATACTTACTTAACTATAATACGTACGTCTAGGGCGTGCTCTGTTTTTTAAGTATAGTCATACCAGAAACACTCTTCTGGCATTTTTAGGATTAAATATATTTTAATACATAATTACAGAGAAAAATTATTTACTATTATGGAATAATATTAAATGGAAGAAATAACTCACTTTTTCCGTAACAACTCCCGAATGCTTTTTTTTTACAATTAAGTTATTTTTGTTTCATTAGATAAACATGGAAAATGTAAAGAATAATAAATAAACTCTGAAAAGAATAAAAAGTAAAAAACAAATAATAAAAGAAACTAGGGGAATATTTAAGAACTTATTAATAAAGACTGAATATTCTGACAACCAGAATGGAGACAAATCTGAGTCAATCATTAGAATGATTAACTCGTAAATAGTCTTAATATTTTTGTTTTCTATTCATTAACTAAGAAATTATTCATATTTATTTAGAAATAATTTAAACATTGAACACATATGTCATTGAAGGGATAGGTAAAATTAAGAATTACTGGAATGACCTTCACCAGGAGTGCGATGTCAATTTGCAATTAATTGTTAGCCGCAACACGTCTCAGCATTACAAAATAATCTAACTGTAATAATTATGAATACAAACAATATGTTTAATATTTCATTTTAATGTAATATTTATTTTTATTCTAGCACTGCTAGCTGAAGATATAATAGGAATAAAACTACCTCCAATTATTAAAACATAGATCTGTAACAACTCCAAATCAAAGTGTATGAATGCGCAAATTTGTTTATACGTATTTTACTAAATTAGAACGAGCTGCTTTAATTAATTTCTATATTAATTATGAAGCCTAAATTTGTATAATATACTAAAAATATATACTTTCAGGTAAACGAACAATCAAACAAACAAAAAACTGTTTATTATTAAACGAGAGTTTATTATTATTATCAGTGTTTGTTTTATATAAATAAAAAAAAAATGAATCAACGTTTCCAGTTTTTTAATTTTGTTGGATAAAAATGTTTGTCAAGTGTTTAATGTTTACATATCTTAGTTTAAAAGAAGGAGAGGTGGAAAAAGATGAGTCATTACATTAAGTTTCTTTGGTATAGAAAAAGCTATTATTAGATGGGCAATATCTATCAATGTCTGCTACATTGCCAACTCCTTAGGAGTGGTTCTAGGTCAAGTTCGCAAATGTTGATCTCGAACCATATGCGATTGTTTGTAAGTTACTCTATATAACAATATAGTCTTTATACTTTATCTTAAAAATTATCACCGATTATAAAAAAATACCAATTTTAAATTTTGCTCAATGTAGTTATTTTGATGCCCCCTAGAATCCATGTTTGATATTTTTTTATTATATGTAATTTTATTGTTATGTTATTTTATTTAGTAATTTTAATAACAACAGATTGATCAATGAGTTTAAGTTTCATTAAGTTCAGATAATTCCATTAATTATGTTCAGTTAAGATTAGTTAAGTATAACTAATAAAATGATAATAACCACATTTATACAAATGATACATTATTCATTAGCATGTATGTGTTGTTCATCAAAAGTTCATTAGCATACTAAAAGTCGCACTGCTTGATAACTGTTGATAAAATCTCACAATATACAGTTCTAGCATTGCAAAAAAAACCTTCTGTCTGTTGGAAAATAATGCATTGGAATGAAATACTACGTTAAAACGGTTTCATTTTTCCCATTACCCTCATCAATCTCGAAACTTGAAATACCGTATTTACTATTTTCTTAATATGCATATTGTATTACAAAAATTTCATGAACTTAGTATTTTTTCAAGAGGCGTTATACCACTTAATAATATACCATTACGTTCCACCTGTAGTCAATAATCAGATTCGGTCACTTTTATTTTATTGCTAGGGGTCAGGTTAGCTCAGTGGTTACGTGCTCGCCTCAGAACTGATAGGACCGGGGTTCGATCCCCACCTGGCCCTCGATTTATTCACGCGGGAAGTGAATAAATCTGAGCACGTCGTCCCTCGGAGAAGGACGTTAAACTGTCGGTCCCGAGCCTGTACGATGTCAGGTACTTGTTAAAGATCCCTACTCTAAATACACTTGAGTTAGGCAAAATTTAGGACTCCCACTGTAGAATCAATCTTCATTGTGTGGTGTCACAAAAGGCCAATGCTCGGCCTAAGTGTGTTCCCTTGTGGGACTGTCACTGCAACCTAACCTAACCTAACCTAACCTGTTTTATTGCAAATTATGAACTTCAATTAATTTATTTATTAAAAGTAAATTTCTTTTCATAATTATAATAATAATCAATAATCAAATCGAATTATTCATATTCATAAAATATTTGTCAGCCTCCAGATACTATCATGTTGAATAAGCAAAACATTTTTCAAATTGTTATTTGTTAGTTTACTGAAAAAACTATTGGAACTTGCCTTGGTCAGCACAGTTATCAGAAAGATAAAACCCATTTGTAATTGAAGATTAAATTCCTTGTCTAGGTTTTCCTAAATTTAAACTTATTTATTATTTGTATCAATAGTCCTTACAATAGTTATATCTGGTCACTCTCTGACATAAATGTAGAACACAATACTTAAAAATTTATGTTAATGAAACTATATTTTATGCAGACTTCACTAAGTTTTCATCACAAATATGCAATGCATGATATATATTGTTCTGTAGGCTTCAAGCATATTTAATAAATCTTCTATAGCAAGTTAGTAAAAAAAAATATGGAGTGCCCTGCACTCAACTTTACTATATAAGTAAACATGATATAAAACTTGTATGGAATAACACACACATCTTGCAGTTTCGATTATTTTTTAAATACGAGGCAAGGAGAACTGGTTCAAATTTAGTTTAAAGATCATACTATATCTTCAAAAGGAGAATTCAATAATATGTGTAGAACTATTTAAGAATTTTTTTTACTTAACTACTATGAATGGTAATTGTATTTGACGTCATACGAAGAATGCAGACTCTGTCTTGAAGAGGTAGAAACCTTTCATCACATTATATCCCAATTTGGGCCAATTGCCTAGCAGAGGATAAAATTTATTGTCAAACCATACCTCAAACTACAGAAGTGAGGGATACTTCCTTTGTAAATTTATGAATATCATTAAAGAACTTTAAATCTGAAGTTGAATTTAGTTACAACAATGGGATGTACAATATAACAGGTGCGGCCGTGGAGCGTACGAGTCAATGAGTTGCAGGCCCTAAGTTTAATAATTTTAAGAACATCAGATTGATCAGTGATTTCAAGTTTCTTATAACTGATAAAATGATAATAACCACATTCATACAAATGATACATTATTCATTAACATGTATGTAGAGCCACATTAAATTAAAACAAAAAACAGTTGGTCAACAAGTTTTATATGGTTTACTTACAGTAAAATTGAGTGTAGAACACTCCAGATTTTTCAAATTTGAATTTAACTTATTTGAAGTTGAAAAAGAAATCATAATATATTATACTATTATATAATTTATTAAAGCAGTTAATATCTCTAACATTAATCACGAAATTAACAGTTTTTTAAAAGAAATAAATAATACTTTGCACTTCAACAGAGAATTTAGTCATTCTGAGGTAAAATGGATAAACCAACAAAAGTCTCCACACAAATGAAGTTTTATTTAACGCGTTTCGAACACTTTGTCTTCCTGATGATGAACACAAAGTGTTCGAAACGCGTTGAATAAAACTTAATTTGTGTGGAGACTTTTGTTGGTTTATCCATTTTACCTCAGAATGAGTAAATACCACACAATTACGGATTGCACAACTAATGATTTAGAGAATTTAGTATAATAGAGTAAAATTATTTATAAAACTTGATTCAAATTAATACATGAGGCTATGTTACTTACATGTATCTTGTTAACAGATTTGTGAGTGGAGACTCCGTCAACGTCAAGTCGGGCTGATCTTTGTGAAGATGCTAAATCTTCATGATAACTGATATCACCAGCCTGCATTTTCTTAGTACGAGAAGAATCTGTTGCTGATTTTTCAGCAGAAAATCCATCAGCCATAACTTTACTTTTGGATTGTGAAGACATTCTTGTCATTTCAAATTTGACTGTTTTTGGAGGTGAATCTGCTGGAGGGGTTTCAGGAAAAGTGACTAAAGGTTCTCCACCACTATCGCCTTCTTCTAATTCCTCTAATGAACTTCCCATTCTGTCTAGTTTCATCGTTGATAAATTTTTCATTTCAGAAATACTAGACTTTAGTTCATTCAAATCTGATTTGATAGAAGAAGCTTTCATTTCACTACTAACATGCATCCTTGCTGAAGATGATGACTTTGCTACCCTAGACGTAGTTGTGGTTGAAGATGTACTGTTCGAGCTCTTTGAGTTAGCCATCATCTAAACAGAAAATAAATATTACATTAATTTACCATCAAAAATTTGTATTTTTTTTAGTTTACTATGCAAGATTCAAGAAAAACTATAACAGTGTAATAAATATAAAGTTATACATCTAAATTTGTAATTTCAATTGATTTCTATACTTGAAGAAATGAGAACGAGTACAATATTGATGGCAGACAATGAATATTAAAGAAGTATTTATACAGTTGGAAATTATCATGACTATCATCTTACTATCATGATAAACACACCAAAAGATACATTCTTTTCGAGAACATTGATCAACAACATTGAGAAGGTATAACTACCATATAAACATTAAGTGAAATATGAACAACAAATCTGTTTTGCCTCATCATGAATACTGTGTCGATGATAAATTAAGTTGCTTAAGTTCCCATATATGCTGAATATAAAATCTGAAAAGATCAACTTTACTTTATGAAAAAGCATTATCATGATGACTGAAAAACAACTTCGCTGTTTATATTTTTTATTGTTACTATATTTTAAATGAATTACCAGTCAAACTCTGTGGAATTTGAACAAATTTACTCAACTGATCACGAAACACAGAAATCTGTGAAAATATCGTAATCACATTGAGTCCCGATTGCCATACAATCTCATACAATCATGTAGACAATTTATACAATGTCTAAAATATAAATAGCCATTCATCTCAACATTATTAATTGACATAAAGTTCTATAGAAAGGGGTCTATTTTCTTCTAATAGACCCATAGAAGAAAAGAGAATTCAAGCAATGTTATTATTGAATAGAGAGTTACATATGAACAGTTGCTATTCGAAAAATAAAAGAACATTAATATAAAGCTACTGTTGAGTTGAAATCCCTTTATAGAGAGTTAATAATGAAAATAAATTGAGAATTCATATAGCATTATTGTTGAATCTAGAGTTGTTGAGAAAGACCCAGTAATGAAAAAAAACGTGTTGATATACTGTTATTGCTGAATTGAGTGATGTTGAGAAAGACCCAGGAATGAAGAAAAAATTTTATATACTGTTATTGTTGAATCGAGTGTTATTGAGAAAGACCCAGGAATGAAAAAAAGTGTTGATATACTGTTATTGCTGAATTGAGTGATGTTGAGGAAGACCCACCCAGTAATTAAAAAAAATGTTGATATACTGTTATTATTGAATTTTGTGATGTTGAGAAAGACCCAGGAATGAAAAAAAAAGTGTTGATATACTGTTATTGTTGAATCGAGTGTTATTGAGGAAGACCCAGGAATGAAAAAAAGTGTTGATATACTGTTATTATTGAATGGAGTGTTATTCAGAAAGACCCAGGAATGAAAAAAAAAGTGTTGATATACTGTTATTGTTGAATCAAGTGTTATTGAGAAAGACCCAGGAATGAAAAAAGTGTTGATATACTGTTATTGCTGAATCGAGTGTTATTGAGAAAGACCCAGTAATGAAGAAAAAAGTGTTTTGAGCCCGTTAATTGGTAAAAATTCAGGAAGCCATATTAAAAACCATGTTGACAAGCGGTAAATTAAAAAGTGTCCATATGGTTGAAGAATATAAATAGATTAGTTTTGATGTTAAGTACCTATTTACCAATGTACCTGTAACTGATCTCTTACTCCAGAAAAAATTAGTTAAATTTCCCCTCCAACTACCTTCCACTAATATAACCGAGTTAATTAAGTTATATGTGGTGGGTAGATATTTTCTGCTTGAAAATAACTTTTATAAACATAAATTTGGTCTGGCAATAGTAATTGCTTATCCCCTCGCCCGTGTAATTCATATGTGGAATTTTTTAAACTAAAATGTCAAGTTCAATACTGCCTAGGAAGGATAAATGGTTTTTATGTGTTGACGACATATTGTGCATTTGTCTTCTATAAATAAAGTTGCTTTTCTAATAAAATTAAATTCATTAGTGCACACAATCCAGTTCACAATGGAAGATGTAAGATGTAATTTGCCTTCCTTAGATTCCTGATCCAAAGTTTACCTAAAGAGTTAGGTTTTAGTGTATATAGCAAACATACTAAACTGCTTGTGTATGCCCATTTTTATTCTTCTCATCCAAGAAATGTTAAAATATCTATTTTTAGACATATGTTTTTATGTCTAAAATATGAGAGCGTTAAGAGTGTGCTCCCCTGAATTCCTTAATGATGAGATTAATAATATTAAGTCAATTGCTATATCTTAAAATACCCCTCCTCTTATATCGACATAGCTTTAAAGAGTGCTAGAAAAACTTTCTCCAATATTTCAACAGAATCTAATTCAATGCCAAATTCCACAGTTTTACTGTGTCATGAGTCATTAAACCCTCTTTCAAGGCTTGCTCGTAAACTTTATTTTAATATAGTTTTTTCTAATCGTAATAGGCAATAATAAAAAAAAACTCTCCCATGGAACTGGAGTGCAGTGGTATTTATAAAATTTCGTGTACAAGTTGCCATAAAATTTATATGAGTCAAATTGGTAAATCTTTAAAAAACACATGACAAACAACACCAATACAACGTAAGTAGACAGTGAAAAAGTAGCGGGTTATTCTTGAATACAAATAATGAAAATCACCATATTGATTGGAACGGGGCTAAAATGACTACTTATGAAAAATCGGTGTTGTTCTGAAATATTATGGAATCCTCTCTGATTAAATGTAATAGATCAAATATTATAAACATTAGTAACGGTTTATTGAAGCTTGACTCAGTATTGGCGAGGGCAATAGCCTCATCTAAGCAGGGTTGACAGCTAGTTGATGGTTTTTTTTACTTATTTCTTGCCTGAACTCCATTGTTTACCCTAACATCTCTCACCAGTACATTGACCTTTATTTTTTGTATTAATGGTATTATTTAATTTAATTGTACATACAAATTCTAGAAAGTTTCTATCCTAAAAAGAATAAAGGTTAAATTTCTAATAAAGTGTAATACTCATTCTGTTTATTAGTAACACTTATTCGGCACATTTCATATCATAATAAACACATTACTGTTCTTTTCTCAGGTATTAAGCTTTTTTAAAAAGTCTTAGGATATTTTCTCAATAGATGGATAGTACCGATGTGTAAAAACTTTAAAATTATAGGTTCAAAACGATAAAAACTATTAATCAGTATTAAGAAATCAATTATACAAATTAATTAATTTAAACGTAAAATTAGAGATTATAACCAACATTTAAACGCAGGTTGATTAATTTACATTTCGATGTGTTAAATTTTTTTATGTACGAGTAATTATTTTTTTAATATTAATTTTATTAATATTAAATTAATTAATTAACATTAACATTAATTTTAATTAGTAATTTAGATTAGAAAATCAGTTACAGGATAAAATTCATAGAAGCCTATATCTGAGGAAGAACAGCAATGTAATCAAACTCTTGCTTGGTCAGTAATAGTATAGGAAGATGTAATATACTCGTACACTGAACTAAACGTTTGGAGTTAGAATTAATTATATTAAATGTTTTCATGTGAGAAATAGTCAAAACTTCTGCTTACACTCTCAGAGAGGAAGTAATAATGTCAGTTTATCAAGTACTTGTTTAAATATTTACTTAAATAAATTTAGATCAAGTAAAAGTTCTCTTGATGTTGCACTAATCCGGTATTTTGAATGTGCTTGCTTGTTTGGCAGGTCAGTGACCACTTTCATACTATTAATCCAACTAAAATCATTTCAAGGGAATGTCTGCGGTTATATTATAAAGAAAAGGAAGATAAAAAAAGATTTTGAAAAGTTATCTGAGAATATGCAGCAGTCAGACAGGTTCATGAGATCATCTGTGGCACTTTTGTTGGCAGGTAAATAGTAATTTCATTACCAATACCATTCTACATGTAACTCTAACGATGACTATTGCTTGATAATGGTCCGATTTTAGAACTTCCGTGGTTTATACGTTGACATATACACAGGCTATTACCGAAAACGATTTAATAAATACAAAGAACACAGAAATATTCGTTAAGATTTTTTGACATCCATCATCGTCAGGTGAAGAATTGAAGAGAAAAAGATACTAGGAAGGCTAGCAATTATTTTCTAATTGCGGTTCTAAATACCGCACTTTCAGAATAGTCACATTTATAATAATAGCGGGTTTTAATCATGGAAGCTCATTGATTAACTCTATTAATTCGAAGATATTATAGATTAGTTTTTTTTATGGAGGCAGAAACATATAAACAAAATTCTTGGAATCTTAGATTTAATTTCTTAGCTTTAAGATAAGATTATGGGGGGTACCAGGTAAGTTGATCGCATATTTAATCAAAATAATATACTTTAAATATTTTCATAGGTTATAAAATCCTTTAAGTTATATTTATCTGTTTACGAGTATTATAACAGAATCGACGTACGAGTTCAGAATCGAAGAAGAGTAACTCACAGATCAAAGAAAGACACTTACAAACTCAAAAGTGCTTCTTTACTCTATATGTTAGGTTAGGTTAGGTTGCAGTGGCAGTCCCACAAGGGAACACACTTAGGCCGAGCATTGGCCCTTTACTCTGTATGTTACTCTTCTTCGATTTTGAACGCGTATTGTGTCCAGTTTGGATCGTCTTTCCGATTTACCGGGAATGCCTTCAATATATCTGTCTCCTAGGTTTGTCAAGATCAGCGAGAGACCAGGATAACTCTTTCGCAGCACGAGGGAACGCAGATCCTTACTCTAACACTACCTGTACAGAACTGTGGTAGTGAACACAACCGGAAGCAGATATAGCGGAGCTCTGCAAGAACAATGCCACTCTTATTAATAAAGAACTTTTTATTTCTCTAACCTGTTTTCTTTTATTAATTAATATTTATTATAATTATAACTTACACAATTGTTTCACATACTTGTACGTTTAATTCTATGCAAAAATAACATTATTTATTTGTTTTCAAATCCAGTATTATTATTCCATTATTTTTAAATACCTAGATATCTATTCCATCCAACTATATGCAACATACATGACAATAGATTTATTCTTACAGTTTTGATATCAAGGAGGAGGAGGAGGGGGAGGAGGAGGGGGAGGAGGAGGGGGAGGAGGAAGGGGATGAGGAGGGG
Source organism: Hermatobates lingyangjiaoensis (assembly GCA_026182355.1). Classification (NCBI taxonomy): domain Eukaryota; kingdom Metazoa; phylum Arthropoda; class Insecta; order Hemiptera; family Hermatobatidae; genus Hermatobates; species Hermatobates lingyangjiaoensis. The sequence continues at coordinate 4,739,682 of JAPFBL010001923.1, read as the reverse complement.
AGGAGGAGGGGGAGGAGGGGGAGGAGGGGGAGGAGGGGAGGAAGAGGGGGAGGAGGAGGGGGTGGGGGAGTGGGAGGGGAGAAGGAGGGGGAGGGGAGGAGGAGGGGGAGGGGAGGAGAAGGGGGGAGGAGATGGAGGAGGGGGAGGAGGAGGGGAAGAGGAGGGGGAGGAGAAGGATGGGGGGAGGAGGGGGAGGATGAGGGGAGGAGGAGGGGGAGGATGAGGGGAGGAGGAGGGGGAGGATGAGGGGAGGAGGAGGGGGAGGAGGAGGGGAGGAGGTGGAGGGGGAGTAGGAAGTGGAGGGGGAGGAGGGGAAGGAGGAGGAAGAGGAGGGGAGGAGGGGGAAGGGGGGAGAAAAGGGGGAGGAGAGGGGGAGGAGGAGGAGGAGGGGAGGAGGGGGGAGGAGGAGGAGGGGAGGAGGGGGGAGGAGGGGGAGGAGGGGTGGAGGGGGAGGGGGAGGAGGAGGGGAGGAGGAGGGGGAGGAGGAGGGGGAGGAGCAGGAGGAGGGGGAGGAGGAGGAGGGGGAGGAGCAGGAGGAGGGGGAGGGGGAATACGTAACAAGAATTGGTTCGTCTTTTTCAATATCTAATCTGGCATTCAACATAAATATATATATATATCCTTATGATTCGTTACGATGGTGACCAATAGGAGAGTAGAGTTTGTAGGTCCACCAATCATATTCCTTTCCCCGGACAACTCATAAAAAATAATATAACCTTATATATATAATATATATATAAATTTATTTTTATTCACTTAAAAGACGGAAAGACGATCCAAACTGGACACAATACGAGTTCAAAATCGAAGAAGAGTAACACACTTACTCTTTTTACAGGAGGAAAGAGAAAGGAACACTTTGTACAACGTGCTTGGTCTCCCTTTCTCTTTTCTCCAGGAGGCAGATTGCCCGAAAATTTAAGTTTGTAAGTGTGTTTACTCTGTGTGTTACTCTTCTTCGATTTATGAACTCGTAAAATAAGCACATATATTGATATGTGGATCAATCACTATCTGTACTACCTCGAGGAATGAAATACTAATAAACATCTCCATTTAGACATTTAGGTTGTCAAACGCGTTCCCAGATAAAGGGAAGTAAGACAAATAAAATAAGAATAAGTGAATAATAACTGAAACCTAAGAAATAATAAAAATAATAATCAATAACATGTAAGGAAGATGTGCTACCTATTTACACTAATAAATAGTGTTAACACTTTATTTATATATTTATTAATATAATATATGCTATATATATATATATATATATACCCAATATATATATATATATATATAACAAATTCAATAATATATCAACCGTTGGATAGAATAGGTGTATAATGTAATCGGGATTCGGTCAATTTTCCAGGATCAAAATCAAACTCTCAATGCCTACGTTTCGGTTTTATTTAAAACCTTTTTCATAGGCCTACAAACAAAGGATGACAAGAAATCATATATAAACATCAACATATAACTTATATCAAAATGGAATATTACAGTTGTGAAAAAACAAAAATATATATATACAAGTAGAAGTAATAGAAAAACAATAAACATATTTATAAACTTACAGAAGTCAGAATTTTTGGATTAAAAAATGATGAAATTTACATTATATAAAATGAAGTAACAATAGATAGTTAGTGAAATAACATCTTAACTGGTCAAGAATTTTTTAATTCAAAAATTCTGACTTCTGTAAGTTCATAAAAATGTTTATTGTTTTTCTATTACTTCTACTGGTATATATATATTTTTGTTTTTTCACAACTGTAATATTCCATTTTGATGTAAGTTATATGTTGATGTTTATATATGATTTCTTGTCATCCTTTGTTTTTAGGCCTATGAAAAAGGTTTTAAATAAAACCGAAACGTCGGAATTGAGAGTTTGATTTTGATCCTGGAAAATTGACCGAATCCCGATTACATTATACACCTATATATATAACTAGAGTGAAGCAACATAAATATTCTATTAGGAGGCAAGAAGAGTCAAGTGCTTTGTTTCAACATATTAATTTAAACAATCATTCCACAAAATGGGAAGATTCCAAGGAATTGATATTTCTCTCGTCTGATGTTGAAAGAAACTAGTAGTAGAAAAGTAGTGTCCTAATTAAGTATCATTTTGAAAAACTAATGAATATAAGTCAGGGGCTATTTAAATTAGATGAATTCTTAATTCATGGGATAGTTAAGCAAAATGGACCTCGGGGTAATCTTGGAAATGTTGGAGTATCTTTGGACATGAACTCTGACCAGATTGTTTATTCAAATAATATAGTTTAATGTTTTGTTAAATATAGTATTTTTTTTATATTATTACTTTAATTAATTTTTTATTATTATTCAATTTTTTACTGTTGAACTTGCATTGTTTAATTTAATTGGGCATTTTTTTTATCAAGCTATATTGTCACATAGAGGTTCCAGCTGTTTTGTTACCTTCCTTCTCCATTACTTTTATGTTAGCTTCTCAGTGTTTAGTTTGATGACATAATGTGATTGTGAATCATGTTGTTTAAACTTCATTGATTGCACCACGTGTTTATTTATTTTTCCGCATATATATATATATATATATATCAATGATCAAACCACAATAAGAAAATGGGAAAACGAGACTAAGATCTTTCAACCGTAACAAGCGGTCTTCGTCAGAGTCAACCCAACCCAACTGAAAAAACTACGGTTGAAAGATCTTAGTCTTGTTTTCCCATTTCTTATTGTGATTTGATCATTGATTGTTATTTCACGTCTTTATGTGAAATCTTTATATATATATATATATATATATATATATACAATTAAAAGAAACGGTCCAGCGGACTTTTTTTACAATAAAATAAAAAACGAAGGAAACACACAGAAAGACACAGACATAACTCACATCGATATTTCGACAATCGTCGTCATCAGGAGGTGCGAAGAGCGAAGAGTCCCGCAGGAAGACACTGTGTCTTTCTGTGTGTTTCCTTCGTTTTTTATTTTATTGTATATATACATATATAGATGTGCTCTCTAATCGGAATTCGGTCAATTTTCTAGGATAAAAAATCAAGCTTCAGGTACTCAAAGGGACTACTTCTACCCGATGACGACGACTGTCGAAATATTGTTGTGAGTCTTTTGTGTGTCTTTATTTGTTTTTCTCTTTCCTGTGTGAACTATATATATATATATATATATAGATGTGCTCTCTAATCGGGGTTCGGTTAATTTTCTAGGATAAAAAATCAAACTCTTGGTGCCAACGTTTCGGTTTTACTTAAAACCTTTTTCATAGGCCTACAAACAAAGGATAATAATAAATCACTTATCAACATGAAACATATACACAATATGAAAATGGATTGTTACAATTTATGAATATTACACACAGAATTATTTCAGAGATACATAAAACAATATTAGTTACAGAAGTAAGAATTTTTTAACTAAGAAAATTCTTACTTCTGTAACTAATATTGTTTTATGTATCTCTGAAATACTTCTGCGAGTAATATTCATAAATTGTAACAATCCATTTTCATATTGTGTATACGAGTATGCTTCATGTTGATATGTGATTTCTTATTATACTTTGTTTGTAGGCCTATTAAAAAGGTTTTAAATAAAACCGAAACGTTGGCACCGAGGGTTTCATTTTTTATCCTAGAAAATTGACCGAATCCCGATTAGAGAGCACACCTATTCTATCAAACGGTCGATATATTATTGAATCTGCTATATATATATATACAATTAAAATAAGCAGTGACACATAAACAGAAACACAACAAAGACTCTCTTTTCAATATTTCGACTGTAATGGCGGTCGTCCTCAGGAGAAGAAGTGAATTGACGGAGGGACGACAGTCAACTAAAGAACTCACTGGGTGAGGGCTAAAGCAGTGCTGCCGCAAAGGAGACAAATAAAAAAGGAACTAGGAAGTCGAGAGCAAAAAAAAAAAGAAGTTTTTGAAAGGTAGAAAAAGGTTAAGAAAAGAAAAAATAAAGAAAATATATAAAACAATTAAAAAAAAATTAAATAAATAAAAAAAATATTAAAAAAAAACTAACGATTTAAATTCAAGCCAGGTTTCGAGCGTGCCCCCAGGAGCCAAATGTGGGCTTTCTCAGAAGCTTTTAAAGTAACTTGTCTGTTATCACTGGGGACTTGTTTAAGAACTTGGACTGTGAAACAATCATTGAAGCTGAGGTGGTGGGAATTAGCGTGAGTGGCGACAGGGAGACTGCTGCGTTTACCAACCGAAAGCCTGTGATTATTCATCCGAAGTTTCAGCATCGTAGATGCTAAACCAACGTAAAAAGCATCACATTGGGTGCATTTCAAGAGGTAAACACAGTCAGTGGAGATACAGGAGGAAGGACTGTGAATAGGGTAAGAATTAAGATTAGTTAGAGACTTAAATGAAGACCCAGAATCAACAATGGGACAAGTAAGACATCTCCGACGTCCACAGCGTTGTAGGCCACCGCTGCTTTGGGGATTCTGAATAAGTTTGCCGGCCGGTGGGAAAAAATATTTGAGAGATTGGGGGCTCTTCTAAAGGAAATGCGGGGCAACTGGTTAAAAACTGAAACGGTAGAGGGGGAAGAGGAAAGGATAGGGTAAAGTTCTTTAATAAATTTTTTTAATTTATGGACACCAGGGAAATAATTGGTAAGAAGCGAAGCAGTAGTAGTGGGGTCTCTTCTGTTATTAGTGGAAAAGTTGACATTGGCAGGGATGATGCGGCTATTGATTAAATTGGGGGGATAACCACGCTGAGTGAATTTGCATTTAAGTTTTTGTAGATTGGTTTCCCCATCTTGGATATTATTACAGAGGCGATGAAGACGGATTGAAAGAGACCGCGGGATAGATTTTTTAATATGAGGAGGATGACAACTTTTGTAATGGAGGTAGTTTTGAGCGTTGGTGGGCTTAACGTGAACAGACGTCGTGAAGGTCCCACTGTTAAGAGTGATGTCAACATCCAAGAAAGTTATGTTGTAGGGGGAGGAATGGTGTGTGAAAGAGATAGAGGTGGAGAAAGCTTCGAAGGAAGTGATGAAAGAATCCAAAAGATGTTGGCCGTGCTGCCAAACAAGGAAGATGTCATCAATAAATCTAACATAGAATAGTGGAGATAGAGGGCAAGAAGCAAGGAACATTTGTTCCAGCTTCGCCATAAATAAATTGGCAAAAGAAGGAGCCATCTTCGTCCCCATGGCGGTACCTCTGGTTTGAAGATAAAACTTACCTTCGAATTGAAAGTAGTTATGCCCCAAAACAAAGTCAGCCAGTTTGACAAGGAAATCGGTAGAGGGAGAATGAGGTAGGGGTCTGTGATTTAGAAAATAGCGTAAAGCCTCCAAACCCTCATCATGGTCAATGACAGTGTATAACGACTTCACATCCATAGTGACCATGACAAGGGGGAAGTCAAGCGTCTCAGGAATGGAGAGGTTTTTCAGTAAATCAAGGAAATGAAAGGAGTCCCTGCAGTAAGAAGGCTGCATTCTTACAATAGGCTGCAAGAAGGCATCAACGAACGAAGAAACTCTTTCCGTGAGAGAACCATAGCTAGAAACTATTGGCCTCCCGGGGGGCGGAGTAAAAGGCATCTCAAAAGATTTGTGAATTTTAGGGAGTAAGTAAAATTTAGGACAACGTGGATTAGAAGGGACGAGAACGGCTACATCTTCTTTGGAGAGCCCCTCACGGAAAGAAGAGCTCTCCAGAAGTTGGGTTAAGGAGTGTTTATAAGAAGGAGTGGGGTCAGATGATAATGGAAGGTAATAAAGCTGGTCATTGAGTTGTCTCACAGCCTCACGACAATAGTCGTCGTAATTCATGAGAACAACAGAAGAACCCTTATCAGCAGGCATAATCATGAGATTGTTGTCGCTTCTCAGCTCATGAATAGCCCTTCGTTCAGGAGGAGACAGGTTGTCATTAGGATTTAAGGAGTTCAAAAATGTAGGGTTTGAAATTTTTTGAAGTAATGAAGTAATGAAGAGTTCGAGTGGGTGGGAAGCAGGGAGGGAAGGGGGTTCATAAGAAGAGAGAGGTTTAAACTGTTTCAGAGAAGAATGGAGTTTAGAGATGACACCTTCATTGCTACTGGCAGAGGACTTCCAAAAATATTGCCATCGGAGCGATCGGCAAAACATTTCAACATCCTCGAGAAGCTTGACGTGGTTAACTTTAGGTACAGGAGAAAAAGTGAGTCCCTTAGAGAGTACACTTTCCTCATGGACCGTCAACCTACGTGAGGATAGGTTACAAATAGTGCTGGCTATTTCGGGATTTTGTGGAAGAGGAGTAGAAGAGGATTGATTAAAGACAGTGGAAGGAATTAGTGGTGGAAGAGTAGAATAGGATTGGGAAGGATAAGAGTCAGGCACAACTTCAGGTAGATTACCTGGGAGGAAGGAAAAAAGTGGTTCACGCTGTTTAGATTGAAAATGAATATTAGGTAACAATATTGGAGGAATATTAAAAGGTAATTCAATTCCAATTCGAAGGTAACTTAAATAAAGGTTTGACAGTTTATTCAGTGACTGTAAGCGAGATCGGTGAAGGTGTTTCTCAGCTTTACCCAGAGACTCATTTATTTTATTTAAATAACTATGCGACAAAGTTAACAATATTTTAATTACAGAATTGAGTTTCAAAAGGTGATTATTACGTAAATGAACATAATTGTAAAGTGTAAGATGAGTCAGTTGAAGGGAATAAAAGAAACCATTCAAGGCTATCTGATTAAGAAACTGGAGAGGTATCGCTGATAAGGGCATTTTAACTGTGAAACCATTAGGAGGAATATTCAAACTAATACAATTAGACAAGTACTCTATATGGATAGTGCAGTTAACGATTTTATAAGATAAAGATTGAAGCTGTTTAAAGCAGTGGGAAATAACGGGATTCATAATTAAAAATTAATTTAAACAAAAAAGTGTGAAACTTGGCTTTAAACAAAAGTATTAACTATAAACCAACAAAAAATGAAGTCCAAATAATGTAAAAAAAGAATTAATAAAAATAGAATTAATACCAAACAAAGAGGTAAAAACTAAAACGGATCAAATAAGTAAATAGAACAAATAACAACTGATAACATAATTAAATCAAAGTATAAAAAATAATAAAGAATAAATTATAATGAAAAACCACGAAGAAATCAAATTTAAATCAAATTTATTTTCGTTTATCATGGTATATATATATAAGTTTGTGTTTAACCGTATGAAACATGTCACATGGCCAACTCCTATTTCGATTAACTCATGATAGAAGAAAATTAGTTCGTACCATCGAGTCTCTCAGACAGAAAATCGTGAATGCTGAGACTGGGGTTCACTTTAAAGAAACATGTCTTAAGGAAGATCGCTACCTATCTACACTAATATATGGTGTACCAGCATTTTAAAATCTCAGAACTTTAAAACATCTACTTATCTAATTTTAAAAAAGATGAAATAAAATCATTTGTAATAATTAACTTTCAGAAGATAAACATTAGAGGTAAATGACATTTGGATAATTTTGCAATTATAAATACAAACAACATAGTTGACTTTTGTTCGGGAAGTCAATAATATATTTCAAAACAACGATTCATTTATATAACAATTGCTACATAAACGATTAAAAGTAGCTATTACCAATCTTCCTGTTTTGATACGTCAATTAGTTTCCTAACTCAAAGGAAAAAATTATTGCCTACTAAGCAATATTGATTCAACTCTAATTCCTACCATAGACATATTGATCAAAAATAGTTTTCTTCTTATATTTCTTCTTTTGTTTCATTTTTGTAAAAACAATGTTTTCCTAATTTTTTTATTAATTTCGTTAAACTTAATATTTCATAATTTTTTTTTAACTTCAGTTTCAACCAAATTTGTTTCATCGAGTATAGTGTAGTTTGATTAAGCATTTATTTACAAATATTAAAATTAAATAAATTTTGCTGGTTAATCTACCAGTAGGAATACATACGAAATATTAATCTATTTAAAAAATATATATATTTATAGTACAAAGGAAAACGTTAGTCCCCTATTAATTTTATTTGATAATGAGATGAAAATTCTATTATCTCATTCAATATCTTTTTAATAACAATTTTCCTTTTAATATTTGTTTATCAAATTTTTGCAAATGTCTAAATTAATGTATAAAATTTGTAAATAAACATAAAATTTATTTTCACTCTCTATTGTATGTAGATAGTAAAATGTGAAATACTCAACAAAATAGTTAATAATTCCAATGGAATCAATATCATTATACAGAGATATATTTACTCTGTAAATTAGGAAAAACAAATGTAAAAGCTAATGATAAAAAAATTATATTTGATAACTGAACAGGAAATTTCAATAGAAATAAACAGTCAGTATTTAAAAACCATAAACACTTAATGATTAAAAGAAACACTGATTTGATTTAATAATTCAAACCGGATTACAACAATCTCTAAAAACTGAGAGATTCGTTCTTATTTATTCGTTGGTAAATAACCTGTTATGTATAAAGGTATAGACAAAATAATTAGGTTGAAGCCCTTAGGTAAACAGCAAATTAATAACACACACTTACAGCCTCTAATATTTGTTTTAACCGTTGTCATAAGAGAAGAAACAGGGACTCTAAACGCACTTCTAAAGCGACGGTTGAAACCAACAGTGTTGTCAAACGCGTTCAAAAAAAATGAACTAAGAATAAGTCAATAATAAGTGATACCTAAGAAATAATAAAACTAATAATAAACATGTAGAAAATGACATAGTATTGATATTTAAGAGTCGTATGGAATGAGCTCGTACATTTAATAGGATTGTTTACTGCACTGTTCAGTCTAACGTTTTGTTTCCAAATCATTTTATTAACTTTCATACTTTGAATATAAGTGTAAAATCATATATTATAATAATTTATACTTTCAATTCTCTATAATGTTTTTTTTTAATCGTAGCCCATACGTCTTTGAAATATTTATGCCTAATTACAGAAAACAGTTAACTGATTTTACTGAAAATATATATAAGAAAGAAAATTAATTTAATGCATTGGAGGTATTCGAAAATTTATAATAAACCTGAGGTTCACAGTAGAATTTCAAGAAGGCTCTCTTAAGAAGTCTATTAAAACAGCTTCTATTTTTATAAAATAGCTCATTTTACATTCCTGTAAGTTATAATTTTATTGATAAGAATTCCATGAAACAAACATTAGAGCTACTATTAATATATAAAACACAGAAATACTTGACCACAATTTAACCAAAAACAAAGGGGTTAACTGGTGCTAAGTTAAATTAAGATATGAAAGTTTAAGTAATTGAAATTGTGTAAAGAAAATTGAAAGGAGTGTTGTATTCAAAAGCTTTGGAATATTGATCCAAGACACCCTTGTAAGTGTCTTTCTGTTTTACCCTTTTTCATCAGTATATATATATATATATATATATATATATATATATATATATATATATATATATATATATATTATGCAACAAAATATTTAAAAACCAGAACCATTTTTTTCTTTCCAGTGATTGGTTCATAAAAAAAATTAGATCATAAAAAAATAATGTACCTAATTTACATAAGTTATCAATAAATATTGTTATAACAACTCTAGGAGTTATCTCAAAAGTACTGTTTCTTTCCAGTGATTGGTTCATAAAAAAAAGTTAGATTATAAAAAATTAATGTAATTAACATAAGTTAACCACAAATATTGTTATAACTGTAGGAGTTATCCCAAAGTACTGTAGTAGATCTTTGAAATGAACTGCTTAAGCAGAATAGAATGCTACTGGAAGTAGTATAGATGACGGACAACTCAGTTACCTTAGAGGAAGTTAAGTAGTGCCCAGGGATTAGGAGGCGTACCATTGTGAGAGGCAAGCGGCGCTGGACAAGGTGACCCAGATATCTGGTCCCCACCTGAAGTAACTACTGACTCAGCCCCGCGACCTACGCACCCTCCTCTACTTCCTTCAACCGTAACCCATAGGGCCCCACTCCTGACAGCTCCTTCTTAACCACCAGTCTCCAACAACTCCTCACATTACTACTATTCAAACCCATCCTCTGAAATCATTTTCATTCATCAAATCCAAACAGATAGCTTCTTTGTTTGTTTTTTCGATTATATTCAAAATCATATACTAAATGTGTATAATTAGAAATAAGTTTTGAAATTTTCATAATATAAGTCATTTCTACGATAAATTATATTCATTTATGTTTCGTATTTATTAAATAATATATTTATATCTAGATTTATGGTAATAAGAATTAAGAATTCACTAGTTGTGCAATCATTATTCTGTAGTTTTTACATATTATTGGCAATTATTGAAAAATTTTCAAATAACCAAGTTTTATTAACAAAATAATACCTTTCGAAAACATAGTCTTTTTTTAGCAGGTTTATCTGCTTATAGTGAAAAGGAGGAAACTGGAATCAACGGTTTTGCTTGATTTTGAGCAGGCAAACCTCAGTTTTTTATTTTAGTTTAGTCATAGAAGTATATATTATTAACGACTTAATTAATGTTTTTATGTTATACTTACTTAATCTTAGTCTTACAATTGTATTGAAAGATCTTAGTTTTTTTCCTTCTCATATTGTGGTATGATCTATTATATTATATCGTATATATATATATATATCGTTATCAGCCTTTGGAGCGATTCACTTCTTTTCCTGAAGACGAGGACATCGAAATATAGTAGTGAGATCAGTGATTTCTTTTCTATGTGTTCTTTTTAAATTCTAGTTTATATATATATATAAACAATATATATATATATATTGGTTCCAGTTGGGTTTTTGACTTTGACGAAGACCGCTTGTTACGGTTGAAAGATCTTAGTCTTGTTTTCCCATTTTCTTATTGTGGTTTGATCATTGATTGTTATTTCACGTGTTTATGTGAAATCTTTATATATATATATAAAGAAGAAATAAATAAATGTGAAAATGTGAAGAAAATAAACATGTGAAATGACAATCAATGATCAAACCACATTGGTGGGGCTTGTTGCGGTTGAAAGTACTTAGTCTTGTTTTCCTATTTCATATTGTGGTTTGATTATATATAGTATATTATATATATAACATTCATATCACTTTCAGGAAGGAGAAAAAGAAGAAGGAGACGGAACGAAGGAGCGGAGACGTGTATACGTCCACCAACCGATATATATATATATATTTGTGTACAATGGCAGCAGGTCTTCCTTTAAGCATATCTTTGGAAGCTACCAGAGTCTCATCGCAAAATGATACGAAAACTAGAGAGTGTCAACAAGAAATTGGTCAATGCAGAAGCTGCTGCTTATTTTAATAATATATATATATATATAAAATAAATTCAAAACGAAGGAAACACACAGAAAGACACAGACACAGTCTGTGTCTTTCTGTGTGTTTCCTTCGTTTTGAATTTATATTATTTAAAAAAGTCCGCTGGACCGTTTCTTTTAATTGGTATATATATATTGTAAACAGGAAAACGATTTTAAAGGACAACAAACGTTTCACTGTGAATCACAAACACAGAACTAAGGAACAAACACACTTACTGTCTCTAATTTTCGGTTGAACCGTCATCAGGAGAGTTGAGATAGGAACACTAAGCGCACTTGTGAAGCGACGGTTGTTGGAGACCAACCAACCATCCATTCATATAACAATTATCAAAACATATTTTATTTTGTTTTAAAATATGTGTATTTCTGTTGAAAGGTCGATATCAAAATTTTGACCCTAACATAAATCTTTCGTTCATCTATGTTTCAGAAAGAGTTTCAACAATGAATGAAACAGGAAGTTTCTTTCAATTCTCAAAGTAGTCCAAAAGTTAAATAACTATGGTTTGAAACAAGGAATTCATGCTGCCCCAGACATTTCATTCAACTCTTCAGTCGCGTGAAGGACCCACTTGACTGCCAATGCTCTCAATCATTCATCCCAAAATTATTAATTTTTTGATATTATGAAGATATACGGTAAATTACTTCTTTTAAACATAGTGTACTGTAAAAACAAAAACCACATTTATTTAATTTATTTATCATACTTTTATATATTATACATTTTCATTTGTAATATTGATATTGGATTACATTTTTTTACAAACTGCATGAAAGAGAATTTTATTAAGATTGAAGGTGATTAAATTGGTGACTTCGACCATGAATCATAATAGTCTAACTTTTACTAAGTTGAGCTGAAAATTTATTTTTGATGCGTTTAACAGATTTATTATAATAGCACTAGTTAAAATAACCATGCTCAAATATTTCGTATAATATACACAGGTTAATAATTGGATGAACAAGTGTCTCAAAAATAGCCTATATCACTTAACTTCGACTTCTGACCTTATAATGGCTACCCTGTTTACCTGATATTCTCTCCAGAGACTGGTAAAAAAAGAGAAAAGGATGATGCGGTGCTGAGCCTAATTGTCCTTTTTTCCTTTATGTTTACGTATTTCTCTTCCTCCGACTCTATTCCGGCCCCAGTTTAAGGTGTTATGCGGCCTGCACCGAACTGACAACCGTACCTCTGAAGTTAATCTTATTGAGCGATGTTCACAACTCAAACTGATCGAAAGGTACAGGAAGAAAAATATAGCAGTTATGTTTGATATTCAAGCACCTATAAACGCATTGAGTGCTAACATTATCAACTTAAAAATAGACCTAATCTGCAAAGTAAAGCTCAATTTGCTTGGCTGACACAATAGGTCTTGGCCTCCACACTAGGAAACTGGCCACGCAGGAATAGATGAGAATGAACCCATGGACACACGAGCAAAGAAAGGTGTCAGAAAGCTACCATAATACCAAAACCATTCTGTGGCACAGAACGCCACGCTATAAAAGAAATTTTTAGAAACGAAGTTTGTGAATTCAGGGAAAAGTACTGAAAACCCCTTCAAGGACATAGACCAAAACGCTTTTTGGCAACCAACAGTATAGTCAAGTTTTTGATAAGTCCCTTTAACTTCTCTGCTAAAAAGGACAAGGTAGATGAAGCTAGGAAAATGATGACCAAATGAGGAAAACAGACAAATATGAAATAAAAAATAAACATAAAAAAATAAAAATTATTTTTTTGTGGGGTCCTCATGGGTTATAGTTGAAGAAAGCAGTTTATAGTGCATAGGTTGTGGTAATTTTAATTAATGTTAATAGAATAAACCTATGCAATAGTTACATGTATATACTCTTTAGTAAATGGTAAATCAATCCAAAATGGATAACAGTCTTCAAAAGTAAATGAAATAGACTTGCACAATAGGTTCATTCACTTATAATCTTAAATTTTTGGGGTTTTCTAAGCCTATCTCTATTTTTTTCCGGTATATTTTTGATATTTTTTTTCATTTGGTTCCATCGAAAATATAAGTTAGTTAGACTTATTCCTAACTTATAAGTTAAAACATATTCAATTATGTTTTTACCGTCAGGTGACCCATAAAGTCATCTCTTTCCTTTATGTCGAAGTAAATTTTAATAATGATTCCCTTTCCACATCTGTCCAAATAAAACCTACAAATACCCGACAGTACCTCCAATTTCAGAATTACCATCCACCTCATGTACAGAAGTCTATCCCTAGATCTCTCTCTATACGCCTGCATATAATTTCAGTTATCTAGTTGACCGGTGACACCACATTAACTAAAAATTTAATTCACTAAGAATGACTATCCTCCTAATTTAAGCAATAGCCTTCCAAGACTAGCTAAACAACTTGATTTTAATATAGTGTTTTCTAATCGTAATAACGTGGGCAATATGTTAATAAAAAACTCTCCCAGGGAATTGGAGTCCGGTGGTATTTATAAAATTCCGTGCAAAAATTGCCATAAAATTTATATTGGTCAAACTGGTAAACCATTAAAGGCACGTGTAAAACAACACCAATATAACGTAAGTAGACAGGAAAAAAGTAGTGCCTTATTCTTGCATATAAAAAATGGAAATCATCATATTGATTGGACAGGAGCTAAATTTATTACTTATAAAAAATCATGTTATTAAGAAATATTATTGAATCGTCTCTAATTAAATTTAGTAGATCAAATATTATAAACATTAGTAACGGTCTCTTCAAACTTGATACTTTCGTTACGAGGGCAATAGCCTCTTCTAAGAAGATTGACAGCTAGCGGATAGTTTTTTACTTTTTCTTACTGTACTCCTTTGTTTCCCCAAACATCCCTTTCTGGACATTAGTCCTTTCCTGCGCTTTCAACCTTTTAAAATACCACTCTTCCCTCCCACTCTTCTCAACCCCTCACCAGATGTTTTCTACATCTAGTGTTTCCGTTGGGTTTTTGACTCTGACGAAAACCACTTGTTACGGTTGAAAGATCTTAGTCTTCTTATCCCATTTTCATATTGTGGTTTGATCATTGATTGTTATTTCACGTGTTTATGTGAAATCTTTATATATATATATATATATATATATATATATATATATATATATATATCTAGGAGCAAACCACAAGAAGAAATCGGAAAAAAAGAATAAGATCATTCAACCGTAACAAGAGGTCTTCGTCAGAGTCAAAAACCCAACAATCATGAATGAGAAACATCATGATGAGGGGTTGAGAGGAGTGGGACGGAAGAGTGGTATTTTAAATGGGTGTCAAGTGCAGGAAAGGACAATATTTCAGGAAGGAATATTTGGGGAAACAAACGAGTACAGTAAGAAAAAGTAACAAACTATTCGCTAGCTGTCAACCCTCATAGATGTGACTATTGCCCTCATCAAGACTGAGTTAAGTTTGAACAAACCGTTACTAATGTTTATAGCATTTGATTATTAAATTTAATCAGGGAGAATTCGATAATATTTCTTAACACCGATTTTGTATAGGTAATAAATTTAGCTCCAGTCCAATCAATATGATGATTTTCATTATTTATATGTAAGAATAAGGCACTATTTTTTCCCTTTCTACTTACGTTGTATTGGTGTTGTTTTACACGTGTCTTTAAAGATAAACCAGTTTGACCAATATATATCTTATGACAATTCTTGCACGGGATGTTATAAATACCACCGGACTACAGTTCAATGGGAGAGTTTTTTATTAACATATTGCCTCCGTTATTACGATTAGAAAATACTATATTAAATTCAAGTTTACGAGCAAGCCTAGGGAGAGGCTTGAGTCCAATGACTCATTATACAGTAAAACTATGGAATTTAACAATGAACGAAGCTTGGTTGAAATATTAGAGAAGATTTTTTTTAGCACTCTTTAAAGCTAAGTCGATATAACAGGAGGAGTATTTTAAAGAAAGAGCAATTGACTTAATATTATTAATTTCATCATTAAGGAATTTAGGGGAGCACATCTGAACGCCCCCAAAAACATATTTCTAAAAACAGAAATTTTAACAGTTCTTGAATGGGAAGAATAGAAAAAGACTATGCAAGTACATCAGTAGGTTTTCTATATACACTAAACGTAACTCTTTAGGTAACCTATGGATCAAGACATCTAAGAAGAGCTGATTACAACTTACTTCTTCTTCCATTGTAAACTGGATAGCCAGCACTAATAAATTTAATTTTATTAGAAAAGCATCTTTATTTATACATTTAGGACAGATGTATAATATATCGTCAATATATCTAAACCATTTAACATTACTAGGCAATATTGAGCTTAACATTTTAAAAACTCTAAGTATTAATTACTCAGGAGGGGGGATAAGCAGTTACTCATTGCAACACCAAATTTTTGTTTATAAAAATTATTTTCAAAATGAAAAAAAATCTACCACACATAACGATAATTAACTCTATTATAGTGGTAGAAGGTAGGAGGAGGGTATAAGCTTACTCCAGGAGGAATTAATTAATTAACCAATTCTTTAACTCAACTATTTTGACAGTATTTTATATAAGATTTGAACAGTTGATATTGGCCTGTTTACATTGCGGGCATGGCAAATGTCTGATAGATGAGTACCAACATTGTGAATGATTACGGGGATTGCAGGTTTGTCTGAGGTATTCCGTAGTATCTTAATGTTCTGGGAGGGAGTGTCACCCCCACTTCAGGCCCCCCATACGCCATATTCCTAAGGTGGGCGTTTTCCGGTGAACCGCATGCATGCTGTTAGCTGTGTTTGAGAAATATTTTAGACAATACTAACTTACAGATGGATTTTAAATTACATATAAATAAGAAATATTGATTGGTTACGAGAGAACAAGGATATCATCTATATACAATTGTTTAGTGATACATTTTAATGTTAAATTCTTTCTTGAGATTTATACGTAATATATAAATTAAAGATTTATGCTAATATAGCATGCATATTAAACAATCATAAACTATTGATGTTAAGTTATTAAATAATTCGTACCGATTGCTGGTTTGTAGGGAACTCAGGTGGCTGCTCTACATGGTAAGAACCAGTAGGAAGGTTGGCTGTTGAAGGATCTTCTTTCTTCTTGTCCCCTTCAAATATTTCCTGCCATTTTGAATTCTGCACAAAATGAAAAATAATTTAGTATCTTATTTATTGTTTAATTAAATACAATTAATATTATTCATTACTTATGCAACCTGTTATAGTTCGTTATTTACTCATAATGGAGAATTTCAAAAATTAGATCTCCATGCAACTATAGTTTTGACCCAAATACCGATTTAAAAAGTTTGTGTATTAAAAATAAGATTCATGAAACAGCAGGTTTAGAAACATTCGAAATCATTAAGTCATTTGGAATGAATTCCTACCTATGTCTGAACGAACAAATTCTGCATTGGTTGAAATTTCCTGAGCTCTTTATATAATTTGAAAGTTGTGTTTCCTCTTGCAAACAGCCATGTTTCCCTGTACAGTTTGGTATATATACCTGCTAATACTACCTACATCCCTCCGAACTTCCTCCCACCCCTGCCAACACTCCTTGACACCCTCAGGCCTTTCTAGGTACCTGTTGGGATTACACCTTCAACAGTGCAGGTAATTAAAAAAAAAATCCCTGTCACTTATAAATTGGTTCATGTTTTATTTTGTTGTCATTTTTTATTAAGTTTCATGATTAATCAACCAATTTTCATGCTATTTCCCTACTTCAATAGTGCAATTCAACATTCATTTATTGTATTCAATTTTAAATAATTCACTTTTATGTTCTTAAAGCTCATAAATATGCATGCTTTTAGATGTAAACCTGAAGAAGAAACTAAGTGTTCGAAACCCGTTGTTACTTTTGAAATACAACACTTTTTTGTGTGGAAACGTAATTTTTGAAATTCCCTATCATGAGTTTCTCGTATAGACAGAAGGTAAAAAATCATGTATATTTTACTTTTTTTTATGCAATATTAAAAAACAAGTGCCAAATAACAAATTAGCCACAAATTTTGCCAACAAAACAACACTAAAAGTGTAAGCCTGTAAGGGTGGGCGTTGGAAATGAACGATAAAAGTATTGAATAAATCCACTCATCAAAGAAATATCTTGCAATTATATTGATTTATGTAACCCTATAATAACAGTTCTTTAAAAACAAGAAACAAAGTCGTTTTTCAGGTGACTGAGGTGTTTCTTTAACAGTGCTGAAAATTTAGATATTCAGGAGAGATTTTGTTCAACTACTGAGTCCTGATAGTGGTCGGGTGAGATCTTCAGTTTGGCAGCAACTGTGAAACGATAGATGATGCAGGGAAGATACTGTAGGGAGGAGAAGTTAATTTGTATTGAAGGCAGGAAATTTAATGCCAGAGTTAACCTATAATTTGTAAGACCAACCAACGACAGATGCTAGATGATGTAGATATTGTTCATCATAGAATAAATCAGGTCACTTAAACAGTAGGGAACATAGAACACGACCTCCTCGTAGAAATTTTACAACACGGCTTGAATGGAGATAAACTTTTGGATACACAATTTTTTGAACTTTGATATCGTTGATGTACTGTTCGTTGATATCGAACTGAGGCTTGAACTGAGGAACTGAGACTGATCGGATTCGTCTGCAGAGTTACTATATCTATCTCATCGAACGTCCTTTTGTCGTTTTTAAAATCAGCTTTGGATTTGAATTTCATTATTGAATATCAAAATTGCCCTTTAAGAATTATCTCTTGCTTTCACTTGTTATAAGTATGATTTGCCAGAAATCATTATTCCCTTCAATCCAATTTCATTGTATTCAGATAGAATATATAAATATGATCAAAGGTTTCTCCCTCTTCTAGACAGATTATGCATGGAGAAAAAGACAAACTGCAGTTAGACATACTACCCGTATTAATAAATAGTTCCTTTGAAGAAATAACATTTTTTTATAAATTCAAGTTCAGTTGGAATGAGTTTTTTAAATTAGAAACAGCCGTCGTACACATCTTTTATCAGCTTTCTTCTTCATCCATTCATTAATTGTTCAAACCTTTTCTAAACGGGACACAACCTCATTAGCCTGTATTACTTTGCTTCCAGCTACCCACATGAGACTTAATGTATTTTTACTGGTTTATTATTAATTTTTGACTCGTCATTATACCAGCCTAGGACCTCGTTCTTGCATTTTCCCATTATGCATTTCAAATGGAAAAATTAGTTTTGGTTTTCGACCAAATCAGTCGCTGACCAAAATTCTGAAACGAATTTTGATCAAGAACCAAGGCACCACTGTACGTATATGGTTTTTTGGCGTTTTCTTAAGTAGTTTTAAGCATTTTATTGTTTTTACCTATCATATCAACTTATTACATAATAAATAACATATTAACTTACATATTAAAACAACTTTTCTTCAAATTCATCTTATTAATCCTTAAATAAAGAATTCTTTTGGTTGGATTCCAATAAAAAATTTCTTAGTTGATGTTATAGACCCCAAGAAATATAAAACAGTCAACATTTCGACATTGAATTTTTCATGATTACTATACTTTACTTATAGTGAAGTAAAAATCAAGGCAAATAATTTCAGAAATATAAGCTAAGAAGTTAGTCAGTTAGTTAATGGAAAGTTAACTTTGGAGTTCTTAATATTATTTCCTATGAAAAGAGATTCTCGTAATAATAATGTATGTATTTCCACCTCTTCATCATCTAGCATCCTTGAGAAAAAATCTCGTATTGGCAACTGTTTATTTATCCTCGAAAATATACTGGATAAAATTTGCATGCAAACATCTAGCTAAATTGATTTGCTAAATATATTCTCTTTTTCACCATAGTCACAAATCACGTATTTTCCGTGCAGAAACGGATTTTACAGATGAACAAAGCCCCAAACATTCTATGGTCGTTGCAATACTCCTGGTTACTCTAAATTTCTTGAATCTGATGCAATTCTATTCAAAATCTCTTTGAACAATTGCTTCACCTGATGTAAAAGACCCATAACTGTTGATAGAGAAGAATCAATTTGGCCAATTCGAGGACAGTACAGCTAGTGACCTTCAACTCTGGACAGGAATAGCGCAGAATTCCATTTTTCGACCTCTCCCCTCCTTCACTTTCCTGCTACAATCTCATTACTCTCAACTTTCCTCAGCACCCTTCATACTTAGCTCAGTTTCGCGAACTCAACATGCTCATGCCTATCCGCATCAAACAAAGCTGAAGTTGATATCTTACAATTTTAGGGAAGTGATATTTTTCATACTGTGTTCATTACAAAAAGTGATATGAAAGTGCTAAATATGTGATTCCACCAAAAACGAAAAAAAAGTTCATCATATGAGCTCACGTATTTTCTACACCTCTTAACATAATGGAATAGTTAAGTTGTTAGCACAATTCAAAATTTTATTTGCCAAATAACGACATCAAAACAATTTTTTTTTATAGTTATTCCCAAGATATTAAAAAAAATTCAAAATTATCACAAATCTTTTTGAGACACCCCAGCTAAAGCTCACATGTAAAATAGTTGTGAACATCAAATCAATCTATTTACAAATAAATAAAATAAAAATAGTTTTCAACTATCCATTAATTTTTCAAACAATAATTTACATGGTCTCTCTTTTCTTCTTTATTCTTAATATTCAATGTATGAACACTCAGTATTGAGTCTCCACTCTCAATGATAATAACGTATTGGAAGTTTTTCACGTAATGGGGTTTTGTATTAGTTTTAAGTAATTATAAATTATAATTTACATAACTCAATGAATTTCCATATTTCGTGAATAAGTCCTTCATAATCAATGTACCCGATTTTTTGTGACCAGTGAAAACTAAGGTGAGTAATTTTGCTCTATTTAATGGACTTTTGCATTGAATGGTACTTTAAAGATATAATCAAGATAATGAAGTTTATACTCATTGGTTAACTATAAGTATTCTTTTCACTTCTCTGACTCCTATTATAAAAGGCTAGATAAACGATTTTAAGAAAGAACATTTTAACTTCAACTTCAAACAATATTTTCAAAAAGGATCGACTCTGATATGCTGTGACTTTATTAAGTGATTTGGAAAAACTTTGTTCTGGACTTCAGCAAAAATGAAAAAAAAAAAACAGTGCACCTTGGTCATTAACGCCAGGAATTCTTTATATTTTTTAAATAAGTTCAAAAGTGAAATAAATAAAAATAAACTCACCATTTAAACATAAATTATTAGTCAAATATATTTGAACTAATTTGTTAATCTCTCAAAATTTGGAAATTGTCATAAAATGTGAATATTATACTCAAAACCATACTCAAAAGTTGATAATTATACTCAAAATGAAGTAAAATTTAACAACCCTGGAAAAGATCCTATTGCATTATCCCAACAGAACTTAGTGCTTACTTCAATGTTTTGATTATGTTTATTAAAAATATGTGTCAATAATATGCAATTTTTTTTACTTTCAGATAAAAATAATTTTTTGTTTTCAAAAATATGTGATAAATAAAAGTCCTCTTAACAAAGTTGCAAAATGGTTTTCAAAAATCTCTGCTCAAGAGAACAATTAGCAAAATTTTGGCACACGCGAATAGAAAATGTAACTGTCTGTAAATAAATTTAATTTATTTTTATCACAAAGAAGGGGACCAGCTTAGCCCAGTGGGAACATGCTGGCCTCTGGACTGGTAGGTCCGGGGTTCAATACCCACTCTGGTCCTCGATCTGACCACGTCGTCCATCGGGAAGGATTAAAATGTCGGTTCCGAGCCTATGCGATGTATAAGTACTTGTTAAAGATAGTTACTCCAAATACAGTTGAGTTATGCAAAATTGACAACTCACAATGTAGAATCAATCTTCATTGTTTGGTGTCATAATGGGCTAACGTATGTATGTTGTGTGTTTCCTTGTAGGACTGCCACTGCACCCAAACCTAACCTAACCTATTGCAAAGACTGCGGATAAACAAAATACATCGTAAAATTATTCACTTCATTCAATAACCTTCCATATATATTCTTCAGGTAATCATAATAATGAAACGTATTGTTTTTCGTAATATATAAACATAATACCACATAAACACACTACAACAAACATACAATTTTATCGTTAAATAACATGATGTAATTCGGTAAAAAATATTTTCTGCACATTTCTTTACTTTTTTGAAGTTTTTCCTTCTCTCTTATCTCTAACAGAACAAGGCACTGTAGAGTATTGTTATTACGATTATTTGGACACCGAACAAGCCTACATGTTTCACTGTGTAATTTGATGAAATCAACAAAACACTGAACAAATTTTTATTTTTGACTGTTATACAGTAAGGATTACACTATGAAAATAAAACGAAAATCAGCATAAAAACTACAATACAAAATTTTAAAATGGGGCTAAAATATTTTGATCAGGAGCAGTCTAAAACGGAATGACAAATTCCACTCATTATTTGACCGAAATTTTATGTTACTATGTTACCTATTGGCATATATTTATTATTAACAGAATACAATCATTAAGATACTAAAGAAGCCTTCAAAATAGTGAATTTTTGAATGTGTTCCAAACACTGAAATGATGCCTGAATTAAAAATAAATAATCACTTTTAGAAAATATAGAAATCATGGAAAAATCTATTTCCTGATTTTGACGTATTTGTTCTACATGCGTCAGAAATGTTATTTGTTCTATAGAGGTTATTCTGTATGTAAATATATAAGTAAATAAATCCCTTTTATCATGTACATTAGTAAGGTGTTTAAAATGGGAACCGTTTACTTTTTTGCAATATAGTCTTGGACAATGAATAAGAATGACAGATAACATAGAGAAGCATTCTAGAATTTTCAGTAGACCTAGGAGTCACAAACAGTCTGAAGTTATCACGCTTGTCTTTAGTATTTAGGATGCAGGTTCAAACCTTGACTTTTACACTAGATCTTTCTAATGTTATTTGATAACAAATAACAAATGAGAAGCACTTTCCAGCCCCTCAGACAGCATTAAATATAAATCTATAAGTGTAGTGTTGGAACAGTAAATTTTGAGCACAACACTGTACGAGATTGGACTTCAGTTCTTCTTCTTTGTACACTAAAACTTCAAAGAAAGTGGTTTAATCCAATCAGATCATATAATGAATAAAACATCAGCGAGTATTAAAAGGAAGAAACTTAACACTTTGCGAGTAAAGAGCACATTCAAGTCACACTTCTCTATGAACTCCAAAAAAATTTAAATATATTCGAAAAACCAAATTTGCAAAACTATTAATTCTTTTATATTATAAACATGGCACTGATATTTTATAAATAAAATTAGCTTTGATTTCATAAATCTTTTCATTACTTTTAAGAATATTAAACCTTTAGCATCATTATTAATTGATGAAAAGTAATTAAAATAAACATCATAATTTTAGAGTTTAAAACAATTAGATTTTGACAATCACTTCATTGGGTTTAGTGTCTCATTATTTCTACTTGTTACTACCCTTTAAATTTGTAATTTCAAAATTACCCGAAAATTAAACATTGAATTATTCTCGTGAAAAGAACGATGTGCAAATAGAACAAACAAAACATCGGTTTCACTTAATCTTTGTTTTTTTTTTTGAAATCTAGACATTTTTCCCCAAAATGTCAACATAATTTGTATGTGCAAAACAATTCTTTGGTCCTAAAAACGTTAATGAAAAAAAATTCATAAATTTGAATCAACAACCAAAGGTTCTTGAATGAATGGTATAAAAAAAGAAACATTCACCTATATTATCTACTTTCATTAATTAATTAATTAAAAACTTGAGTGAGTGAATGTAAGATTAATAATCAATGATTTTAAATCATTTTCAAATTAAATGTTATTTCTCAAATCAGATTGTAAAATACTTCCAGAATAAACAACCATTCTTCAATTCTTCAATCATAATATGACAATTGTTATTGATCTAAAACCGATGAAAATGAAACAAGATGAAGCTGTTAAAATTCTGTACACTCTATTTAAAATATGTCTTATTAATAATAATTCATCCGAAATACCAACATTTAACACTATATTTACTAAGAAAATGTTTATGTAGAGGATATAACAAACTTCAAGAAGCATGGCTCTCCATTTACATTCTATTATTAAATACACTAAGTTTCTATTAAATCAGAGTACTATACAGATGTAATAATGTCTGTTTTGTTATTTGATTTTAGATACTCTCTTGAAAACTCAGGGGCCCTAGAATTGTGGGGAGGCACACCCCCTGATTCCCTTAGGCCCATTCGTCGGCGTCCTCACAGTGAGAGCTAGCAACAAGTTACGCTGATTGCGTAGATTGGCCGACAGGCCGATGGCTTTGTAGCCAATGACCTCACCTGTAGCCAAACTCAGTTGAACTCCATTGGTCCGGAGTTCTACCCAAAAATACTGTTTTAAAAACACGGGGCGCGGGGATAGCTAAAACGGGATTTCCTTTGTTTGTCCCGCATACTCCGCCATTGATGTTGGACTCGTGGTGGCTGAGTTTCACCCAGGAAGGGCAGGCTCTCTAGAAAGTCGCTGTGTGAGAAACAGCATCTTTTCGGGAGGTTACCTGCATAGCAACAAGAGGGAACTAGACCCCTGACACTTACCATTGGGTAAAGTCCATCAGTTGGCAGGTAAACTTGAAAACTGGTACTGCTTAGGTGAGGCCTGGTCCCGGATTAATGGGCACTCCCTTCGGAGGGACGACCGAATCCTATTGGATACTAAGGTAGTCCTAAAACTGATGACTTATTACATGTCCGCCATCTCTATTATCTAATTTTAGATAAGAGAAACTGTTTCTATATCATAATGTTTAATAGATATGATTACTATTTCATAACTCTTAAATCGCTTAATGCAATCCATTGTAATAGTCATTCTTTAGGCTTTTTAAAATACCCTACAAGTGTCAATACCTACCCTATGTCAATCTAACTGAAATAATACTTAAATCAATGAAAATGTTTCCACTAAAAAAAATAACCTATAAATATCTCATTTTTAATGTGTCCTGTTTATAGCTGTCAGTTATAAAGAATTATTATAATTATCGGTTTGAGAATTCTATTCTGACATCTATTTTTATTATTCCTCTTAGTATTAAAGTACGGCCAACTAAGAATCATTATATAAAAAAAAATAGTAAATCCATTTCAAAAATGACGTGGCATTTTTGTCTTGGAAAAAGAATGGTTCAGAGAACTGTTCCCCTTAGGTAGACATCATTCATCACGTGTGATTAGATGGATCTGACCTACTCAGTCTACTCGTATTTATTATTAGACCTTAGACATTGGTGTTCTTAATATTTCAAATCAAAACATTTCTGAAATATATTCAATATTGAACACTAATCTACGACTAATAATTTTAAACGCGATTAACACAAATTATGGTATAAAAACTAGGATATCTTTTTAGAATAACAAAAATAAATTTCATGGATTTTTTTGATTATAAGTTTAATATCTAAGATGGTCAGAGAATGTCTCCAAATGAGGCCACAATTTCAAATCCATTAAGGATGAAAAATACAATAAAACAGTATCCGGCCCTCCTGCGTTTTTCTTTTAAATTACTTGTACTTTTATATTGTCATTTCAGTGCTGTAAAGTATCAAGATAAATTTTAACTGAATCAGAATTTGTTAGAATTAAACTATCAAATAAAGGCAAAAAAAAATAATTCATACTAATAGATAAAATGTTACTTATGCATTTGCTGTTAAATGCATAGATTTAGAAAATAATAATATTTAGGAATTACTATTAACGAACTTAGTTGATAATTTAAGCAATGGAATAAAGTATAAACAAATAAACATTATCATTTCTTAAAAAGAGCAAAAATTAATACAAAACGGCAAGGTCGAAATACCTTCATTACTGACATGTGAAAATCAAAAAATATGAACAAATGACAAACCTCAATTTTACACTGTTTTTTTTAAGATTTCCAGAGCTTAGATAATGTCACTGAAAAAAAGTTTTAAGTTGTAGACAATGAACAATTTTTAACTGAAAACATATTTTGAGGTTTTCTCAAAAGGCTTTTTCTATTAAAATATTTTAATATCAATTTTAATATATTTTATTCTTTAAAACATTTACAGATTTACAGGTACATATGATTTAAAAAAATATATAATTTCCAATTTTTCCGTTAAATTGATCAGAAATGTGATTTCCTGCACCTTAATATTTTTTTTAAATTATACACGAACTGATTTTTTTAAGATTTCTTTTCACCAAAACTTGAATAGAAAAAATTGGAAGAAAATAAAACCTTTCTGCGTCAAATTTGGCATTTTTTACAATGTAAACGGATATACAAACAGACAATGATTTTTATATTTATAGATTAAATCATATATACCTCATGTCCACTATGTAAAGTGTATGAAAATGAAAATTTAGATTGATTTCTTTAAATAAATTTTATGGATTTTTTTTTATTATAAGTTTAATATCTAAGACGCTCCGAGAATATCTCCAAATTAAGCCACAGTTTCAAATCCATTAGGGATGAAAAATACAATAAAACAGTATTCCGCCCCTCTTTAAATTACTGGTACATTTGTACCAGGTTTTGTTTAAATTACTGGTACATTTGTACCAGGTTTTGTTTAAATTACTGGTACATCTAAATTACTGGAATGTTTTTTGAACATTCCTGTGTTATACAGGAATGAATAAACTATGTTCAGTAAAGCAGAGCACTGCTAAAGCACAGTTTATATTGATGATATCTAAATAATTAAAACCCAACCCAAATTAAATTAATTAAATAATTAACAACCCAAATGGTTGTATTAATCTTGATGAATTGTCACTTATTAATGAAGGTTGGTCCTGGAAATATTTCAGATAGATTAAAATGTAGGTGAAGATATATTTTTTTGTCTTTATTTACTGTTTTTTTTTTACATTTTGGAACTCATCTTTCAGCTAATAATTTTTTTTTGTTGATAGAAATAATAATGAAGCAATAACACATATCTCATTTAAATAACATATTTGCATTGCCTTTCTTATTCTTCAAATCTTCTTAAATGTATGTTATGAAGTTTAGACAATGCGCCCCCCCCCCCTCCACTATTAAAAGGAAAGCTATTGGAAAATTATCTTCTGTGTGTATTAAGAAATAAAAAGACATTGAGATAAAACTCTGAAGATAGTGAAAATTAGACTTGTATTCAATAATATGAGATTAATTAAACGTTTCAACAACCTTTCATGAAAAATCTTCTCGACTAAAAGATAAAAACTACAAATCAACAACTAATACACAACAATAAGAGGTTGAAAACTGAAATGCTCTGTCATTTTATTTAAAAACCCAGCATCAAAAATTTTCAACATATAATGTATGATTATTTAATATTTCAAGTTATAAAATGAAACAATACGAGAGAAAAGTCTAGTACAACAGCTAGTCAATTATACAAGGATATGTGTAGGTAAATGAGAGGAGGGGAGTTGGCAGAACGCCCTAAGGATATTTCAGTTGGGGAAGTTCTTGGAGTTAGGCATTAGTAGTCAGATCAGCTAAGCAGCATTTCTGGCGCATGGGAAGGCCAATATACAACTGTAAAATCAACACCTCACCCAACAAATAGAATACCTCTTAATTTATCAGAACAGAAGAAAATACATCGCAAACTTATATTGCTCCATTCTTTATGCCTGTAATATATTTATCGTTCTTACAAATTCTATCAAATAATTTTTTTTTTTTAAACTAATCAGTTATTGGTACACAGTATATCATGCCGGGTTTTCTAATTAACAAAACTTTTTTTTCACTGATTCTAAAAGGAAAATGATTTAAACATTATCGTTTTAAATAAATTACGGCTGAAAAAATATGGAGTTTTCATTTTCTCAGTCAAATTTCTAAAATAAAGTCAACGATGAAATACCTTAAACTGCAGTGTAACACCTATATTCAAAGGCATACTATTCAGATAAATTGGACAGCAATAACGACAATCTTTCATACTACTCTGCATCAATCTATTTCTTTGTTAAAATGAAAGACTATAAATTTTAGTGTTAAGTGTTTCTTAAATAACGGCTCTTCAAAGAAAGCAGTTTTTTTTTTTTTACTAGAAGTATTGTCGTCGTTCCAAAGATATAAACGCTAAATAAACAATATTATTTCGGTTTTATTGATTTTCAAAAATGAATTTTTAAAATCAAATATAAGTAAAATAGAAAATGTAAGTAAAAATTATCCTATGTATAGAGAAATAATGACAGTAATTTGAAAATAATGTCATGTAAATAACACATTATGTAAAGAACATAAAGAAAAAGAATTATAGAGATAAGAAAGAGCTTGTAAATTTAATTGACGTTAAAGTAAATCAACATAATAACCGGAAAACCATACAAAGGTCACTATTCTTGAAAAAATTAAAAGTAAAGCAATAAAACTTTTTCAGTATATATTTTGCAGTCTCAGATGTAAAAAGAATTTACAAGTGGTCTGTTGAACCCAAAAACAAACTTTCTACTATAATAAAGTATCATTTTGAAAAAAAAAACATTAAATTGAACTTTAAGAATAAAATAAAACTACTTACAATATTTCTTTCAAAAAATACTTCGGCTTTATAAGCTATTACTATTTACATTAATAATTAATCTTTCAAAAAAAAGTATTAGCGTGAGGAAATATTTTTAAAAATATGTATCTGAAATGATAAAGAGTTTGAACTTTTGATAGAAGAGAGCAAATTAAAACTCATCAGTTTTCAAGTTCAAACCAAACTTTTAAAACCAACTTCTTGGTTTTATTCTAAACCATTCTTCCTAGATAATCTTTTGGAAAAATAACAGCTTTATTATATCACAGAGGTTTAATTTTACGATTTAAAACTCTTGTAATGTAAAACATGATTTACATTTTATGTACTTTAAAATTGCTTATTTCTCCTATAAAAAAGGTTACAATAAAACTGAAAACCGGATTTTATCCAAAAACTGATCGATTGATTAGTTTAAATTATAAATGCAAAGTTTTGTGTGTATGTGTGTGAGTATAAAATGATTTTGAATAAACTATAATAAAGTTAATATATAAAACACCTGAATATTCTAATTCATATGCATGCATTTAACCGGGATTGTGATCAACACTGATTAATAATAATGAATACCTCTTAGTTTATTTGTTAAAAATACATTGAATTGTTATTCCAATCAGTTATTGTTGTAATTCTGTCAGTGTTAAGGCAGTAAAAAGTACCTTTTTATTAGAGAAAAGAGGCCTAGACTTGGGTAGAGGAAAGGGCGCCATGCTTTACACCGGTCGCTATCTGACTGGCCGCTTTACTGCCTCCTCCACGAAGCCGCTATTTCTGGACCCACCTTATATAAATACTGCTTTGCATTTGCAATTGGCACCAAACGTCCCTTCCCCAGGCTTCCCCATAAACATGACTCACTTATACTCTTTGAAAAAAGAAAGGCGCAATAACTTTATAGCATAAGTTTAATAGTTGATCGAAAGTAAAGGTATCAAATTCAAATAGGCTTCATTGGAATAAAAGAGTATTCCATACTAGTTGTACCTAGTAACTAGTTTTGTCAGACTGACTCGTTTTATTTACTCGAATAATAAATCAATCAAACTTACACGGTTATCACATGAATGTTTTCATAATGGATTTTACGTAAAATGTCCATGTTTTCAGTTTTTGAAGCGTACTATTAATTAAGTTGTTATGTGGTTCATATCTTCTAGTTGGGCGGTTTCTATTTTGAAAGTTCCCGAAACTTTTCAGATGGACCTGCGTTATTAAATGCTACACTCATTTCCCTATTTTCAGAGTATCATTTGAAGTATCTTTTATTTCTAAATAGATTAAGACGACACTTTCCTAATAGTATTCCTTTTTTTTTTTTGTGGACATAGTCTTAATTTCATAATATAAATTTTAGGACATCTGGAATATTAAGAAAGGTAATGCTAATAGGTATATTTTAATTAAATTGCTTTATAATTATTTTTACTAAAATATTGTCACTGGCTAAAAAGGCAAGTAATAAAATCTAAACAAACGATAGGTATGTAAATAATCAAGCACTCATTAATAGCAACACTTTGAATATGTACGTTCATCTGAAGAAAGCTTTGCTCATTTCTCACCAGGAGCGCTGATAGAAAGATAAACGTTAGATTACTCTGCCACCTAGTATTTACCAAAGTAGAAATTTGATTTCTGTCTATGACTTTAATCAATTCAAATCAAATTTAATTATATAGCTATCTATATTTTATAGCCTTTTCATAAATGTGCATTATTAAAACATAATCACGTTGTTTCTATATGTCTGTGTGTTTGTTTGTTTGTTATCAAACTTCTCCAAGGGTTTTAACGATTTACCCCTACAATAATATATATTCTGAAATAATACAAGTCATGCTCGTGAAAGTTTACGTTTTATTTGTGTATTGTATTTAACAACTACTTGTATAACAATTTGTATTTAACAACGACCTATACTGCCTGTGTTCTGCTACTGCTAAACCGATAAATTCATCATGAAAAGCTCTATATGGATGCCTTTTTTGTTTGACCTCGCCTAAATTATGTAAAGTTGAAAACTATAAAAGATATAAAAAATTGATATCAAAACATTCAGATTCAAATATTTAAAAAATAAAACCTTAAATAAAATCTGAAAACATATAATAGGTTAAAAATTTTCTATTATTAAAATTTGAAACATTACATAGAAAGTACTTTTTTCCATTTCACCATGGAAAGCATAGGAAAAAATATGTTTGATTGGCGATTTTTAACATTTAACAACTTTATTCTTCCTATATATCATAACAACTCATTAATATATATCAAATATTTTAAAATCATATCTCTAAATGACAAATTTGCTTCACTCGATTCATTTAAAAAATTAATAAGTCAATGCAAACAACACCGAAAAGTACAGCAGGTGATCTATTATTCTAGGATGAATCTTGAGTTTTTATAGCTACTCTGACCTTCGTGGTGATAAGAATTAGATTAAACAAAATTATGAATTGCTAATATTAAGCTAAATTTTTTGAAAAATTCCATTCTCTTCTAATTATCCGTTTAGCGTTAAGAATAAACATATTTTCTGAAATCATAAAATGTAACATAACATAAAATCCTCACTACAAGGTTCCAGATTAAATCGAAATGTTTACATTTATTAATAAAAAACTACCTTTTAGTTGTTTTAAAAATATGAAGTTTGTTTTATATAATTTCCATGATAATATTAAAATTTCAAGATTAGATTTAGTAGTTTAGGAGAAAAATGGTTTATATAAAACACATTTTAGTCAAAAAAGTGACTTTCCCATCATGCAATAGTGCCTCTAAATAATATAATCATTATAGTCAACACTACAAGGTCCATTTTTATGTAAAATATGAATTAGATACATCAAACGGTTTGGCTGCAGTGTTCACACGAACTTTTTGAATACACACCCACTCACCCACCAACGCACGCACACATACACATAAACCCATACATACACCCACACCCACCCACGTACACATCAACACACACACACACCCACATACACAGACAGACACTCACACATACACACAAAGAAAGAGAGAAAGAGAGAGAGAGAGAGAGATCGTATAAAAAACATCAAAAAAGGACTTCGGTTTATTTGGTTAAAGAAGATAGGTAAAGGAAAAATGTTTAGATATAAATCCACCTAAAATGGGTCTTACACCATTGTACACCATACAAAAAGGGAAAAAGGAGAAAAATGATTAAAAAAAATTAAAAATTAAAAAAAAATGATTAAAAAAAATTAAAATTAATTTTTTCATGATTCATATACTTATAGTGTAGAAAAAACTCTAAACAGAAAAATTAGTATTTGCCTTTTTTTTGACAATTGATCATTCAACTTTTTTTTATCATTTTTTGGTCACTTTAAAATTGAATAATATTGCATTCGTTTCCACTTGATTCCATTGGTGAAATTAAAAACCCTTAAGTCAGTTAACAGTATTTGTTAAAAATTGCTCTTTTTAAATTCATACATAATATTTTATTTACATAACCACTCTTTTATCGATTACAAAAAAAGTCTTTAACTTTAAATTTTAAGACCTTTAATGAACTTCACAGTTATCTTTGAAGAATAATTTCTCATTTATTTCTAATTTGCAAAAAATTATTAACCTCTAAAAGCAATTGACTCGCTTTAACATAGAATGAAGAAGTTCTCAAGACATACACTTTTTCTTCCTCAAGGAATAAGTGTGTATGTGGGTGGGTGGGTGGGCGTTTGTGTATTAAAAAGATTGTTGGCCGGATACAGGTCACACCGTCTGATAGAACAAATTCATATTTTACAAACAAATTAGACCTTTATTGCACATGTATCTGATGGTTTTTGGGCAATATTTCATAGCGGAAACTACACTTTTTTGAGCAAAATGTGACTTTGAATATTATTTTCCTCCTAAACTACTAACTCTAGAAACTTGAAATTTGGGCATTATTATAAATTTAAAAGCCACAATTAGAGAAAAATATTATTATTCAATAATAAGAACTGTAAGACTTGCAACATAATGTAATAATGTTGACTTATGATACATTTTGAAAGCCTTTGGATGGATTTTAATGAAATTATACAAAAACTTGCCCCTTATCAGAGAATGAGTTGAATATTTTTTTTCAATATACGCGGATCGAAATAGAAATGGACATTCTCTTACAGTTTATGTTTGCAGAAATTTTTTTTTTAACACTTAACAGCTAACTGTATAAAAATGAAACTTTGTGACAACACTGTCATAAAATTAGTATTCCACGAAAAAAATTGAAGAAATTCCGATTACCATAAACGGTATCACATTAAAACTAAATACTTAACTTCCTTTAATTACAACTCACTCTCATGTTAACTATACTAGGTAATACAGGGTAATATGGCAGTAGACTGTTTGAAAAAGTTAGAAACAATTGACGAATGGATGAAGAGTAAAGTGGATAAATCATGAGTATAATAGCCGAGTTTAATTAAAAAAACTCATTCCAACTGAACTTACGTTGGAAGAAAATATACATCTTCAAAGGAAAATATTTATAAATATATGTAGAATATCCAACAGCAATTTGTCGTCTTAATTATCTCTTATGCAAGATTGAATTAACATCGTGCGAATAATGTAGACTCTGTTTGGAAGAAACCTTTTGATCACATTATATCTGAATAGGAGGTAACCTCCTTGAAAAGGATAAACAATACCTATAACCAATAAAAGTGAGCGATAATTCTTAAACGACAATTTTGAAATTCAATAAAGAAATCCAAATCTAAAGCTGATTTTAAAACCGACCAAGAGAGGCTGAATAGGGGAGATATTGTGGCACTGCACACGAGTCCGATGAGTCTGAAACATTCAGATCCATTCTAATAATATGTCTGCTTGTTCTAGATCAACCTCTTCAATTTTTTTTATAACTGAAAAAAAAATAGTTAAAACTACAACAAATAAATAAAATTTTAAATTGATTAACTATAAGTTTGATAATTATTTACCAGAGAGTATGATATAATTTTATCAAGATAGCCACATTAAAATAAAACAAAAACTCTATTGACTGTCAACGAGTCTGAAACTTATAATAAGTTTACAAAATAATATTTTTTGTAACGTATTACAATTATGAAAAAAGAGTTTTCCACTACAAATCAGATAAGACAACCCACAGCTAGTAGTATTCTCTAATGTAACTGTGAAGGAAGGATGTTAAACTTACTGACATTAAAAGAAACGACTCTTGGATCTGAAATTAAAAATAAGCTAGATAAAAATCTTAATAAATGCTATAAACCGTTCACTTATAATAAAACTGAGTGTAGGCCACTCCATATTTTTTAATACTGGAACTTTTTTTTATACTATCTTTTTCATCAGTTGGCGAATGTTTGGAATTTATATTTCCATCGGCTGACTATAATTTAATAAGAAATGAAGCAGAAAATAACATTTATTGAAATAATAGCATTAATTTCAATCCTATGTTTTATTTATGGAACGAATAATCATAAAATCGTACAAAGAAGCGTAACTATTGAGATTTGTAACACTCATAGAAAAACATTATTAAGACAAATCACTAAAGGAAAGAAATTAGCGTTGTAATGTGATGGATTATCAATCCATGAAGTAGTCTCGGTAGTTAATTATATAATTAATTAGTTTTGCCAATCATTCGAGAGAACAATAGAAACTCAACTTAGGAACAAATATTATAAAAAGTGTTACATTTAATTTTAAATTTGTTATAACGCATCCTATTCTAAATGGGTTATATGTATTAATGTTAGGTATTTTTTTAGTAATTAATTTCATAAAATACGAGTTATTTCAAAAAGTTTTTTGGTTGCTAATTATTCTAATTTTAACAGGTGGTTTAGGCTAATAAATTACTTATATTGAACTCTGAGATTTTGATCCAGGTAAACAAACCCGAGAACTGGTAGTCTGTGGAACTTAATAGTCGTTCTTTTCAGTGATATACTGCTTTTTACAATATTCCAAACTTATGCCATTTTAATCACATACTATGGACATCAAAGAAATGTAAATGCATCTTTTCAAAACACTTAGAATAACCAGAAGAGGGAGAAAAAATTATTAATTGCTTTAAGAAAAAGTATGGTAAGTCTGACAGCTTGTGATTTAATATCACCAAAATCAATGGAACGCATTCCACATAAAGGATTACGTAGCTGACAAATTCAATTAAGCTTTGTCAAGGAGTGGAGTTGTAGTGATCACAAAATTTTGGATAAATGTACATACACACATTCATACATTAAAGGTAATTTCAATAATCGTTGTCAGTGTTATATTTTTCTTCATTTTTAAGCATCTACTGTACTAACAGGTGATGTATGGGTAGAGGCACAGAAATGTAATATCAAATTAATTACCATTAAATACACCAGTGACAGTTTGCAGTTTGTAATGACTCCAAATAATAACTCTCTGCTAATTGATAAAGACAAGAGTTAACCTTGCTGCATTCTTCAACCCGCCTACCAGGTCTTCTCTGAATAGACAACATTCAAATCATTTGCATCCCTTCTAAATAAACTGGAAAATGAACATTAGTCGAGGTCAACTAAAAATTACACCATTTAATGCTTCCCAAACTTATTCCTCTTCGAAGTATTTTACCAAAAGTTGACAGCTTTTTGGATGGTCACACATATCATAGATTAGCCATGATACTCGTATATGATAATACAGAGCTACTGAAATATATTTGTTAAGCACCTGTTCTGTCACAGTGTTATAAATAACAATTTTAACATTTATTATGAAATCTATATAAATAAAATAATGATTTTGTCTGAACTGACTCATTTCAAGTTTTCTTTACGTTTCATACATTGGTGAAACCGAATCCACCCTTAGAAAAATGTCTGTCGGTTTGTCCGCAAAATGTTGTCACCAGTAAACATAGCCACCATAACACATATCAAGCTGAAACGTTTACAGTAAATTTGTGTATGTCTAACTTAAAATATAGGCTCTGAATTGATTGGAAATTCAACGTAGAAGTGAAGTTATGGACGTTTAAAGCAAAAACGTTTGTCACAAGTAAACTCAGCCACCATAAGACATGGCGAGCTGAAACTTTGACACTGGATTTGTGTATGCCTAACTTAAAATACGGGCTCTAAATAGATTCATAATTCAGTACAGAAACGAAGTTATAGGGCTTTAAGCGTATTTTTCTAAATTCACAGACAAGTTTGTTTTGAAAATACACAGGTGTGGCAAGTAGGTATTGTTAGTTGATTTTAATTTCATTGGAGCATATGAATATATTGCGTATTTGACATCATTGAAAAGGTGTTTCCCAGAGTTCAAGATGTACTATCTATTCAGAATAAATGGCTTTGTGAACGAGCAATTCTCTGCCCTTAATATGAACAGGCAGGAAAAACCAACAAACAAGTTCTTACGCTATATCAAGCCGAAGATAGAACTTAAAAGTCAGTAAAGAGAGTGATTAGTAATGAGGAAGCAGTTCATTATCCAACTGAATTTCTTGACTCCGTGACTGCTCCTGGACTGCCTGCTCATGAGCAAAAACTTAAAGTAGGAGCACCATCATGCTGCGTTTAGTATCAGTAACAAATTTCATGTTACGAAACTTGAGTGGAAATGTGAAAAGGGACAGGACCATTTTCTCAAATGGTCAACTGTAGTTTGCTTGCTCAAGATTCAGAGGTTCCAACTCTTTGTTCTTCCATGAACCTCAAGGACAGACATCTAATGTGGTGTATACAGAAGCATTTGTTTAACACTACTCTAATAATGGTATTTCTTACTATTCTATAATTTCTAATGATATTTTGGAATACCAAGTAGAATCAAATTTTTGATTCCGTCAAAGATTAATGATCATTAGGTTTGCTTAGTACTGGATATAAATTGAGACTTAATTTGATTAAACTGAAAGATTAATTATTATAGCAAACAAAAAAAAAGCGGAATATAAAAAGCATTGCTTTTTTTAATGCTTTATCCAAATAAGGAATCGTTGTTTAGAGCTGAAGGAAGGAATGGTGGGAGCGATTACAGAATTTCCGGTTAGGAAGGGTTACAGAGGAATGTCAGAAGACTGAGGTCACAGGTAAGGAGATTAAAGATTTGGGTGTGCCATGGAATGAGAGTGGTCGCAGGTGGCTTTATGAGACCAAACCACTGTACTGGATAGTTGGTTATCAACAATCAGACAAGACAACCCACAGCTAGTAGTATCCACTTATGCAACTGTGAAAGAAGGTTGTTAAACTTACTGATATCAAAAGAAACGACCCTTGGATTTGAAATTAAAAATGAGCTAGATAAAAATCTTAATAAATGCTAATGTTGTACTACATAAACTTGTCAGTGTTGCAATAGATGTAACACATGCAGCGATGGAGGAAAATAATATCACTTATAAAAAATTATTCCAGATATCCGGAGTTTCTCTCAATTTATTGCATTATTCATTGTGAACATCTGGCCACCACGTTCTTTAAATATTAAGTATTACGAAATCTTAGATTTACTTATATTTACACTTAAATGGAAACACTTGCATGCTTTAAATAGGTCTGCAGATCTATCAGTTAAAGAGAAAGTCTAAAACTTAAAAAAAAAAGAACAAATACTCTTTTCTGAACAATAAATCATCTAATCAACTTGTCATTCCCGGACAAGGAAAAAATTGTCTTAGTTAAGACAATTTATGAAAAATGACTTTTTCAATAACACATATTATTTTGATTAGTACAGGACTTCAGTCACTTTTATTAACAACGTCTAACATCTGCTGCTTGTTACATCTATATAGAACAAAAATAAACGATGCAACTGTTATTGACCAGCCAATGTTTTAGGTGATATCCATAACATTTTTACCTCAATCAAAGAATTTTTTCCTCTCCCCTTAACTTCTCCTATTATTTTCAAACCTTATGAAAGCAGTATCACTAATAGGAGAGCTCACAATGAAGGTAATATTTTTTACCATAAGTTAGAGAGTTCTACTCTGTTCGGCCTACTAGTCGAGGCAAGGGGCAATGTTAACGATGTAATTGCCATACTTAGTCTGTTACTAATTATTCTCTTCTACTCTTCCATTAGCACTAACACTTATTCTGATAACTTCAACAGTTCTTACATATCAACAAACTGGGTCTTTGGTCTGAACACCATGAGGTGTGATTCATTCTATGTATGTTTCGAATCAACTAAATTTATTCTTCTTATGTTAGAAAAGCTCCAGGACTGGAATCATATAATGTTTATTTCAAATCAAAATTACAAACTACATGTTTTCTTCTACAGAGTCATCTCTCTGAAGTATATCGTGATCTCAGCTCTACGCTCTCATCAAAGGTTTTCCTATATGCTTCTGTATCTATTTGCCTTCTGTCTGAGATTGTTAATCTATGAGCTCTGGTCAACCAATATCTGAGTCTTAAACCGAACTTCTATTAGTAAAAGCAGTTTCTCATTGAGGTTTTTGTCCAATCTATCCATATTTTTGAAGATTACAGCCATATTTATAAGTGATTTTATGGTGAATCATTTTTATATTATTATTCATTGTTCTTAGAAAGATAAATAAACATTTATGAAAAAACCCTGATAAAATAGTGAAGCTGAAATAGCAAGATTTTCAAACCAATCTTTTAGAAATACCGTCATTTCCAGAAAAGACTTGAGAGAGTATAACTGGGTTTGTATAGTTTGGTTGAGAAAATGTAAAATATACTCTCATTTGATCGAATAAAGATTCAAGCAATACAATTAAGTGTTCTGACCGAATAATGGGACATAAAGATTTCCTGAAGATGCGGACAAGGGTATTTATCTTTATCAGTACCGTCTAAGAGTTGATTTGCCGTCCTGTGTAGGACACTAACGTTAGTTAATTAGCTAGTTAGGACCTCTTTTTAATAACTATCTAGGTTATATGATTAAATTTGAAGCACAAAAATTATTGAAAATACTCAAGGCAGCGAGATAACAAAGATAACAACTATAGTAGATATTACTGAGGGATTATTATTAAGTATCTGCTAAAAAGCTACACCTCTGACGACTATTCCTCAAGGGAATATTGTGTTTCCCTAATGATTCTACATTAGCCCATATCAATTTTGCCTAACTCAAGTGTATTTAAAGTAAGAGACCTTTAACGAGTATCTGACATCGTACATGCTCGGGACCGATAGCTTAACTTCCTCTCTAAAGAATGACGCACTTAGATTTCTCCACCACTCGCGACAAAAAATTGAAAGTGAGAGTGAGAATCGAACCAGGATCTACTAGTCCACTGGGCTACTCTCGCACCTTAGTATTTCAAGAATGACTATATGTTTGAAATAGTCTGTGTTCTGAAGTATATTTTACTATAGTACAAATAAAGTATAGCAATCATGAAATGAAAAATCAATTTTGAAAATATAGTTAATGGGTTAGTTCCACTGAGGTTAGTAATATTAGAATTAGTAGTAATACTGTCCGTCATACCTCGTAAAGTCTCAGAAAAGCTCTACCGGTTTCGGGTCAGTCCGGATCCCATCTTCAAGAACAACTAACTGACTGTGTATTTCATTTTCCTATTACCTACCTACACTTGTCATCTACATTGTGGAATCAGTGTTGGCTGTGTGGTTAATTTTTTTTTAATTGTCATGTTTTTTCCTTTTATTTCTTATTTCATTATCTATTTCCAGTTCTTTGTGTCGTCTTTTAAATGTTATTAGTGGTTTTGTTAAAATGTCGGTTTGGTGGTTTGTTTGTTCATTGATTATATTGTCAGTGATTATATGTTTGTATATTTCTATTTGTTCCCGGACAGTATTACTACCTTATTCTTGCATATAAAAAATGAAAATCATCATATTGATTTGACAGGAGCTAAATTTATTACCTATGAAAAATCAATGTTGTTAAGAAATATTATTGAATCGTCTCTAATTAAATTTAATAGATCAAATATTATAAACATTAGTAACGGTCTCTTCAAACTTGATACTTTCGTTACGAGGGCAATAGCCTCTTTTAAGAGGGTTGACAGCTAGCGGATAGTTTTTTACTCTTTCTTACTGTACTGCTTTGTTTCCCCAAACATCCCTTTCTGGACATTAGTCCTTTCCTGCGCTTAAATTAATTACATTATTCCATTAATTTACACTAGATTGAAAGATACATATATATATATATATATATATATATATATATATATATATCTTTATTTATTGATTTCTTTTTCCTGCTCATCTATCACGCAGTGGCATAAAAAAACAAACATGAAAATCTTCGTTCCTTTCTCAGAAAGCAGGCATCGTTTTATTAGACAGTGCATTCTCTCATTGAATATAAATGCACCTTTCTCCCTAATCATAGAATTATCCTAAAATGGTTTATAAAAAACTTAACCATTGAGAATAAGTAAATTATTTATTGGAAATAATTGAAGAAAAATTGATTTGCATTAAATTAGTTTTTATTTTAAAATAAAGCGTAGTTAAATATGATTTATTTGATTATTAATAAGATTCATTTGTTTTCTATAAGTGAAAAATAGAGCAAGGTTGTGTTATTGTCTTTTGTCCAAAATCTATGAAGGGATCTACAAAACAAGAAAAGAAATCTGGAGTGCATTCAATTTGTACTAAAAGTAAACATAATATCAAACATTTTAACAACTTGAAGAATTAGCTTGAAATTAGAATCCGTTTGTAATATAGAACGAAAGAGTCAATTCCTCGTACTTCAATATTACCCAAAGATAATATGATTCATAAAAACAAGAAAATATACATCAGATTTAAGTTTTGTTCTGAGGTTCATCATACAGATTGATTAGAGAATTTTGTTAGATAAATCCATTATACCATGGAAATCATCTAAAATTTTTTCCACGCAAGAATTTTATTCTTCTTGCATCTCATATTAGGTCATTAAATCATTTCAAATTTGTTCATAAAACTTGTAAAGATCAATTTTATTTTAGTCAACTCACTTTAATTTCAAGTTAATGTAAACAATTTCAATAAATGTAAACAAATACAAATACAATTATAGCAGGTGACCCATTAGTCCAGGATGAATATTAAGTGTTTATAACTTTATTGAAATATCACGATTTTTTTCTTTATAAATTATAAATTGTCTCTTCAATTTGTTGGCAATATTTCATTGTTCTTAAATAAACCGTTTAGTGTCAAAAAAACATTTTTTAAAACATAAAATGTACTCACTCTAACATCCTTTTGGTTAACGTAATTTTAAACAAAATTATCTCAACTCATCCCCTACATAATGCTCTATTTTTAGGTATAATTTCACTTTGATCCGTGAAATAGTATGGCTTGTATTCTCTTTCAAGCTTTAACATTGAATTATAAGTCAAAATTTTTATATTATATTGGAAAAAAATATTTCCACTTGTTTGATCTCTGAGGACTTTTTCAGTTATTGCTTTTGTCGCTTCCATGAAACTACCAAAATTTCAAGACTCTAGACTTAGAAGTTAAGAAAAAAATGTCTAAAAACACATTTTGGCAAAAAATGAAGTAACTTTTCCATCATATATAATTGCTCCCAAACAATAGGGCAAATCTACACTATGAGGCCCATTTTTGTGTAAAAATATTAATTTGATTCATCAAAGATTGTGGTCTGCAGCTTCCCGACAAAGTTTTAAATACACACCAACTCACACAGACATCATTGAAAGAAAGACTTTGGGGATCTCAAAACATGTAAATCCATCAAAATCTCAAGGTTGAATTTTTTTTATGATTACTATAATTATAGTAAAGTAAAAAGAAGGGAAAGAGTTCAATGGATAATAGAAGGTTGAGAGCCACTGAATTAGATGAAAAATTATTCCATAAATACCTTTTGGTAAACAAAATATTCACTAGTTATATCTTAGTAAAAGTTATAGTAAAAATAATGATAAGAATGTTCAAAAAAATGTTTAACGTATTTGAGGATACTGGTTAGAAAAGAGAAGACTAAGATGAATGGAGCGTGAGAATGAGTCATACTGGTGAGAAGGTACAATAAAGAGATAGGAGCTTAAGTGAGTTTAGATAAGAGGAGTTCCGGGAACATGGTCCTGAGATCAGCACAGAGTGATACATGAATGACGCTTGCCTTACGTCACGAAACCAATGACGTACTGTCGGCAGAACATTGCAGTCGTCTTACAAGCCTCCAGATTCCATTAGATGTTGCTTCTTTGAAGAACCTAAAGAAACACTAAATATTTAACTATTCACTTGTCAGAATTATTATTCTGACTCAAAAAAAATATTGAATTACTGATTTACATAGGTTAAAAACTTATATAACAATTATTTTTAATCAAATGGTTGTTATACAAAAATGTTTTGAGAAGGTAGTAAAAATAAAAATCTGGAGTGGCCTACACTCTACTTTACTATAAGTAACTTAATGTCAAATTTCTTGAGTATATAAATCATAACGTCTCATTTAAGCATAACATAAATATCTAAATGGGATATAATTATTAGCATTTCATTCGTGAGGTAGTACAGATAGTGATTGAAGGACATATCAATTTATAAGCTTATTTTTGTACATCACAAATAATTTATTATTTGCAAATAATTTCATTAGTATAACTACAGCAGTAATAACATTTTTGAAAAACCCATGTAAACATTTCTTGATACGAAATATTATCCTACAAGAGAACATGGCTATTGTTCAAATAGCCAGTAGAGTTCTTACATCGTTTACTTGACATCCTTCTACATTGAATATTAAAGTAAAATTTTAAAATTTAAAACAGGAAAATACCCTTTTTTTTAAAAAAACATCTTAAAGAGCGAAGAAAATGTTGTTTTAAGGTGATTTGTTAATTAAAGATGTACGATAATTTCATTTATTAATCTCTAAACGAAGGATTTCAATTTTGAATTATCTTTTACATTTTTCGTTTTTAACCGAATTATTATACAGGGAAATTTATGGCTTCTTAGTATCTAACAAGATCATTTTCCTTCCCCTTTGTCAAATAACATATATACGATTTTTTTCTGAGTGAATGTTATAATTTTCCTGCACATATTACTCCTCTTACATCTCATATAAGTCAATAAACATTTTAAATTGTTCCTTTATAAATATCAATTTTATATCAGTGGATTCACTCAAAAAATTTCTAAGTCAATGTAAACAATGCAAAAAAAATACAAAAAATTCGACAAGTATAGCAGGTGATCTCTTAGTCTAGGATAAACAAAGAGTTTTTATATCGTTATTGCTCTTTCCCGTAATTGAAACTTCATGATTTTTTTTTTATGAATTGCTAATTTTTTGTTCCATTTTTGGTCAAATTTTCATTATTTTTTAATTAGCCGTTTAGCGTCAAAAAAACATTTTCTGAAAACACAAATCGTACTGTAACGCCCCTTTAGCGAATGTAATTTTAGAAAAAAATATCTCAACTCATTCTCCATATAATGTTCTATTTGTAGGCATAGTTTCATTCTTGTCCGTCAAACAGTATGGCTTGTATCGCTCTCACAAAGTTTGAGATTGAATTATAAGTCAAAATTTGTACATTTTATTGAAAAAAAAATATTTCCTGTTGATTTAAAATTCTGAATATATTTTTCGTTTGTTGCATTTGTAACCTCAAAGATAATGTCAAAATTTCAAAACTCTAGGGTTATCAGTATAGGAGAAATAAATGTTTAAAAAAAAACGGTTTTTGGCAAAAAAAGTGACTTTCCCATCATGCATAATTCTTCCCAAACAATAGGGATCTTCGTCTTTATGAGGCCCATTTTTGTGTAAAATATCAACTTGATCCATCAAAGATTCTGGACCGTAGCGTGGTAACAAGCAATGCTAACACACGCACCCACCACGCACCCACCCACCCACCCACCCACACACACACACAGACATCATCGTAAAAACGTCATAAAACGACTTCTGGGACCTCAAAACATGTAATTCCGTCAAAATCTCGAGATCGAATTTTTTCACGATCACTATACTTTACTTATAGTAAAGTAAAAATTTTAAATAAATAAAAATAAAACAGTCGTATAAAATATTATTTGGTTGTTAACTTAGAGAAGATGGAATGGTTTTGTTATAGTATGTAGTAATTAACATTAAGTCTAGACAAGAACGTCTGACGCAGCTGTATGGTGTCTCTTGTTGCCGCCTGGACCATCGCATCATTTCCATTCCTTCTCCTCCCCACTTACTGTTTCTTAAATTTGCAATTTAAAAAATTTCTACATTTAGATGTGTCCTATGTTTAAAAGGTGTCATCTGAACGATGATCAACAACTAAAAGCCTACAAACACCTAAGAATGCAATTATATATTGAAATTAAAAACACATACTTATAGTCTGTAATTTTCGGTTTGAACCTTCATCAGGAGAGATAAGAGAAGGAAACCAAACGCATTGGTGTAGAGGCGGTTAGGATCAGTGTGTTTGGTTTCCCTCTCTTATCTCTCTTGATGACCGTCAAACTGAAAATTAGAGACTGTAAGTGCGTGTTTTTAACTTATCTGTTTCTTTATCTACAGTAGAAACTCGTAGTACGAGAACTCTCTGTACTAGTAATTCGCTTCACAAGCAACCATTCGTAAGAATTTTTTCTTGTACGACGATTAAAAATTCATAGTACGAGAGACCGCCTTCCTCAAGCCTAGATGGTCTCCGTTTTAGGTTTAGTAGTTTAATACTAAAAGATGATTATTTCTTCCCTACATTTATTTTTCAAGAAATATTATTCATATTACATGTACAGTATTATTTATTTTTTCGAATTGCAACTTTTCTTTTTAATTGTTTTCATATTAATTTCAATGCGAAAAATTGCTTTGTGATACGAGTAAATCGCAATACGAGCTCAGTTTGGGAACGAATTAAACTCGTACTGCTAGGTTCTACATTGAACACTGAACTTTATTTATCCGTTTCGGATCTTTTTTTCAACTTAAAACTGCAATTACTATATATATTAAATACCATATACTGACTTGCTGGCATTGCTGCAGAAAATGCTAATATTAACTTAATTCGAAACATACAGTTCAGAGTTAAAAGATTAGTACTTTCGATTATAACTTGGTATGAAATACCAGATATTAAACTTTTATTTTCTATCTCCTACATTTTACCTCTCCCTATGCCTTCCACTGGGATGTGCTGCAGCTCAAAGCCGTCCCTCCATTGCTTGGATCATTATTTACCTAATAGTTCATTGAAGGTTTGAGATAATTAAACAAACAAGACGCAGTCACCCTCAAAGTAGAGGCTATCTACATTGTAGTTACTACTATATCATGTAACTATTGATCTTCTAGTTACCCAAGATCAGTTACCCTCAAATAACATAGTAGTTCCCCTAAATGAAGACTTAGCTTGCTCTTAGAAGAAATAAAAACTAGTTTGATATGCATTTAGATTATTTAATTCCAGAATTGAGTGTGTATTTGAGTTACTATCCCCTGACATTTATCGTGTTAATACATCATTCAACTTTTCACTAAAGTTTCTCTGAAACTGATAACATTATAAGTGAATGTTTTACAACGAACGGTATATGTAGTCCCATCGTGAAGTATGAAGACATCTTGAAGGTGTATGTGGCAGTTTGGAGCGATTTCTGGTTGCTTTAAGGTGCATATGGTTGAGCGTTGTCATTATTGCAGAAGAATAGTTCCACAGTATATATATATATATATATATATATATATATATATATATATATATGGTCATTCTA
Source organism: Hermatobates lingyangjiaoensis (assembly GCA_026182355.1). Classification (NCBI taxonomy): domain Eukaryota; kingdom Metazoa; phylum Arthropoda; class Insecta; order Hemiptera; family Hermatobatidae; genus Hermatobates; species Hermatobates lingyangjiaoensis. The sequence continues at coordinate 4,694,857 of JAPFBL010001923.1, read as the reverse complement.
ATCAAAGTAAATTTATTCAAGATCATATTTATTTTAATATAATTAATTATTTTTTATTTTATTAATTTATGATTGTTGCATTTTTTATTAAAAGTGTTTTTTTGTTAATATTTTTTCTCAGTATTTACTTCTTCGGCTATTTCTAGTACTTTTTTCGCTTTCATTAAAGCCAACCAGTACATATTCTGTGAAGTTGACCAATTGCCCTTCGTGTTTCATTGAAAAAATTACCAATTTTTTCATTTGTGTTTCCTTCTATTTTTAAATTATGTATATAAAGTTCAAATGCGAAGAAAAGTAACACACATAGTAAAGATACAAACTTAATAACTCTAATTTGAGAAAATACGTCTTTAGAAGAGAAAAAGGAGGAGACCAATCACGCCTGAGGTGCAACCAAAGGTATCCAACAGTGCTGCTACCTACCTCCGGTGATGAAATAGAGAAGATTTGAAAATGACATTAAGAAAAGGAGTATAAGGTTAGTAAGAGTAAAGAAGTGAAAAAAAATCGGAGCAAAATAAATAAATATAAACAGAAGCCCTACGACCGTTCATATGGAAGTGGAGTATGTAGAACTTCTGTTAGCAACCACTGCAATTTTCCTGTTATTATCCGCGCGAACTCCCCTGGTCTACTTTTCAATAAATGCTATAGGCTATAGATCTGTGACAGATCCTCCCTTGACAAGACTACCGTGAATAGCATTCCGAGGAGCCAGATGTCGGGGTACGTCAGTGCACCTGACTTAATCCTTAAAAGATAATTTTTATTAGTTACTTAAATGTTATTTTTCCTAGTGTCTTATGTTTTGTTTCGTATTAGCTTTACTCTTACTATCAGTGTTTGAGCTTCATCATTTTCTATTTCTTTATTTTTATTTTAATTGTTTTTTTACTACTTTTTTATTTTATTTTGTTCTGATTCCTTTTCATTTATTTACTCTTGCCTACCTTGTACTCCGTTTCTTAATTTAATTTTCAAATCTTCTCTACTTAATGACCAGGTACACGTAGAAGCACTGTCGGTTACATTCGGTTTCACCACAGGTGTGCTTGGTCTAACACTCTTTTCTCTCCTGAAGACGGATTTTCTGAGAATTAGAGTTATTAAGTTTGTTTACCCAATTTTAGTTCAATGGCGTCAACGTTTGTGACAACCAGAAGTACGCTTCACTGGATAAAAAGCTGCAGCTAATTCCAATACTAATTATAGTAATAATATATAAATAAAACATATCAACGTTCAAACGACAATAAGAAATGAGAAAAAAGACTAAGATCTTTCAATCGTAACAAGCGGTATTCGTCAGAGTCGAATCTAAACAAAGTATTCTGACGAGTATTATTTGTTATGGTTGAAATATCTTAGCCTTTTTTCTCATTTCTTACTGTGGTTTGGAAGTTAATTGTTATTTCACGTGTTTATTGAGAAATCTTGTTATATATATAAATCAAAACTTTAAACGCTCCAACAGGACTACTAGTTCACAAAGGAAAGAGAAAAACAGATAAAAACACACAAAAAAGACTCACAGCAATATTTCGACATTCGTCGTCATCGGACAGAAATAGTCCCTTTGAGTAGCAGAAGCAAACTGAGAGGGGGGGAGGGAGGAAAGAAATAAGAAATAATAAACGAAAGGAAAAACAGGGAACATGAAAGATAAAAATTAATTGTGATAAATTATAATAATTAAAAACTAATAACAAATAAATTATAATAATAAACTAATAATAAAAACTAAACATAAATTATTAAAACAGCACTAATTAATTTTTTGTTAGTGAAGTATTTATTAATTAGTGTTAGTGATTAATTAACTAATTAATTAGTCATTGACTAATCAGTCAAAACAATATATAAATATTATAATATTTTTTTACCAAAATAGATACAAAATTAAATTTAAAAAACAAATTAGCGATTGAGGTTGAGTCCAGGAGGCAATCTTGAGTCAAGCAAGCAAAATTTGTCTCCTCAGAAGTTCTTAAATTAACACCAGTATTTGAGTATGGTAAAAAGTTTGACACTTCTTTTACCTGATAAAAGATATTCATGTGATTCATAGACTTAGGAACGTTTCCGATGTCATTTCAACCTCCACTAGAAGTTGGAATTTGTCAACATAATAGTTTACTTACAATCTCAAATACGTTTCTTAAATTTAATATTCAACCTAAACAATTTTCCTTCCATTGTACATATTTCTTTAAATGTTTTGATTTTATGGAATCAGTTTCTTTTTAAATTGGTTTTCAATATTTTATTAAATATTTATTATACTCTACTATATTGCCAACTTCTATTACAAGCGGCACTGCAAATCCATCTGAGGATAGTGTTTGATGATACATAAAAATTAACATTTATTGATTCCACTACTGAAATAAAAAAAAATTCTTGAAATCGGGTCAATATTGTATGTCTGAACTCTAAATGATTTGTTTAACTGGTAGACGAAATACACGTTTGTTTTCAGAAAATATACAATCATATCTATTTTATTTTTTTATGGATTAAATAATTAAGAAGTGATCAATATTTTACAATTATCAAAGATTGAAAGGCTCAATTTTAGACAAATAATTGATGTGATTTCTATTACCTTAGAAGCGGGCAGATGAGATGGTAAGTCAGATGCTAGCTGCAGTGTCAGATTACCATTCTGCTTCTCCAGCTAGTAAAAAAAAACACACATAACTACTAAAAATTAATTCATAAAAACTGGGTACTTATAAGTGTTTTTATCCAATAGTAGCAATACATCTACTTTTTTAAAAGAATAATCAAAGACGATAGATTGAAAACATAGTCTGCAGAATATATGCCATGTGAAGGGCCCACAGTAGCTTGGTCAGTAAGGCCACTTAACTCAGTCACAGTGGGGTATGTTCGAACCTCTTAAACAGCCCTTGGATGTTTGCATTGTTCAGATTTTTCATGACTGACATGCTGATATGATGTTAATACGACTATTTAAAAAGGAAAAAAAGAAAATAAATAATTTCATATTAATAAAAATAACATTAAACATAATATTTATGTCCTAAAAAAAATGTTGTAAATGTTATTCCCCTTCATTCAATCTGATCGCGATTCGCCAGTGATAAAATGTTGTAAATGTTATTCCCCTTCATTCATTCTGATCACGATTCGCCAGTGATAAAATGTTGTAAATGTTATTCCCCTTCATTCATTCTGATCACGATTCGCCAGTGATAAAATGTTGTAAATGTTATTCCCCTTCATTCAATCTGATCGCGATTCGCCAGTGATAAAATGTTGTAAATGTTATTCCCCTTCATTCAATCTGATCGCGATTCGCCAGTGATAAAATGTTGTAAATGTTATTCCCCTTCATTCATTCTGATCGCGATTCGCGAGTGATAAAATGTTGTAAATGTTATTCCCCTTCAATCATTCTGATCGCGATTCGCCAGTGATAAAATGTTGTAAATGTTATTCCCCTTCAATCATTCTGATCGCGATTCGCCAGTGATAAAATGTTGTAAATGTTATTCCCCTTCGTTCATTCTGATCGCGATTCGCCAGTGATAAAATGTTGTAAATGTTATTCCCCTTCATTCATTCTGATCGCGATTCGCGAGTGATAAAATGTTGTAAATGTTATTCCCCTTCAATCATTCTGATCGCGATTCGCCAGTGATAAAATGTTGTAAATGTTATTCCCCTTCAATCATTCTGATCGCGATTCGCCAGTGATAAAATGTTGTAAATGTTATTCCCCTTCGTTCATTCTGATCGCGATTCGCGAGTGATAAAATGTTGTAAATGTTATTCCCCTTCAATCATTCTGATCGCGATTCGCGAGTGATAAAATGTTGTAAATGTTATTCCCCTTCGTTCATTCTGATCGCGATTCGCCAGTGATAAAATGTTGTAAATGTTATTCCCCTTCAATCATTCTGATCGCGATTCGCCAGTGATAAAATGTTGTAAATGTTATTCCCCTTCGTTCATTCTGATCACGATTCGCCAGTGATAAAATGTTGTAAATGTTATTCCCCTTCAATCATTCTGATCGCGATTCGCCAGTGATAAAATGTTGTAAATGTTATTCCCCTTCAATCATTCTGATCGCGATTCGCCAGTGATAAAATGTTGTAAATGTTATTCCCCTTCGTTCATTCTGATCGCGATTCGCCAGTGATAAAATGTTGTAAATGTTATTCCCCTTCATTCATTCTGATCGCGATTCGCCAGTGATAAAATGTTTTTAACTATACAAAAATCTATCGATCAAAGTAATGTAATCAACCGAATTTGAAAAACCAAAGAGAGTTGACTATTTTTCGAGAAATAACAGTCTTCACCAGATTGTTTAATATAATATATTTATCTCCATACATAATAGAAAGGTTATGGCTGTACATTGCTTAGAACTTACCCATTACAAGTTATCCTTACGCTTCATATATTAGAGAAATTTTTTCTCAACACCCACAAGTACATACATATTCTCTCCGTATCACTATTAGATTAGACTCTGACGAAGATCACATGTTTTGATGAAAGTCATTTTTATGATTTCTGTGGTTTAGATGTTTATCTATATGTTTGAATACGATAATTTGATCTCAACAATACTTATTAAAATCTAGAATTGCCGTTATTTGGTTTAAAGATATCATCCGTATTTCTGAAGTTCTTTTTGTTATACTTGGCGATTATTATTTTACTTTTTTTTTTTAAACTTTTCTCTCTCTCAACGTTAACTATTCTTCAAAGTTAATGGAATAAAATTCTAGATTTATAATATTTCTCAGCAGAAAATGAATGCTTTATGGATGTGTCTTCCTCCTATTTCAGTTGAGTAGACTGTGTTGAAGCTATTAAGACATAGAACCCAGTGATCACTATTTGCTCTAAGCTATTGATAATTTTTTTTATAAGATTATATAACTGTTTATTAAAGTTTAAAATATAAATTGTTTGAAAACAAGAAAAACGGAAATAACAATACTAGTCAAAACAATAGCAAACACTGAGGAATTTTAGGAATTTATTACTATTCATTAAAAACAATAGAAAATTGCATTAGTAACATGATTATATAACGTCAAACGACCTTCGCTAAGAATCCTGTAAACCCACACAACACTCCGGTATAAGTCGGAAAGACAAGATCGAAATCGACTGAACAGCTGATTCATACAGAGGGGTCTACTGGAGGTTTATCGTCTTTTTATTATACTTTTCTTTGGTTAACAATTTTTTATGACACAAACAACTGTATAGTTTAACCTTTCTTGCTTTTAAAATATCACAACATTATTTCTTGTATTTAACACCAAATAGTATTCAATGTTATTTTGTTACTCTTATTATTACATAAAATAATAATAAGAGCAACAGATGTTATTCTCTCTTAATAACAGAGAAGGGTGCCTCGGCATATAGTGCCTGGCCACAGAGACACAGGTTCGATTCTTTTCTGGTTGTTATTAAAACCGTCCAGATGTTGTATGGCGAACTGGGATGCCGTTAACAACCGTAATTTTAATAAGCCTAGTTAAATCAACAACAACAAATTCTAAAATAAATAATTACCATTGTGGACATATAAACAGCTCTTTATAAATTATTCTTAAGTAATATAGTAATATATATAACATTATTTTTTCTTAACTAATGTTTGGTCCAGCGACATACAGTAAAAAACCTTAATCCAACGTTTCGTCTATGTATGTAGGCATCTTCAGGCCTCCATCAATACAGGAAGTAATTAGATTGATGTAATTCTGAAAATGTCTACAAATATAGACAAAACGTTAGCTTGAAGGTGTTTTACTGTTTGACGCTAGATCAAAGCTCGATAAAGAAATATATATATATATATATATATATATGTATATAAATATTTGTGTATGATGGTAGCAAATCCTCACGCAAACATGTTTCATTAAAGCACACAGCAGCCTCTGCGTTAACGACTTTTAAACCAGCCCACCGCAAGGTTGTTCGTAAATTGGAGCAGACCAGCTTAAAAGTCGTTAACGCAGAGGATGCTGTGTTCTTTAATGAAATATATATATATATATATATATATATATATATATATATAGCAAGATTTCACATAAAGACGTTAAATAACAATCAATGATCAAACCACAATATGAAATGGGAAAAAAAGGCTAAGATCTTTCAACCATAACAAGCGGTCTTCTTCAGAGTCAAAAACCCAACTGAGTTGGGTCTCTGACGAAGACCGCTTGTTACGATTGAAAGAGCTTAGTCTTTTTTTCCCATTTCATATTGTTGTTTGATCATATATATATATATAGTGTGTGTGTGTGTGTGTGTGTGTGTGTGTGTGTGTGTGTGTGTGTATGTGTGTGTGTGTGTGTGTGTGTGTGTGTGTGTGTGTGTGTGTGTGTGTGTGTGTATGTGTGTGAAATTTAAGTATTAAAGCTTTCCTCTATCTTAAAGTTGAAACTCTTCAGCGTTAATAAATACAACTCTAGATTCATAACATTTCTCAGTAGAAAATGAATGCTTTAAAGGTTTGCCCTTTCCTTCTTATTTCAGTTGGATAGACTGTGTTAACGCTATTAAGACATACATATAACCTAGTGGTATACATCTAATGGACAAGACTGGGTCTGTTTAATTTTAAATTCGTCAATTAGGCTTTGGGAGTTTTTGCCAAAGAAAGACTAAACTTATGTTCTAATGGTCTGAGATAAAACGCACTACTACAAAAGAAGGACTTCCTTGAATTAAAACGAAAAGCAACAACTTGGGCGCTTAGGAAACTCCTATCGGCAAGGTCACTTGCTTGGCCACTATTTTGCAGATTCCATCTACTATAAGCAACAACTTGATCAAGATTAAAATGAAGTTAATTAACAGTTGAAGAACCAACAGCTTGTTGCTCTCTCTAAAATATCGTCCCGAAATCGAATAATAAATTAAAACAGTGGATCAGATGATGGAAAATATACAATAAAAAAAAAGAATAAGAGAAAAAACTGATGCTTAGAGGATGCAAAGAGAGAAGAAAAGGTTTTTATATTGGATTAAAAGAATTATAAAAGCAGAAATCATATTTTTTTGTGGCTAGAGATGTTCAGCTTTATCAGGGAAGTAATATATTTCATCATATCTTATGAGCAGAACTCATTCCTATGAGGAAAAGAAAAAAATTCTACATACGAGTACAATTGGCATTTATTTTAAGTTTGTTTATTTTCATTTATATCTGGACAATCTCATACGAAGTCTTGACAGAAATGAACAAAATGTGGTTGTTTCTTTATTGTGAATTGAGAAAATTCAATGGTTTTAATCATTCTTTATATAAATTTTAATTTTGTTCACATAATGCAATTGATTGAAATAAACATAGCAATAAAATAAAGTTTAAAAAAGAATTAGAAAATCATGGTAATATAACTTTTACAAGTTAAAAGGAACTCTAAGTTTTAAAAATCATACAAAAACAAAGCAGTACCAAAACTATTTCAAAACTTCTAGGGATACTTTTATATCGATAGTTAAACTGTTAAAATTATACACCGAACTAGTTTTACGAATAGCTGCAAAAGGTTTTTGCAGTACTATTTTGCAATAATTATACTGATTTAGAGTAAATTAATTATACGGCAAATTATATATTTTCCATAATAGTTCATATCTGTAAAAATAAAAATAACAGTATATACGAAAGATGACTTAACTTGCGTGCGTAGATAACAACTTTTACGAAAAAGTATAGCATATTTACAAAGTTGTGTTTATAACATAACTTTTTAAGAATTCAAAAATATTTTTAAACTTACTAATTAAAGTTCATTAATTAGTAAATAATGTTATTACGTCAATTAACTGAATAATGTTATAAGATTTTGACGGAATTATATGTTTTGAGGTCCCAAAAGTCGTTTTATGAAGTTTTTTTGTGCCCTATTATTTAGGAGCAAGTATGCATGACGGGAAAGTCACTTTTCTTGGGAAAAATGTGCTTTTAGCCCAAACTTTTTTTCTCCTAAACTACTAATTTTAGAGTCTTGAAATTTTTGCATCACCTTCAAGGCTTCAAAATCAATAAACGAAAAATGTCCTCAGATTTTTAAACAACAGGAAATATTATTTTTCAACAAAATGTAAAAATTTTGGCTTATAATTCAATTTGAAAGGTTGTGGGAACCATACAAGCCATATCGTTTAAAGGATCAAAATGAAACTATACCTAAAAATAAAACTTTAAGTCGAACGAAGATGAGTTGAAATAATTTTCTTCAAAATTACCAAAGGGGCGTTAGAGTACAATTCTGTTTTCAGAAAATGTTTTTTGGCACTAAACAGCTCATTGAAGAACAATTTAACTTTGCCAAAACATTGAATAAATTGATAACACTCACTCAGAGTAAATTGGATTTTTATAATTTTGGAAAAAGGGAAAGAAAAGTGATTTTTTAAAAAACACTTATCATTCTATAAAATTTCTAGTATAATGATTTTACAAAAGACCAAAAATGTGAAACATAATTCAAAATTAAAAATATTCTTTGTAAAACAATAAATGAATTTATCCTACATCTTTTATTAAGATAAAAAATTATCTTAAAACGACGTTTTTTCTAACATTTTTCAGTCAAAATAGGAATATTTTCAAGTTTCAAATTGGGAACTTGTTCTTAAATTTGTAATATAGAAGGAGGTGAGATAAACGATTTAAGAGATCCACTGGCTATTGGAACAAAAGACATGGTCTTCTGTAGGAGATTATTTAGTAATATGAAGTCTTCTCTCTGGCTTTCCAAGAATGTTATTACTGCTGTAGTTATACTAATGATATTATATGCATCTGTGGTGTGATATACAAAAATAGGTATCATTAGTTGTGCAATCCATAATTGTGTGGTATTTACTCATTCTGAGGTAAAATGGATAAACCAACAAAAGTATCCACACAAATGAAGTTTTATTCAACGCGTTTCGAACACTTTGTGTTCATCATCAGGAAGACACTATAATACAAATTATATCTATTTAGTTACAAAAATTAGAGTGAAATAATAAAATTCAATTAAGAGAATTCAAGACATACCAAAGGATGTGGTACTGACGGGTTGGTCCAGTGAACACAACTAGTAGGAAACAGATCCGTTGCGAAAGAGTGGAGATAGGCATTTAAGAGGTAAGGTGACAAAGGCTTTGGGTTGCTTGAAAACCGTTAACTGAGATAAAGAAGGCCAGAACCACTAATTTAGAGGAAAGAATTTTTTTTTTTTTTTAAATTTATTCTTTGTGATCTTACGAACAGTTTAAGAAATTTTGGACACCCTGGAATTTGGAAGCTTTTCAAATAAACTAGGCCGTCATTAATAATCCTTCTGCCTCTCTATGTCTTAATGATCAAATTTCAGGGTGTCCAAAATTTCTTAAACTGTTCCTAAGATCACAAAGAATAAATTTAAAAAAAAAAAAATTCTTTCCTCTAAATTAGTGGTTCTGGCCTTCTTTATCTCAGTTAACGGTTTTCAAGCATACCCGAAGCCTTTGTCACCTTACCTCTTAAATGCCTCTCCCCACTCTTTCGCAACGGATCTGTTTCCTACTAGTTGTCTTCACTGGACCAACCCGTCAGTACCACATCCTTGGGTATGTCTTGAATTCTCTTAATTGAATTTTATTATTTCACTCTAATTTTTGTAACTAATTAGATATAATTTGTATTATAGTGTCTTCCTGATGATGAACACAAAGTGTTCGAAACGCGTTGAATAAAACTTCATTTGTGTGGAGACTTTTGTTGGTTTATCCATTTTACCTCAGAATGAAAAATAGGTATATATATTGATAGGTGGATCAATCAGTATCTGTACTACCTCCAGGAATGGAAGACTAATGAACATCTCCCATTCAGACATTTATATTATGCCTAAATGGGACATTATATATTATATACCCAAGAAGTTTGATATTATGTTTACTTATTGTAAAGTTGAGTGTAGGCCACTCCAGATTGTTTATCCAATAAGAAAACTTGTATATCGACTGTAATAGGAAGTCGACGATGAAAAAATTTTGAAATCGGCATTTTACTTGTTTTTGAATCCATGGATATGTTGATCAAACTATTATATAGTGCATACAGTTCTTTTCTAGATCAAAGAGATAAATCCTACAGAAAACATCATGTAAATAACTCAAACAGTGCAAAGGAATTGTTTTTACTTTGAGTTTTTGTTATTGTTTGAATCATAAGAAGGACCACTGTATCGGTGCACCTACGTGCAAAAGAAATTGGACACCCTTTTCCTTGTTATATCATTTGCAAATTACAACATGCAAATTAATATGAAACATACATATTTCCTAAAATAAAAAATAAATGCATTTAACATAAGGAATAAATCAATTGCCTTTCAGTAGCTAAATCTTATTATCTTTATTTATTCTTTTTTTAATTAGTTTGAATATTTCACGATATTTTAGCATTACCTCGCGTGAGCGACGGCCCAACCTAAGCACCTACAAGCGGTGGCTCTGGACGTACGATGGAACAGGAGGCTTGCAAAAAACTAGTCGGGACTGGATTGTTGCTGATGTTAGAACAGATATAACAAATTAACGTGACTACATAAGATAACTCTTCACACCGATTGAACAGGAGTTCTGGTCAACTGGCAGAGTCTGAAAGTCGTTTATAGTTCCACATGTATTTGTGGTAGTCAACAGAGAATCTAGTTATAAATTCCAATGTGTAAGTTTCCATTATGGCGTGTAAAAAATATTTACACGCCATAAAAATGTTTTTACTGGGTGTGTTTTAACAAGCGTTTTCTTTTTATATTCTTTTGGCTATTAATAACATAATACCAATCCTTTTGTCAATATTGTGCCAACTCATTCTTAATCTCCTAAAGTCCTACTACTACATATCCCATATCTCCAATAGAGACCATCATACAATGATATTTGCTTTACGTAGATCCAGAATAAAGTGCACTACTAAACTTCCACCGTACCTGAAAGGTCTACTTAGTTTATTCAAAGTGTATCAGCCACAATAAAATTTAAGGATCTGTACCTAAAACCCTCCGCATTTACTTCCAGCATTAGTAAAACATAATTATAAGTAACATATAAAGTACGCTATCTGGATAACAAATAAAAATAAAACAAATTAAAGATTGATTTGGGTTGGTAGATTTTTTAATTTTTCAGAAAATAACTCATGCAGTTAAATAACACATAAGATCTATGACCTATTTATAAACAGCAAAGAATTATACGATTCTTTCCAGAAATAAGAAATCCAATGAAAATGCTAGTGAATGAGAAATGAGTATTATAGATCAACATCAGCTGTTATCATGGCAAAGTTACAAAAACAGATCTATCAGACAAAGCTTGTAATAAATAATTATTCAGTTTATTTAATAATTCAATGCATTCTTTCATTCATATTTTTTCGTATAATATATGTATTTTATGAATATTATAAGACATCTTTAATTGGTGAAAAGAGCACTTAATTATAGAGTTAGACATCACATAAAACATATCCATGACATATTCATAAGCATAATTGTTTAATGATTATGATTCATCTTTAGCATCAGATGCCAGTCAAACAGGCTTTTGAGCTTCGCTCTCAGCCAAGTCTGGAGAAAGTAATAGAAGCCCTCTCACGTCAACAACGCTCGAAGAGTGGTTTGTCACTCCCCAGAAGACACTACGCCATATTTCTCAAGAGACACTTTATACAGTATGCAATCAGCTCTAAAATGGCCATCCTATCATAAAATAAACAATTTTGAGAACAACTAAGAAAACAAACATAATTAAGGTAAAACTTAAATAGAAGCTATTTCTATGATGTTTTATAGAAATAAATTGGTATTTTATTTCCAATTGTAATTGAAAATAAAATACCAATTACAATTGGTAATGGTATTTTGATAAATATTATATATAATATTTATATAACATTAACTTACATAGGTAAACCGAGCGAAAAAATTGCGACTCTTTTAAGAAAATATTCATTAAAAATAGGTTATAAAACGAATAATACTATAAACCAAATCACAAACAACACAATAGAGAACAAAGATAATTACAGTACAGTAATCCTAAAGAACCAGATTCTTAAAGATATATACTAATTATAAAGATAGCTTTATAAAACAATCACACATTTTTTTTAAAAAACAAACAAGAATACAAATATATGATTTATACCTGGTAAAGTTTACCTTAATCAATCATATTCATAGGTTATTGAATATTTAAACAATCTGCATTTAATACTATCCAATTTTTTTTTTATTTTAAAGTAATATAATGAATTTTCTCTTCATTAAAAGAAAAAGTAGAAAAATAAAATATAAAAAGTACCATAAACAGGTAAATAAATAAATATATAAAATAAATGATAGTAGGTAAAAAATTGTCATAAAAGGGTGACGAAGTAACGCTTTAGGTTGAGGGTTGACGCAAAGGAGGAGCGAGACTTAGAACTCATGTATTGGTGTATATTAAACAGGTTTACTATAATTTATAGCAGGGAGTTTTTTCCAAAATTTTCCGCTCCAAAATTACTTTCCTCAACTACATCTACATCTTCAAAACATTTTGATAATTACGGAACCATAAAACATGAAGAATTTATTCCTGAATCACTCAAAGGTTTTGAAGTCGTATATAGATGTTACTATTTAAAGTTTCCATTTTAAAGTAAAATTTACTTTCTTACTAAGCAACCGATATTTATATAAGATTAACTTACTTTAACTTACATAGGTAAACCTAGCGAAAAAATTGCGACTCTTTTAAGAAAATATTCATTAAAAATAGGTTATAAAACGAATAATACTATGAACCAAATCACAAACAACACAATAGAGAACAAAGATAATAAATTTGAAAAAAGCGGAATATACAAAATTAAATGCAAAGATTGTGGTAAAAACTACATCGGGCAAACGGGAAGGACACTAAAAGACAGATTCAAAGAACACATTAAAGACTACACCAACAACACAAACAAATCAAACTATGCACACCACTTAAACAAATTTGGACATAACCCAGACAGTATGGAAAACACAATGGACTTACTACAGACGGGACAAAAAGGACAACGAATGAACATACAGGAACAAATAGAAATATACAAACATAAAATGACCGACAATATAATCAATGAACAAAACAAACCACCAAACCGACATTTTAACAAAACCACTAATAACATTTAAAAGACGACACAAAGAACTGGAAATAGATAATGAAATAAGAAATAAAAGGAAAAAACATAGCAATTAAAGAAATATGCAAAAAAAATTAACTACACAGACAACATTGATTCCACAATGTAGATGACATGTATAGGTAGGTTATAGGAAAATAACATTCACAGTCAGTGAGGTGCTCTTGAAGATGGAATCCAGACGGACCCGAAACCGGTCGAGCTTTTCTGAGACTTTACGAGGTATGACGGATTGTATCATTACTAATTCTAATAAACTTCATCCTCTTATTCAAGGAGAGTTAATTTTGTAATTATCCTATTTGGATAAACTTACAGATAGTATAAAATTTACGTTTTAACACTCAGTGACATAGCAAATGAGGAGATGGGGAGGGAAGGACGGTCAGTCTGGCTGCAAGTGCGACAAAGAGGTCTTTTGATGGAGGAAATATAGGAGATAAATAATAAAAACCAAATATAAATATAACGCCAACAAATAAGTCTATGTTAACACATAATTTTAGGATATTAATCTTTGTGCACTGGGCTGTGTGTTATAAGTGAAGATAATGTGAGCATCTGGCGGCAAGTAATCAGTGTAGTCTGTAGTGATTGAGAGGATCAGCGATCAAACCAAGAACTTTCGTAAAGTGGTTAAAACTTTCACATTTCATCTTGCAAACTGAGCAGAAATGTTTGCCTAGAATCTTTTTTTATGCCCATTTGAATACTCGACCACTTGAATATTTAAATTTCAAAAATACCAACTTTTGTACTTCCTTGGCCTGGATTATATTATGAGTAGCTACCCCGCTGACCGACCTAGATATAAAAATACACTAAAATTAAGAAACTTAATTCTAGAGATAGAGAAGGATTTTCTTACCAAACACACCGTATTCAACTGTGAGATTAAAAAACAATTTACTTTCCAATTGAAAATATATACTACAAATAATTACAATAATCTATTTGTACAAACATTTTTGTCTACTAAAAATCAAAAATTCTTCTATTCTTAATGTTACTAAATGAAGTTAAAGAAAAAAAAAACTAAAATAAACTAGATATTTCAAGAGCCTGTAACCTGTAATTTTTTTTGGGCACTATGTTCACAGCATATACATCGGATGATGTTTAGTCTTGCACACACTATCATCGACTTAGATATAAAAAAAGCCTACATTAAAATTCAGAAAGTTTTTCCTTTCCTAGATATTTACAGGCATAGACTTCCTATTATATGTTTATATTTATTTTACAAGTACTTTTAACTTCACAGAGTGACGCCAGTTTAAAGAACAAATATCATTCTTATTAAAACACAGTGTTACCAACTTGGAGTTTAAAAATAAAGAAAATAAGAAAATAATAAAGATAATAATAAACAAAATAAAGTTATTGTAGGGTAAAAGGCTAATGAAATGGTCTCCACATATAAAAATTTAATGGTATAAACAAGGCGTTTCGAACACGTAGTGTTCTTCCTCAGGCATTAACTAAGGGTCAGTGTCTGTGGGACAACTGTTGTACCACAGACACTGACCCTTAGTTAATGCCTGAGGAAGACCACTACGTGTTCGAAACGCCTTGTTTATACCATTAAATTTTTATATGTGGAGACTATTTCATTAGCTTTTTACCTTACAATGAGTAAATACCACATAATAAGTGATTGCACTACGTTAGAAATAAATTGCAAATTTAGATTTCAAGAAAAATACAATAACATAAAATACATTAATGGTGACCAATTAGGTGAAGGACAGTGTAATAGCATATTTTAAGACCTCATCAACAATCGGTAACTATATTTTGAAACCTCTGTCATCAGTATGATTGTTTTTTCTGTAAAATCAGGTTATCACTATGAACTACCATACGTCCGTAGACATTGTTAACTGCCCATAGCAATACTCTTACATAAATATATGCATATTGTTAGTACCATAGTAGTTTAGTAAAAATCTGCACTAAAACAATGTTGTTTTAATAATCTGAGGATATTTTTCGTTTATTGTTTTTGTAGTCTCAAAGAAAATGCCAACATTTCAATACTCTAGAATTAGTAGTATAGGAGAAAAAAATTTTGTCTAAAAACACATTTTTTTCAAAAAAAAAAGTGAATTTCCCATCATGCATAATTGCTCGAAAACTATACAGTACATCTACACTATGAGGCCCACTTTTTTTGTAAAATACCAATTTGATCCATCAAAAATTCTGGACCGTAGAGTGGCCACAAACTTTGGATAAATGCACAAACACCCACCCACCCACACACATACAAACACACACAGATATCATCAAAAAATCTTCATAAAACGATTTTTGAAACCTCAAAACATGTAATTCCGCCAAAATCTCGAGATTGAATTTTTTCACGAACAGTATACTATATTATGGTAAAGTAAAATGTTGATAATATTTCAAATATATTATATTAATATTGAATAACTTATTTTGTAAATAGAAAAAATGAGTTATAACTCATCAACATATATATATATATATATATATATATATATATATATATATATATATATATAAAAAGATTTCACATAAACACGTGAAACAACAATCAATGATCAAACCACAATAAGAAATGGGAAAACAAGACTAAGATCTTTCAACCGTAACAAGCGGTCTTCGTCTCAAGCGGGGTTTTTGACTCTGACGAAGACCGCTTGTTACGGTTGAAAGATCTTAGTCTTGTTTTCCCATTTCTTATTGTGGTTTGATCATTGATCATATATATATATATATATATATATATATGCGTATATTTCGGGAGCAGACCTTCGTTTATGCATGTCTTGTTAAATTGTATGCCTACTTTTAATCTCACAACTTTTCTACTGAATCTCTCGATTTCTCTAATACACTTTCTCCATTTTTGTGGTACAAGATAGATCAGTTGACCAAAGTTTTTATTTACATAGTCCGACATGTTTCGGTCCTCACTGACCATTATCAAGGATTATAGTTGTACAAAATCTTAAATAAACTATACATAACTAAACATAACTTAAAAACATTTATAATTAAATTAACACTACATATTACATGAATGTATATAATGTATATAATGTATATATATATATATATATATATATATAATCTCTTAAGATTAAGGCCAGGTGCACTGCGCGCATTGAGCAACCAAATATGGGCTTCTTCGGAGGCTCGGAGGGTGAGGTTTTTGCAGCCAGAGGGGATTTGTCGCAGAACCTGTAACTTGTAACACTCATTAAAGGGAAGTCGGTGGCTATTAGCGTGTATGGCGATGGGAAGATGGGAATGGTTGTTGACTGAAGCTCTGTGATTGTTCATACGGAGACTAAGCTTGGTGGATGCTTGGCCTAGGAAGAACGAATCACACTTGGTACACTCCAAACGGTACACACAGTTCTTGGAGGTACACGAGCAGTCAATCGGAACAGGATAGTGTGTGTCATGGGAGGGAGCTGTGAAGTGTGGTTGGGGGTTGATAATCGGACAGGTGAGGCAACCTCGACGTCCGCACAGTTTCGCTCCCGATGGGCAAATAGTTAGCCCTCGTGGAGGTTAGATTTCTGTGGGAGAGAAAATTGCCAAGGTTGGGAGGGCGTCTGTAGGATAGGCGTGGGGTATTAGGAAAGGTACTAGAGGTCCGATTTTATCCTCTTCCCCTGCCACCTAGAATAGAATTATCAACCGGAATTTTTAAGAAGATTATTTTACCAAATTAATTTATTTGGTAAAATGAGTTATTAAAAATTGCAAAAGTAGTTATTACAAAAATTAATTTATTTAGTATTTTATTTACTTTCCAAAGTAGGTTAATAGTTTATTATAATGCATTTTATCATTTTCATCTACAAACAAAAATTATTATACCAGATATTAAAGAAAAGGTTAAAAAATTGCACAAAATACTTTGTTAAACAAAGTACAGATACAGATTAAAAAAAAATGAAACAAGAAATTAGGAAACTTACTCTTACACTTAAATTACTCTTAAATTAAATTAAATTTAACTTGAATTTAAAAAATATAAATGTAAGAGAAATTATGAGGTTAAGAACAGAAGAAAAGGGGAAGAAATTACCACATTTTCCTGGCTCAATGGTCAAATATAACTTACTAAATAGTCCATTGATTTAAATTTGTTTGTGAGTTGAATCAGAAGACTACACCGTTTGATCACTTACTTACTCACGAAATAATGTCTTACAGTACTGCCACGTTCTTACGTGGGGCAAACTGAGAAGTTGCTTCCTTTTTTATATGAAAGTGTTGAACCACAACATAAGATTGTAGTTATCTAGGAGTTTGTGAATTAATAATAACTGAATCTAAGCAAATATTACTTAAAAACATCAAAAGTTATTCTTCAACAAAATTTTATCGGAAAAAATGGTGTTAATAGGTTTTCTTAATAGGAAGTATATTCAAATAGAACACCGAAAAGAATGCGATAGCTTGTGCTGATTTCCCTAGCTGTTTGCTTTTACTTCCTCTGTGACTACTTCTCAATTTCGATAAAAATAGAATTCTAAACTAAATCATATCATTAGATAATTGCACAAAAGGGTGATAAGATTATATTTGTTCAAACTGTTTGAATTGTTTATAATTTGACAAAGAAGCATTGCTTTTCTTGATTTCTTAGACTAAACACCTGTTGATTAGAAGAAGATTATAGTTTTTCATCAAACTATTGTTAGGAACTCAACTATTTTTTTTTTACTTTTATTCTTTAGTGAGTGATTACCACAACAAAACGTCGTGTGGGATTTTATCACAAAAAAAAATGAGTTTAAGTCTGATAGTGTAAGAACATATGGGCCTCAGTCATAACAGAAGAAGGGGGCACTAACGCACTCTTTGGTATTCTCCACAGTGCTGCAAACACAGCATTCCTTGCACGTCTCTCTTCCTTTACTTCTTCCCCCTCCATTACTTACCACGCACTTTCATCAATAGATTTTTTTAAAATAAATATAATTTGATTTTTCTTTGTAATTGCCTTTTCTAAAAACTGTATTAAATGTTATTAGCAAAATTAATTTCAAAAACAGTAATACAAATCGTTTGTTGAAAAGACAACATATGTTACATATTCTGATATCAATTTAAAGAAACCTGGAATGGTCAACAGGCAACTTAACTGTAAGTACACTTATCATCAGAAATAATGGATAATGAATTTATTATTTTAAATGATTTTATAATTGTTGGTAGCTACATCATACCAGTATGTAATTATAAAAAACATAGAAGTGGTAAGAAAAATTGGCGAACTCTTGTAAAATATGTTTCTATTTAATGACTGTAATTCTAATAACGAAATGAAAAAAGAAACATTATGGAATTATGGTGTGGAACGTCTTCACCATAAAGATTTTATTTTACTAAGTGTTTTGAACACTTAATGTTTATCATCAGATACATCTACAATATAAACACAAAATACACAAAAATTTGTGAAGTTATATAGAGGAACCAAAATTTTACCTAAAATAAAACAAAAGGAGTAACATAACTACCTCAGAAGGAAGAAAAGTAAGTGTTCGAAACGGGCCATGAAATAAAATCTTTGTGGTAAAGATATAATATATTTTATCTTACTATCATGAGAAAATGCCACACAATAACTGCTTGCTTAGCTCGTGAATTACGGAATTAATTTAAATTTAAATGGAATGCTATGATTTAGCAAGTGATATAGGAAATCATAAAATTAAACATCACAATATAACGAATATGTTAAATTGCAATACTCATTGAAAAATAATACCAACCAAACCACTAAAATGCATGTAACAAGTGAAATTGGCGATGTCATGTGAGGCAGGGTTTAGAAATTTAGATTGACGATTATCAAGCAGGGTTTAGAAATGGTATTCATAATTTGAGAAGTGGTTATCATTTGAGAGAGATAATAAAAAACCAATAAGAAGAATCAAATATCATAAATAATTATTTAATTTATATTAATTATTTCATGGTACATTTTATTTTAAATTATGAGAATGGTTATGTAAAATCTTAACATAAGAATATTTCATTTAATAATTGATTATTAATTATTATTCTATTTTCAGCAGCTGAACGCGGTGGATATTAATAATATTACTCGAGTTTTATATTACCTTTTGCAGTATTGAAAATTAAAGAAATTTTTATCATAGACCACTAACAAAAACACGATGCTAAATGAAATATTTCAAGACTATAATACAACCAGAAGAGCAAAATATGAGTATTTGTTTTAATATAAAATACCATTCTCATGATATCCAAAATATAATATTGTCCAAAAATAATAAGCCACATCTTCATATAAAGAAATTTTAGAATATTGTCCTACTATACGACTAATACATTCATTAAAACATTTTTGTGCTGTATCCGACACCCAATGTTCAGATTTTAACTTAGCATGCCTGCCCTCTTAGGGCTGCCTAGCGGTACTTGCCGGCTTAGGGCGGCTTAGCAGTACCTGCCCTCCTAGCTTTGCCCAATGTTTCCTTGCTAGTCTCGGACCCTTCGCCTAGCCACTCCCTTCTCTACCAGCAAGCAAACACCACCTCAAGCATCCACTCCCTTCTCTACCAGCAAGCAAACACCACCTCAAGCATTCATTCCCTTTCCAACCAGCAAGCAGTCAACACCTCAAGCATTCTATTCTCTACCCCCAAGCAAGCAAAACATCAAGCATTCACTTCCCAACCTCCAAGCGCCCACTCTCTCCACCATCATTCAAGCATCTCTGTCATCACAGGCCAACTCTCCAACCAAGCAGCAGCTACCCTCAAGCAACCCCAGTTGTGATACCAGCCACAACATTTTGGTCCTCCGGGCCGGATATCATCTTAATTCAAGATATTCAAGCGGACTCAAGGTACGCCTGTAACCTTTATTACATTATTCCCTTTTACCTTTATTTCCTAGTCAGTGGCTTTATTGTGTATTTGTATCAAGCTCATAATTAATTACTTATTCTTTCGACAAGCTATAATTAACCAACTTAAGAAGTAATTTGAATTCTGTCTAAAATTGATTATCAACTTTATATAACAAGCTAATTCATCAAAATCTTCCCTTTATTTTTGCCTTGTATATTTATTTATCTATCATATATTTTCGTTATATTCATTTAATTTTCCAATTATAATTATAATTGAATAATTAATTTCATTAATATACATTCAGTCAAAATGCCTAGAGATAATATGTTAGAAAAGTTAAATGTTTCCAAATCATCATTAATGTCTATTTAGACTAGAGCTGAAACCTTTGTTCAGAATTATAGTCGCGACCAAGATCATTTTGAGCTTTCTTGCAGGCTAAGACAATTAGAACCTACGCTAAAAGAATTTAGGAAGTGCTTAGTTGATCTTGAAAGCTGTTCAAAGAATCCTTGTGATGATGATAGAGAGATAGTCGACTTTGAAAGAAGGTATTTCAAAGTAATGGGTTTTTTGGAACATGAGATCAAAACAGGTTCACCGTCTCTGTCGTCTTCTTCCTCCTTCTCATCTCCTTCTCAAGTTCAAGTTAGATTGCCAAAAATTAGTATCAACGAGTTTAGTGGTGATTTGAACAATTGGTATTCCTTCAAAGATAATTTTCTAAGTTTAATTCACAACAATCCCTCTTTGGATGATGTTCAGAAACTGCAGTACTTGAAATCTTGTTTGAAAGGCCAAGCCGCTGATCTAGTTGCCAATATTCAAATTACGCAAACAAATTATAGGATTGCTTGGGAACTATTAATCAACAGATTTGATAATAAGAGATTAATTGTTAACTCTCATGTTTCGTCGTTGTTTAATTTAGCAAAGGTTAAACCCAATTGTCTTCAATCACTTAAAGGGCTAGCAAATGAGTTCTATAAAAATATTCGTTCTCTAGAAGCGTTGGGAGAGGACGTGATTTCTTCCAGTTATGTGTTAGTGCCTTTATTAGCTTCCAAGTTAGATGTCAACCTCCTTACACGTTGGGAAAGTGCTCTTTCAAATAGTTCTCAATGTCCGTCAATTTTTGATTTTGAAGGGCATCTTTTAAAAGAAATAAATACTTTGGAAGCAACTTTATCGACCATCAAGTCTTTCGACCAGAGTAAAGGAATTATATATTCTTCGAACAAATTTCCTAATTTTGTTAATAAGTCTTCCATGAAAAATTCATTTTGTAATTATAGTGCTGTTCAGTCCCACAGTAAGCAAAGTAAAAGAAACTTTAGTAATCCAGACAAGATGCTGCGTCTGCCCAGTAATTCTGAATCTCTTCCAGTTGCTCATCCTGTAAGAAATAGTGAATATTACAGATGTCACATTTGCCACGAAGTTCATAAGGTATATGAGTGTCCAAAATTCAAGTCATTGTCCCCAGAAGAACGCATATTACAAGTAAATGAAAAGGGGTTATGCCTAAACTGTTTTAATAACAATCACAAGACAAAAGAATGTTTAAACCCTGGAGTATGTAAGATATGTTCTCAAAAGCATCATACTTTGTGCCATCTACACAAAGACCAAATTCCAAGCAGTATTAGCCCTGTTGCATTGTCTGCCCAACGCAGTACTTGCAACACTCTCTTAGCCACAGCTCAGGTGTTAGTGGCCAATTCTTCTGGAAAATTAATTAAAGCCACAGCCTTGCTCGATTGTGGAGCTCAAAGTAACTTTATTACAGAATCGTTTTCTAGAGCTCTTGGTTGTCCATTTTTGCCTACTAATACCTCTATCTGTGGTATTAATCAATTTCACTCAACCATAAAAAATAAAATTCATACACGTCTCCAATCTAGAGTGTCTGATTTTACCACAACGACTGACTTCCTAATTCTTCCAAAACTTGCTGATAAATTACCTCAAACTAAAATCGACCACTTAGCTTGGAATATTGCTCCAGATTTAGATTTAGCAGACCCGTATTTCTTTAAGCCTCATAATATAGACCTGATCCTTGGTAGTGAAATATTTTTTGACATTCTAAAGCCAGAGAAGTTTAATTTATCAAATAATCTTCTTGTCTTTCAAAATACGAAGCTTGGTTGGATAATAGCTGGAAAATATACTCCTGACAAGCCATCTGTTAATTTATTAGCAATTACAGTCACTCCTCCTGTACATAGCAAACGCAGTGAAGAGCTTAATGAAGCCCTAACCAAGTCCTTAAAAGTTGAACGCATTCCTCAAATTAGACCACTGTCTCGACAAGAAAAGATTGTTAAACAAAATTTCGAGAATACTGTAAAAAGAGATGCATCTGGCAGATTTACTGTACATCCATCTTTTAAGCGAGATCCATCTTGTCTTGGTAACTCCACAAATCTAGCCTTGAAACGCTTTCATTCGGTAGAAACCAAATTTCAATCTAATCCTCAGTCCTTCTATCAATACAAAAGTTTGATGCATTTTACATTTGAAGAATTATCCACTGTTCTAGCTGAAATAGAATCCCAACTGAATTCCCGTCCTCTAACTCCCATGTCCACCCATCCTACTGACTACTCCGTCCTCACTCCAGCCCATTTCCTGACAGGTGGTGCCTCTAGCTATATACCAGGACTGCAAGTTGAAAATGACACCTGTAGTCTTCGCTCTCGTTGGCATCTAACCCAACAAGTTCAAAATCAGTTTTGGGCACACTGGTCTAGAGACTACCTCAGTGGTTTGCAACAAAGAACCAAATGGCATCGTAACTGTCATTCTGTCAGACCTGGTACTCTTGTTCTGCTTAAAGAAGACAATATGCCCCCTCTACATCCGCATAGTAACTCTGCATCCAGGAAAAGATGGACTCCCCAGAGTAGCTACAGGCAAGACATCATCAGGGTCCGAGACTCGACGTAACCTTATAAAACTATGTCCTTTTCCTATTTAAGAACCTTCAGTCTCTGAATAATCTGTGTTTAGTATCTAATTAATTTTTTAAATCATATCCTTGTTACTGAATTTAATGTTACTCTTTATAACCATATGTATTCAAACTTTATATTGTAAACCTTTATGTGTATATTATGTTATATGTATTCTTACTCAATGTGGATCTTTGTTTCCCTGTATATATTCAAAATTGTAAATCTTTATGTCTAGTTTAAGTTATTCTTACTCAGTGTATATATTCTTAATTAATGTTTATCTTTGTCTAACTATATGTCTTTAAACCGATAATTCGTTGAAGGACATTTCTCCTTCAACGGGTGGCGGAATGTTCAGATTTTAACTTAGCATGCCTGCCCTCTTAGGGCTGCCTAGCGGTACTTGCCGGCTTAGGGCGGCTTAGCAGTACCTGCCCTCCTAGCTTTGCCCAATGTTTCCTTGCTAGTCTCGGACCCTTCGCCTAGCCACTCCCTTCTCTACCAGCAAGCAAACACCACCTCAAGCATCCACTCCCTTCTCTACTAGCAAGCAAACACCACCTCAAGCATTCATTCCCTTTCCAACCAGCAAGCAGTCAACACCTCAAGCATTCTATTCTCTACCCCAAGCAAGCAAAACATCAAGCATTCACTTCCCAACCTCCAAGCGCCCACTCTCTCCACCATCATTCAAGCATCTCTGTCATCACAGGCCAACTCTCCAACCAAGCAGCAGCTACCCTCAAGCAACCCCAGTTGTGATACCAGCCACAACACCCATGTATGTCTATACATTTTTCTAACAATATCAAAAAAATTTCCCAAGAGATTATTTAAAATACTTGTAAATTCGTCAAAATTTCAAAACCGATTTCTTGTAATTAAAGTATACAGTAAGCTTTCACTTTTCGCGGATAATGGGGACCGAAGATACTCGCGAAAAGCGAAAATCCGCAAATAATGGACGCGCCTTTATTAAAGCCTGTAAAGCTCAAACAACGACCTTTCCAACAGAGAGAGAATCCTGACCTTACTGAATACTGTACTGTGTTGTAAATAAAAATGAAAAACAAAAAGAAAAAACTAAGAAATAATTAATAAAAACGAATTCCGTCTTTACCGACTATAAGAGGGAATGAGAGAGAGAATTATACCATTAATATATTATACAGTAAATAATAATGCAAGTAAATAAAATAAAAAAATTCTTAACTATCCTTTATTTTAATTTATAGACGAAAAGGCCTATGCAGTACGATAAATGATGAATGTCTGCACAGGTTCACGAGAGCTCTATGGTACTACTAATCGAGTAGGGGTACATTAACACTGTAGAATATATTTTGACCAAGCAAGTCACTGGTTGTTTGATATCGTACAAGAAGAATCCTGTACATTTTCTTCTCTAATACTAACTACTGTACTTTTTCATTACGAGTTGTATTTTTTTTATTTTTTACTGCAATTACAAATGAATATTTTTTTTTACATTTTTTAATTGAACATTTCAAGAACCCCGCGAAACACTGAAGCCGCGAAAACTAAACCCCGAACTAGCAAGGAATTACTGTACTTTATTTAAAGTAGAATAAATATTACTACGATTTATATTATTTTGATTTATATTAATACATTTCTGAAATAATTATCAATGAAATTAAAAATGAATTTGCATATTGGTTGATAGTTTTGATTGCTGTATATCAGATGATGAGGACATTGGAGTTGGAGTGGTAAGGAGCACACAGTGGCACGAATGATCTAGCCATTACTGCTGACTGCTGACCCTTTAAACACCCAACAGACGTATGACGTCGCCTCCCGTCCAGTTTCCAACTTCCCTTCACTTCTTTCCTTCAACAAATACTTATCCCCTGAAGGGAATTCATTGAATCAAAAGTTCAATGTAATAACATTAATTCATTTTTTCTTAATAGTTAGAAAATTTATAGGCTCAATATATAAATATCAAAAATGTTTATAACTTCCAAAAAAAAAAAAGTTCTAAATGTAATAACATAAATGAATTAAAACAATTGCTTAACTCCATAAGGATTAAAGAACTACAGAAAGTTCTAAAAGGTAAGGCAAAGAAAAAATAAGAATTATCCTTCATCACTCATTAGTGTTAAATTTTCTTATGCGTATTTAGTTAATTTCTTTGTTATTTAGATGTATGTTCAGACCTTTTAAAATCCTATTGAAGTTTTAATATACTTTAAGAATCTGTAGTGTGATAAATGCAGTTTTAAACCATATATATATAAAGATTTCACATAAACACGTGAAATAACAATCAATGATCAAACCACAATAAGATAATGGGAGAAAAAGACTAAGATCTTTCAACCGTATCAAGCGGTCTTCGTCAGAGTCAAAAACCCAACTTTGAATCTGACGAAGACCGCTTGTTACGGTTGATGATCTTAGTCTTGTTTTGCCATTTTCATATTGTGGTTTGATCATTAATTGATATATATATATATATATATATATATATATATATATATAAAGATTTCACATAAGCACGTGAAATAACAATCAATGATCAAACCTCAATAAGAAAATGGGAAAACAAGACTAAGATCTTTCAACCGTAACAAGCGGTCTTCGTCAGAGTTGGGTTTTTGACTCTGACGAAGACCGCTTGTTACGGTTGAAAGATCTTAGTCTTGTTTTCCCATTTTCTTATTGTGGTTTGATCATATATATACCTTTTATGAAATGTGCTATGATCTCAACAACTCTTTTGTTGAGTTATTTATTTTACCTAACTCAATTGTATTTAGAGTAGGGATCTTTAACGAATGCCTGACATCGTACAGCCTTGGGACCGACAGTTTAAAATTCTCTTTGAGGGACGATGTTCTCACATTTATTAACCTCCTATGTTAATAAATCAGGGACAAGAGTGGGTATTGATCCCCAGACTTACCAGCTCAGAAGTGAGTAAGTTGCCACTGGGCTAATGAGCCCCTACCAAAAACCTTTACTCTTTTCCAAATTCCTATTTTACAATCCTTTTATGCCAAAGTGCACTTTCTTCTGAGTCAAAACTCGAATTGACTCATATATATAAAGCATAATTAAAGTTACACCTAGGAAACAAAAAAAACACAAAAAAAAAGGGGACTAACACTCATTATTCTCGATTATTTCGCTGTCTTGCCGTCTTCAGGAGAGAAGAAAAAGAAGAAGGAACACAGGAGTGGAGATGTGAATGCGTCCGCCGAGCGATACAGTCACATATAAAAGTATATCAATATACCAAATTGTATATTGATTTTGAAGATATTACAGCCTTATCTTGTTTTTGTAGCCCTGAGGATGATTTATAAATACATTGAAACGTTGGCATAAGACGGAGTATTTGAATTCAAAGGCTTAAACCTCAAAAAACTTACCAAATACTGAGTTAATTATTTAATTCATTACTATACCAAATAAATATTTTATTAAAAGCTGAAACTATATTAATCAAAATAAAATGTAGAAAAATAAAAAAAAAATTAAAATTATATTTGTTTATAGAAAACAATGTTTATCTCGAACATATATATTCAACACTGTTTTTGTTTATCAAGGTTTAGTCGAGCGCCAAACAGTGAAACACCTTTCAGCCAACATTTCGTCAATATTTATAGATATCTTCAGAGACTGGTATTTTTCTATTGCTATTAATGTTCAGATGAAGGTTGTATTCAAATCCAAATTTGATCTATTGATTTAAATACAACGATTATGTAAACTTTTTTTGCAATAGAAAAATACCAAACTCTGAACATATCTACAAATATAGACGAAATGTTGGCTTAAAGGTGTTTCACTGTTTGGCGCTTAAGTTTAAAGTTAAACTTAAAAGTTAAAAGAAATTTGTAATTTAGAAGCTTTCGAAATAAACAAAGCCTTCATTAATAATCCTTCTGCCTTTCTATGTCTTAATGATCAAATTTCAGGGTGTCCAAAATTTCTTAAACTGTTCCTAGAATCACAAACAATAAATTAAAAAATAAAAAAAAAGAAAATATATAAAAAAGAAAAGTTTCTTTCCTCTAAATTAGTGGTTCTGACCTTCTGTATTTCAGTTAACGGTTTTTAAAGCGTACCCGACGCCTTTGTCACCTTATCCTTTGTGTCAATATACACAAATTTAAATATATAACATGATTTCACATAAACATGTGAAATAACAATCAATGATCAAACTACAATATGAAATGGGTACAACAAGACTATGATCTTTCAACCGTAACAAGCGGTCTTCGTCAGTTGGGTTTTTGACTCTGACATAGGGATTCCAAGTTTCTGAGAAACGTCTCAGAATCTTGGAATCCCTATATACATTAGAAAAATTGCCACAAATCAATAACCAAATTTCAAATTTTAATAGAGTGCTAAAACTATTTGCAAATGCTCAACCACCCACAGCTGAAAAAAGAAATAAAGACAATTTAGGCAGAACACACTCCCAGTCAAGAGTAGCAGAGTGCAATGACCGAGTACCTGAACATCCCTCCACCACAGATGCCGCCAGCCACCCTCCAAATTAATACTTTAACGAAGACCACTTGTTTTGGTTGAAAGATCTAGTCATTTTTCTGATTTCATAGTGTATTTTAGATGTTGATATAGATTAGGTTAAAGTCAGCAGCAGCTTCTACAATAACTACTTTTCTGTTGAGGTTTTCTGGTCTTCTAACTAGTTTACGGCGAGTTTAGATATTTGCATCACAGTAAACTAGTTAGAAAACTAGCAAAACTCAGTAGAAAAGTAGTCCATGCAGAGTTGCTACTAACTTTAACACAACATGTTTGAGAGGTATACAAGGTGAGCAAAAAGTAGGTGGACAATAAATAATATTTGTTTAGAGATTAATTACTAATACATATGTACTGACACAATTTTTACATTGATAGTTAAATACTATTGTGAACAATAATAGAAAAGCTTTGAAGTCTGTCTCTAACACTTCAAAAAACATGTTTTGCACTACCCAGACGATCGCTACCCGTTGTGTAAAAGTCTGTCTGAATACAACTTTGTCTTTGAGTACTCCCCTGTACCTCCTCCCCTGAGTACTAAATGTTGTACATTGATTGAAAATAAATGTTGTTAAGAAATATTATTGAATCGTCTCTAATTAAATTTAATAGATCAAATATTATAAACATTAGTAACGGTCTCTTCAAACTTGATACTTTCGTTACGAGGGCAATAGCCGCCTCATCTAAGAGGGTTGACAGCTAGCGGATAGTTTTTTACTCTTTCTTACTGTACTCCTTTGTTTCCCCAAACATCCTTTTCTGGACATTAGTCCTTTCCTGTGCTTTCACCCTTTTAAAATACCACTCTTCCCTCCCACTCTTCTCAACTCCTCACCAGATGTTTTCTGCATCTAGTGTTTCAGTTGGGTTTTTGACTCTGACGAAGACCGCTTGTTACGGTTGAAAGATCTTAGTCTTGTTTTCCCATTTCTTATTGTGGTTTGATCATTGATTGTTGTTTCACGTGTTTATGTGAAATCTTTATATATATATATATATATATATATCAATGATCAAACCACAATATGAAAAAGGGAAAAAAGACTAAGATCTTTCAACCGTAACAAGCGGTCTTCGTCAGAGTCATGAACCAAACTGTTGGGTTTTATTTATTTATTTCCAGTTGGGTTTTATACTCTGACGAAGACACCTTGTTACGGTTGAAAGATCATAGTCTTTTTTCCCTTTTCATATTGTGGTTTGATCATTGATTGTTATTTCACGTGTTTATATGAAATCTTGTTATATATATATATCTCAATTTTTTAAAATGACTTCAGCAAAATATGGTCAAATATTCAACGATATATATATATATATATATATATATATATATATATATATATATACAAAGACTCACTTTTCAATATTTCGACCGTAATGGCGGTCGTCCTCAGGAGAAGAAGTGAATTGACGGAGGGACGACAGTCAACTGAAGAACTCACAGGGTGAGGGCTAAAGCAGTGCTGCCGCAAAGGAGACAAATAAAAAAGGAACTAGGAAGTCGAGAGCAAAAAAAAAAAAAAAATGTTTTTGAAAGATAGAAAAAGGTTAAGAAAAGAAAAAATAAAGAAATAATATAGAACAATTAAAAATAAAAAAAAATATTAAAAAAAAAATAAATAAATAAATAAAAAAGAAAAAAAAATTAAAAAATAAATAAATAAAAAACTAACGATTTAAATTCAAGCCAGGTTTCGAGCGTGCCCCCAGGAGCCAAATGTGGGCTTCCTCAGAAGCTTTTAAAGTAACTTGTCTGTTATCACTGGGGACTTGTTTAAGAACTTGGACTGTGAAACAATCATTGAAACTGAGATGATGGGAATTAGCGTGAGTGGCGACAGGGAGACTGCTGCGTTTACCAACCGAAAGCCTGTGATTATTCATCCGAAGGTTCAGCATCGTAGATGCTAAACCAACGTAAAAAGCATCACATTGGGTGCATTTCAAGAGGTAAACGCAGTCAGTGGAGATACAGGAGGAAGGACTGTGAATAGGGTAAGAATTAAGATTAGTTAGAGACTACTTATGTTTACAATTACGTTTACAATTATTATACATTTACAATTATGTTTATTTACGTAATAATCACCTTTTGAAACTCAATTCTGTAATTAAAATATTGTTAACTTTGTCGCATAGTTATTTAAATAAAATAAATGAGTCTCTGGGTAAAGCTGAGAAACATCTCCACCGATCTCGCTTACAGTCACTTAATAAACTGTCAAACCTTTATTTAAGTTACCTTCGGATTGGAATTGAATTACCTTTTAATATTCCTCCAATATTGTTACCTAATATTCATTTTCAATCTAAACAGCGTGAACCACTTTTTTCCTTCCT
Organism: Hermatobates lingyangjiaoensis; assembly: GCA_026182355.1. Lineage (NCBI taxonomy): Eukaryota > Metazoa > Arthropoda > Insecta > Hemiptera > Hermatobatidae > Hermatobates > Hermatobates lingyangjiaoensis. The sequence goes on along the minus strand of JAPFBL010001923.1, from coordinate 4,664,882 downwards.
CCCAGGTAATCTACCTGAAGTTGTGCCTGACTCTTATCCTTCCGAATCCTATTCTACTCCTCCACCACTAATTCCTTCCACTGTCCTTAATCAATCCTCTTCTACTCCTCTTCCACAAAATCCCGAAACAGCCAGCACTATTTGTAACCTATCCTCACGTAGGTTGACGGTCCATGAGGAAAGTGTACTCTCTAAGGGACTCACTTTTTCTCCTGTACCTAAAGTTAACCACGTCAAGCTTCTCGAGGATGTTCAAATGTTTTGCCAATCGCTCCGATGGCAATATTTTTGGAAGTCCTCTGCCAGTAGCAATGAAGGTGTCATCTCTAAACTCCATTCTTCTCTGAAACAGTTTAAACCTCTCTCTTCTTATGAACCCCCTTCCCTCCCTGCTTCCCACCCACTCGAACTCTTCATTACTTCATTACTTCAAAAAATTTCAAACCCTACTTTTTTGAACTCCTTAAATCCTAAAGACAACCTGTCTCCTCCTGAGCGAAGGGCTATTCATGAGCTGAGAAGCGACAACAATCTCATGATTATGCCTGCCGATAAAGGTTCTTCTGTTGTTCTCATGAATTACGACGACTATTGTCGTGAGGCTGTGAGACAACTTAATGACCAGCTTTATTACCTTCCTTTATCATCTGACCCCACTCCTTCTTATAAACACTCCTTAACCCAACTTCTGGAGAGCTCTTCTTTCCGTGAGGGGCTCTCCAAAGAAGATGTAGCCGTTCTTGTCCCTTCTAATCCACGTTGTCCTAAATTTTACTTACTCCCTAAAATTCACAAATCTTTTGAGATGCCTTTTACTCCGCCCCCCGGGAGGCCAATAGTTTCTAGCTATGGTTCTCTCACGGAAAGGGTTTCTGCGTTCGTTGATGCCTTCTTGCAGCCTATTGTAAGAATGCAGCCTTCTTACTGCAGAGACTCCTTTCATTTCCTTGATTTACTGAAAAACCTGTCCATTCCTGAGACGCTTGACTTCCCCCTTGTCATGGTCACGATGGATGTGAAGTCGTTATACACTGTCATTGACCATGATGAGGGTTTGGAGGCTTTACGCTATTTTCTTAATCACAGACCCCTACCTCATTCTCCCTCTACCGATTTCCTTGTCAAACTGGCTGACTTTGTTTTGGGGCATAATTACTTTCAATTCGAAGGTAAGTTTTATCTTCAGACCAGAGGTACCGCCATGGGGACGAGGATGGCTCCTTCTTTTGCCAATTTATTTATGGCGAAGCTGGAAAAAATGTTCCTTGCTTCTTGCCCTCTTTCTCCACTATTCTATGTTAGATTTATTGATGACATCTTCCTTGTTTGGCAGCACGGCCAACATCTTTTGGATTCTTTCATCACTTCCTTCGAAGCTTTCTCCACCTCTATCTCTTTCACACACCATTCCTCCCCCTACAACATAACTTTCTTAGATGTTGACATCACTCTTAACAGTGGGACCTTCACGACGTCTGTTCACGTTAAGCCCACCAACGCCCAAAACTACCTCCATTACAAAAGTTGTCATCCTCCTCATATTAAAAAATCTATCCCGCGGTCTCTTTCAATCCGTCTTCATCGCCTCTGTAATAATATCCAAGATCGGGAAAGTAATCTTCAAAAACTTAAATGCAAATTCACTCAGCGTGGTTATCCCCCCCAATTTAATCAATAGCCGAATCATCCCTGCCAATGTCAACTTTTCCACTAATAACAGAAGAGAACCCACTACTACTGCTTCGCTTCTTACAAATTATTTCCCTGGTGTCCATAAATTAAGAAAATTTATTAAAGAACTTTACCCTATCCTTTCCTCTTCCGTTTCAGTTTTTAACCAGTTGCCCCGCATTTCCTTTAGAAGAGCCCCCAATCTCTCAAATATTTTTTCCCACCGGGCCGGCAAACTTATTCAGAATCCCCAAAGCAGTGGTGGCCTACAACGTTGTGGACGTCGGAGATGTCTTACCTGTCCCATTGTTGATTCTGGGTCTTCATTTGAGTCTCTAACTAATCTTAATTCTTACCCTATTCACAGTCCTTCCTCCTGTATCTCCACTGACTGCGTTTACCTCTTGAAATGCACCCAATGTGATGCTTTTTACGTTGGTTTAGCATCTACGATGCTGAACCTTCGGATGAATAATCACAGGCTTTCGGTTGGTAAACGCAGCAGTCTCCCTGTCGCCACTCACGCTAATTCCCATCATCTCAGTTTCAATGATTGTTTCACAGTCCAAGTTCTTAAACAAGTCCCCAGTGATAACAGACAAGTTACTTTAAAAGCTTCTGAGGAAGCCCACATTTGGCTCCTAGGGGCACGCTCGAAACCTGGCTTGAATTTAAATCGTTAGTTTTTTATTTATTTATTTTTTAATTTTTTTTTCTTTTTTATTTATTTATTTATTTTTTTTTTAATATTTTTTTTATTTTTAATTGTTCTATATTATTCTTTATTTTTTCTTTTCTTAACCTTTTTCTATCTTTCAAAAACATTTTTTTTTTTTTATTTTTGCTCTCGACTTCCTAGTTCCTTTTTTATTTGTCTCCTTTGCGGCAGCACTGCTTTAGCCCTCACCCTGTGAGTTCTTCAGTTGACTGTCGTCCCTCCGTCAATTCACTTCTTCTCCTGAGGACGACCGCCATTACGGTCGAAATATTGAAAAGTGAGTCTTTGTTGTGTTTCTGTTTATGTGTCACTGCTTATTTTAATTGTTATTTGTCCTGCCGGACCGTTTTTCGTTTATCATGGTATATATATATATATATATATATATATATATACTCGTATATGAAACTAAAAGCCACAAGGAAAAATCAAAAATAAGAAAAAAAAAGGTTCTGAAGCCTTTCACCTTATCTGATCAGAGAGCGACTAAAAATTAAATACAAAAGATGTTACAACAAGGTTATAGAGCAGCATAAGAAAAGGTAATGAAGAGAGATAATGAAGAAGTCCCTAAAGGTTTCGTGAAAACAACTATCATAACCTAATGCACTTTGGAATTTTTATTTAATTTCATATACGTAATAATGCTTTAATATACACAAACACCATTCTATGAATTGATTCAGAAGTTATTGTTCGCGTTCTGTTTACATTTACTCATTATACTTACATGATATCCATTGCTTATGTTTATTTTTTAGTTTGAGTTCAAATTTTATGGTGAAATGAAAACTTAATGACATATTTTATTTAGCATTGCTAATAATTTTGCTAAAAAAAAAAAGTATTTCTTTCCTTAATTCAATTATTCAAATATATATTCAATTATATTTGTCACATGAACTAAGATGAAAATAATATGAGAAAAATATGGTTCGCATTTTGTTTACACAGAGGTTCCTTGAGAGTGTTAATTTATTTTAAAGGTTATGTAAAGGTAAAAAGGTTGAGAAATGTTGAATATCACTTACCAGAGTGGCTTAACTGTCTTCGTGCTATACCAGTGAATTATGATTATTTTTCTTTACATACTATCGATATATGAAAATGTTTAAAACTAAACGTAAAAGATTAGCTATCTACCTAACATCATATTTATTCTTGATTTTATTATTTTAGGGGTTTAGTTTAATTAATATTATAAATGCATATCTTTAATGCCACCCTATAACAAATCACTTCATTTTTGGATTGATAAGATCGTTGGGGCATTTAGAATTTGACTAATTAAAACTAAAGTTGATGATTTATTTGGCTTAAGCAAGATTTGGGAGAAAATAAAGAATCTTTGAATTTGTATGGTCCTGTTTGACATCAGTTACAATAGAAGTTCTCTTGTTGTTGACTAGCAACGTAACAACTTTTTGCCACCTTGGGAGGTCATATAATTTATCCTCCGCCACTATCTGCATATTAAATTTAGGATTTAACGAATTTCGTTATTTAAATGCATATTTAATCTGTTTCTATAAAAAAAATGTTTTCTTGTTTAAGTAAAAATGTGAGAATTTGTCAAATTTTTGATATTGAAATGGGTCATAAAAATGACGCATGATAAGCGAATATTTGGACTCAAATGACAAGATGAAATGGAAAAAACAAAGTTCTTAATTATTTTACCGAAATTTTCTATTGGGATTAATACCTATACATCGATCAAAGAAATAAGGTAAATCTTATAATGATATCTTAATAACCGAAATGCTAAGATTATCGTCAACAAACATGCAGGTTAACGCTGAAGGATTAATATCCAAAATTATATTTTGCTATAAAATTCCTAATTTTTGATTCCTTGTTATTTTTCTTTTTCCTATATTTTTAAACACTTCAAAATACCGTCCCCTGTCAAGTTCCATATACATCGATCCCCCCTCTCTCATTTCTTACGTCACTGGTGTTAAGAAAAAAAAAGTAATCAGTTTCAATGACTCATTACCACTTTAAAGAACTGTCAGTTGTAAAAGAATTGCAAACTACGGAAGCAGATAAAAAAAGCAGAATACTAAGGAAGCCGGCTCCGGCAATAACTCCTACTCAAACACCAAATCCAGGTCGGTCTTAAAGATACCCCCCCCGTGATGACTAATCTATAACAAAATTGTTAGCGTTGACTCTTCTAACTATTTCAGATGACTAATATAGTCCCTCCAAACAAAATCATTAGTTCACCATAAATAACAATTAAACTAAAGTTACAAATGTTATAAGTAGAGCAAAGTCTGAGGTGTATTCAAATATTTCATTTCCAGTCTCCAATAAAACAAAAGATCAGAACAATCATCCTAATTTATTTAATATCGCAATAATTCTACTAAAGATAAAGATTAAAACTTCCAGATTAATGAATTTAACGTGAAATTAATTATTCTTTATATTTATTTGTGATACAAATAATCCTTGAAATACGGAAATGAATATTTCAAAGTGTGGTAATATAAATCTTTCTTCTTCTTTTATATACAGAAATTATATTTTAAAACAAAAAGCATACATCATAATGAGGTTCAGAATTTTAAAAAAAATACCAATTAAAACACGAATATTGATATCTAACAAAAATATTCCAGTATATCCCCCATTAATGACTAAAATTGTATGAACTAGGATATTTTTGTGTAAATTTACAATATTTGTTGTAATTAGGTCTTCCCACTCTTATAACATTAGATATAATTGTATTTGGTATTATGGTTATAATTATAGATATAATAATAAAGAATATCAGAATAATGTATGTAAAAATGAGTATATTTGTAACCCCTAAGCAAAAAAAAACCATAAAATGTAAGTTTATCTGATAAAAGAAGTCTGCACTTGACAAATGCAAATATTAATGTCTTGTCACGTCCATCACAGTTGCTCTAATGACAACAACCGTCTTAATCATTGCAAGCGCCTCATGTGAATTTAATGTGTAAATATCACAAAATAACAGTTTGAGAAGATTGCAAAGATGGCAACTGATTATTAACTATATTCGTAAACAAATAAACAATGTTTCCAATATAGGAATTTAGATTCGTTAATAAAATTATTACTTGTCTTGGTTTTAACTTTTCTTTGACAAAAGGTATCCTACAAAAAAGGTTTTTTTAACTTGACACACGAAGAAAGTTGCGTCTTTTAATTTCATGAAAAGATGTATAACAGTATGTTGTTTTATTACAAAAAAAAAACTAATGAACTATTAATTTGAATTTTATAGACAAGAGTAACTAAATTTTCTTTTACAAGTGAAATTTATTTTATATATAAATCGTTAACTCTTTTAGTGCTGCAAGGATTTTATGGGCATTATTTTAATTATTATGGAGTTATTTATAAAATAAGATACGAATATGTCCCTTGCCCATTTTTTTTGAGTATGATCTAAAGCTCCTTTGGAAAATTACAATTTCAATTTTCTTACAAAAAGCACAATTAACTAAGGAAGCATTATCTTAATATTATAGTCTTAAGCTGAAGCTAACTTATTATAACATGAACTAAATTGACAAAGAAGAGCCTCAGATGAAAAATAGTAGTCAGTCTTCTTTAGATTATATAGATTCTAGATTTATATAAAACCAGTATAAACAACTTCATTTTAAGACTACGATGAATCATTCATAGAGATTAATTTTATATATAAAAACATATAAAAATTCTTCAATGTAAATTAGTACAAATTGCTGCTTTGTCCTTAACTTTTCATTTCTACCACAGAAACTTGTAAGCGATTAGATAAATATATCAGGCTTAATGATTGTTAAACTTGTATCTTTTTCGTAGAAACTTATTGAATTTTACAAAGACCAGATAAGTCTAACTAACGGGAAATAACAATTGAAACTTTGACAAATAGTGTTTCAAATATGATGTTTACGTTACTTCTATTACTGTTTATAAAAATTACTTTAGTATACAAAGAACCCAATTAAGTTTCAAGTAATTGTACACTCAACTAAGTATTGCTTTTAGAGAGAATTTATTAATGGAAAATGAACATGACAGTAAGAGATTGATCATCCTGGATTTATATAAACCCCGGTCTTAAATAGAATAATAGAAAATCTAAAATATCTTGACATAAATCTTTGTCACTGGTTAAATTTAAAAGGAAGTATCATTAAAAAATCTAACCGTGTTGTGAGAGAAGAAAGGAGGTTGGTTTATCCTCTTGCACCTCTGAGGTGGTGATATGGTAGAAGCATCCATAGGAAGAATGTCGACGTAGCTGACGGCGGAGAGCGAGACGCGAAACAAACCAAGAGTGCCGAGAAGAGGGACTGGTCCAAGGTGAACCCCCTCCAGAGCTCCACCCCACCAGGACTCGTACAGCCTCCTGTCTAGTCCTCCTTTCCAGCATCTTCAATCACTTTAGTAGGAGGGTGGCCAAGGTTGCCATTCTTGGCACTAAAAACAGAAATTGAAGACATTTTCTGTGACTAGAAAAAAATTGCTTGCATCTAGTATAGTATATAAAACGACGTTTTCAAGAAAAATACCACCCTTTTGAAAGATAACTTTTCATTCTGGGAAATGAGCCAGGTGGTCTTGAATAGAAGGATAGCAAATAACAACTTCTAAATTTCGCAATTATTTAAATAATTTAGTGGAATTTAAATAATAATTAAGAGATAATAATAAATTAAAAAGTCAAACACAAAAACCTGTAACATTAAATTACTCTAATTTATATTAATTCAAGACATCTGGAATGGCCTGCGCTCACCTTGCTCGTATAAGCAAACATAATATCAAACTCGTTGATAACCAACTGATTTTTTTTTTATTTTAATGTAAATATACGTACATATTAATCAAGAATATATCATTTGTTTACGTGTGACTATAATCATTTTATCATTTGATAAAGACCTAAAATCACTGATTTATCTAAGATGTTCTTAAAAGTATTAAACTGAGGGCCTGAGTCTCATTCGAGATATGGGCTTGTTCGCTTCGCAACCATACCTGTCATATTGTACATCCTATTGTTGTAACTAAATTCAACTTCAGATTTTAAGTTCCTTAATAAATTTCATGAATATACATAGAGAACTATCCCTCACTTCTATAATTTTTAGGAATGATTTGACAAAAATCTTTATCATTTCCAAGGTGATTGGATCCTATACAGATACGTGATCAAAGGTGTATGAAGTCAAGAAATGAAACTCTTTTATAGAGTTATATCTATGTCTCTTATAGACAGAGAGGTTCGACATGTAGTTTGATTAGAACTTTGTTAGACAATCATCTAGGTTAGGTTAGGTTGCAGTGGCAGTTCCAAAAGGGAACACACGTTGGCCGAGCATTGGCCCTTTGTGATACCACACAATGAAGATTGATTCTACAGTGGGAGTACTAAATTTTGCCTAACTCAAATGTATTTAGAGTAGGGATCTTTAACGAGTACCTGACATCGTACAAGCTCGGGACCGACGGTTTAACGTCCTTCTCCGAGGGACGACGCGTTTAGATTTATTCACCTCCTGTGTGAATAAATCGAGGGCCAGGTGAGGATCGAACTCCGGTCCTATCAGTTCAGAGGCGAGCACGTAACCACTGAGTTAGCCTGGTCCCCTAGACAATTATCTATCATAACATAGAAGTACAATAGATAATCTATTATTCCAAGATAAAGTTTCAGTTTTTATAGCTTTATTACCCTTTGTGGTACTGTCCGGGCAACAGACAGGCCAAGCTTTATATATCGGGTCCTATATAAAGCATAAGAAGTTTCTACTTGGTCTTGGAAGAACCAGGTTCAAAAATCTCATTGGAATTCTCACCGGTCACTGTAGACTGAGAAGACATCTAAATATCATGGGTATAGAAAACAGCGCAGTTTGCCAAAAATATGGAGAAGAGGATGAAACCTCTGTCCACTATGTGGTTGAATGCCCTGTGTATAGTCTCCTTAGATTAAATATTTTAGGTACAAGTACTTTAATGATAGAAAAGTTAAGGGAAATGGAATGGAAAAACCTGATCTATATAGAAAGATCAGGAAGATTTTCCTAGGAGTAGGAATCCGGGTTACCTGGGAAGGCAAAAAGGACCCACTTGGCTGGCATGTTTGCCAGATCTTTGATCTACCCACCTTACTACTACTACTACTACTACTACTACTACTACTACTACTACTACTACTACTACTACCCTTTGCAGTAATCAGAATTTCATGAAATTGTGTTTATATATTGCAAATTATGTGTTAAATGTTTTAACAAAAATTCATGTCTCTGGAAAGCCGTTTAGTGTTAAAAAAGATTTTTTGAAATCATAAAATGCACCATAACATCTCTTTTTGATAATGTAATTTTGAAACAAATCCCTCAACTCATGCTCACATAAACTGCTATTTTTTGGTAAAATTTCATTCTGATCCGTCAATAGGATCAAAAGAATCTTCTGAAGTGAAAAGCTCAGAAGCTTTCAGATTCCAACAAACGACAAAAATTTTACATTTTTCTGTAAAAAAATCTTTACTTGTTTTAAAAATTTGAGGATTTTTTCAGTCATTGCTCCTGTCATTTTCATGATAATACCAAAATGTCAAGACACTAGAGTTAGTAGTTAAGCAGAAAAAAAAATGTTTAAAAACACATTTTGGCCAAAAAAGTGACTTTTTCATAATTCAACACACACATTCACACAGATATAATCGAGAAAAAAAATGTCAACAAATGACTTTGAAGAGCTCAAAACATGTAAATCTGTCAAAATCTCGAGATCGACTTTTTTCATGATAATAAAATTATACTTTTCTTATAGTAAAGTAATAATTAAAGAATTACTAAATTCATAGTTATTTAATGACAATAAAATAACAAAAATTAAGTGCTTTTATAAATAGATACTCTATTGTAGGTACGTGGATGACTGCTTCATAATATCAAAGCGTATGAATGACATTGAAATTCATTGAAATGAAAAAAAGCATTTGAAGAAGGGTTCTGTTTAAAATTAACATTTGGAATTTTTTATTTAAGGTATTTAAACAATTCGTTCGCAATTGTTTATGTGTTTTCGGTATAATTGCTAACTAATCTTAATTATTAGAGTTGGTTCCTGTAAAACTTTATCTTTAGTAAGTGAGTATTTGAAGATAAGTAAAAACTTATCTCTAAATGGTCACTTTGCGTCCCCTATCCTTGTCATTGTAATTTGAAACTTGTTTTTGTTCTGGGACATATTCTTATATTGATAGTAATCTGATTTTCCTTGTCTCAGGGTTGATGCTTCTTGATGAATTTATCCACCTTGTTCATTTTGACATCCTGGGCTTTTACAGGTTAATTACTTTCTCCTCTTCAATAAATATTTTACCAGTGGCATCTAAACAACATCAGAGGTTTCTATGTCCAAAAAATAGAATAGATTGGTATCATTTGATGTTGATTTTTGTGTTTTTCCGGTTATATTGGCACTTTCAAGAGTCTGAACATAACGAAATATGTTAAAATACCTTTTTTTGAGACAATTTCACCTAAAAACTACGTTGCTCGTTAACACTATAAGGGTTAATTTTGGGTATAACATCAATTTGATCCATTAAACGGTATGGATAACTAATTTTGATCCATTAAATAGCGTCCACTAACTTTTGGATACAAAATCAACAACCCACACACATACAAACAGAGTCGGGAAAAACTTCAAAATTATCTTTAAAAGGTGTTAATATAGAAATTGATTTTTTTCTCATAAATACAATTATTTTTATTTCATCCACCTGTAAGATAAACAACTACATTAAAAATCAAATATTAACTTTTTTAAACTATCATGAATTGCTCTAATATCACTTCTAAGGGAATAAAGATGAGAAGAATATACAAAACCACTGCTGACTAAAAGATACAATCCTTCCCAAACCATGTGAACACCAGTGACAATTGTTGAATAACGCGGTAACAAGGAGGACTTAAAACTTACCTCTTTGTGTTTTGTACCTAAAATTGGAAAGATATTTGTCATCAATAAGTAAGAACAAACATGATCTTTTTAATTTTTACTACATTGGTTTATACTTTATCACAAGTAAAATAATTATGAATAAATTCTATTTTAAGGTTTGACTCAACTGCACGTTTCGTAGTCCCCTGAGTCAATTTTTAAAGTTTTTTGATATCTCTCTCTGTAGGTGTAGGAGTGGGCTTGAATCAAATGAAATTAATATAAAGCTTGAAATAAATTATATGATATTATACCCACAAATTTCCTTTGTAATGTAGATCAGCTGTATAGTTTTGGAGCAATATTAAGCCTCATGAAAAGTGTTCTTTGTTCCCATTATGAGTCTTTAGACACTATTTTTTCTCCTGGACTCTAAGAGAACAACACTAAAGGGTGCAATATCACAATTAATAAAAACCTAATTAAACACATCAACTAAAAAAAAACAGAATTTTTGAAGAACAGGAAATGTTAGATTTGAATAAAAAAATTACAGATTTCATTTATGATTAAATCTGAAAGATTGAAAAACATGATACTTATCACACCGTTGGTTGAATGATAATTAAATGGAAATCAAAAATAACTCTTTACAAGAATATGAGGATATAGTTTTTGGTGAAATTTCACCAACAGAAAGAATATTGTGGTACATTTAGTGAATTTGTAAAATATTTCTTTTCAAAAAACTACTGACTACAGAAGATTTGTATTTTGCATAAGGCATCTATTTGAAATTGTCCGTTCTTTTTAAAATTATTAAACTGGAGGACTGAATGTCATGGGACTAAAAGGCTCCGCGGCCATACCTGCCATTCTATACATTCCATAGTTGTCACTAAATTCAACTCCAGATTTTAAATTCTTGAATGACCTTCATACATTTTTAAGAAAAAGTGACCGTTTCTTCAATAGTTCTGGCACGATTTAGTAAAAATCTGTATCCCCTCCAAGACGATTCACATTTGCTCACATCTCGCTCGCATTCACAGCTAATGTGATCAATGATTTTTACTTACTTTAGACAGAGAGTCTGCATTCTTTTTATGATGTCAAATACAGCTTCCATTCATAGTAGACAATTATTCACTGAAGTAGAAAAGTTTCTAATGATTTTCTATATATATTTTTAAACTCTCCCTTTGAAGGAATAGTATTCCTTACAAATATAAGTTCAGTTGGAATGAACTTTGTAAACTAAATTGAACCCGGATGATCTCACCAGTTTTTAAATGTTTTCTTCTTGATCTATTGGTCAGTTTGACTCCTGTGAGAGCTAAGGTGTGTAGCGCAGAAATACTCTACCATATCTGCGAAATGTCTGTATGGATTCAAACATTTACGAATTCCCAGGCATTCCCTTGTTTCCAGGTACTCACATGAAAATCAAATAATTTATGCTATTTTCGAGAGTGATTTCTGACCCCTCATTATCTCAGCCCTTTTATTGAAATCAGAATACATTCAATCTACCTGGTAGGTCATCATTTGTGGTCACTTCGAGGTACTAAGGTCAAATGTACCCTTAGTACGTTTAAAAATATATTAAAGTTTAATGAATCGGTTCGTTAGGTACTGATAAATAATTTTCTAAGTTCATGCAAACAAATCCAACAGGTAGAACAGGTAGATATCATTAAAAGTTGACTTTGTGTTTTTCCGCTTACATTAGCACTTCCAAGAGTTGAACGTATTGACATTTTTTTATGATATACTAATTTTAGTTAAAAGCTACATGCTAAATATCCAAATTCTAGTTTTAGTAATTTAATCTAAATCACTAAAACTAGTAACTTAAATTATAAAAATATAAATAATGTATTTATTTTTCTATAATAAATATATAATAAAAATAATATACTAGTATATTATAATATAATATTATATTATTATAATTGTATAATAATATTATAATATAAAATTATTATATAACAAATCTAACCAACATAAAGGTCAGACTATTAATGTTTCATTCCAGTAGTCTTTTTTTCATATTTTATTTCCCATAGGGGTCATTCAATTTTGTAAATTAAACAGAAAAATAATCATTTTTGATATAAATTCCAAGTGGAGATGTTTTTTCGTCTTTCGATTCTGGAAGTATAGTACAGATAGTCTTTGATCGAGTTGTATAGACGCTTATTTTGTGTATCACACAATCAATACATATGATTTCATTGGTCTAACCACAGTAGCAATAATGCTTATTAAAAGGAGATTTGGTGATATGACCCCATGTTCTACGAAATAATTTCTTACAGTAGAACATTACTTTTCTTCTTTTAATTAGTGTATCTATTACATGGCTCTTCCAATTTAATCTTTCATCTAAAGAACATCCAGAAGTATATCCGTAAATTTGATAGTTTTGGGTTAATATTTTTTCTCTTTCACGCAGATAAAAGGACCATTTATAAAACGACATTTTCAAGAATTTGTGGAGTATGCTGCATCATCTCAAAGGGAGTACCATTAATCATTTATTAAGCAGTAACATTAAGTAGTATCCTTGCATAGCATAGCTATTGTTATATGGAGTATTCATTAAGTCATCCATAACTAATAACTAGAAGAGGAACGATAGAACACCCTCTTGAGAACATCCTTCAGTCTTCACAACTAAGCCGTAAAAGGTCCAATAGTAACTCTAATTATTCTTTTACAATAATACTGTCATATATTCTATAGTTTGTGGATGTATATATTAGTAACATTCATAAATTCGAAGGAGTCTGTGATTGGTTCCTTCTACGTCCAAGAATTAAGCCAAAGTTATTAATTTAAGACTTCTTAATATTTTTAGTTTCTCAGAAAAAAAGCAAGAAAAAATGTTAGGTTCATCGAATCATTGAAGAAGTAGCTTAAAATTAGTATAAAGTTTTGTAAGAAAGAACGAAAAATGGGGTACTATGGAAGTAAACACAGCAAGATCTATATCAAACATTAATTTTTGTTCAAAGTTGCAACATGTATTTGATGAGAACATTTGTTAGACAAAATCATCATACCATTCAAAGTATCAGAAAATATATGTTTGAATAAAGTAAGAATATAATCGATTGTGTTATTTAATTTTGGAAAAACTTAAACAGTGGCTAAGATTTTGATATCGAAAATAAATTAGTAAATAGAAGTCTTAATTAAGATAAATTACTTCACTGTGAAGATTTTGAACTAAATGAATAATAAAAATAATAAATAATAATAATAATAAACCATTTATTCCATTATACAACCTTAAAATATTATTTCTATTTATATAATATATACTCTTAATGCAAATCGTTAAATTATATATTATAAGAATATAATATATATTCTTATTAAAGTCTCTAACTTTCTGTTTGACCGTCATCAGGAGAGAAGAGATAGAGACACCAAGCGCACTTGCGAAGGGACGGTTAAAGACCCTTACTATAGTACCCCAGTTAGCTTCAACGCCTCCAAGAAGCTCAGCACTTTTGCTGGGTCCAACGATAAAAGTTCTTCTATAGTTTTGTTGAGTATCCCGAAGCACCTACCTCTATATAGTACAATGGCTTGACAGTCAGCCAGCAGGAGCAACGGTGTTTGTTTCTGTTCCATGCAGATCTGCACAAACCATCATTGATAATGCGCAGATAGTTTGCTAAGGAGTGTTTATAGTGTGTTGTCCTATACCACGTGGAATGAATTGCGCATGGAGAGCCTTTATCATTAATTTTTGCAAGGCGATGTCAAATTCTGCAGGAAATTCTATGAAAGCTAAGTAGCAATTCATTTCATATTGGTTACTCCAAATAATAACTCAAATGGTTAATTCATTTGATATTAATTGATTTAAGTATGGATATGTTCACAAATTAAACAACCAGACCTAAATCAAGCTTGTTCTGTCATTGATAGAAATGTATAATGTTAGCTATTCTATTCTTGATCATTTTTTTAAATGTTTGTCCATATTGGAGGTCAGGTTGAAATAGTCGTATATTTTAATACACTATTGGTATTAATATTTAATACACTATTTATTGTCATTATTAAACAATTGAACTATATTATAGTGTAGGCATTGGATGGGTATCGTTTCAATGGTGATGAATAATTTTGTTCAATATTTATCTTAGAGGTATAATTATTTCATCGGAAAATCGTTATTTGAAATTAAATCAGGTCCTCGAATTTTTCTAGTTTTAGTATTTTTATTTGAAAATAATATTGCAATTATTTATCTAGCTGATGACAACTCGCTGAACAAAATATTAGAGAATATCAAGAATTTGCAAGCAACTAAATACTTCATCGAAAGAGCACTGTATTATAATTCAGGAATGAAAAGAGGTAAGTTGCTAACTGCACAAAGAAAAATTCCAATATCTATAAAAGGAGACTATTTAATAGTTAATAATGTAAAATTCAAATGGAATTTGGAAAAAGGTCTTGTTAACAAGGATGCCCCTGATAGACTCCCGGGCATCGCACCTTCTCAAGTTATCACAGAAGAAGAAAAAAAAGTAATATTAGGTCTGATATAGATAAAAATCAAGCAAGAAATTTATTTTATAATTAACTATATATTGTGAAGTAAAAAGACTTAGATTGTGCAACTTAATAAATTATTCAAGAATTCAGTAATTTATTTATTGAAATATTAATATTAATTATTTTAATATTGTAAAATTAAATTATTAATTTTTATTTTATTCATATACTCAACTGTTAAATTCATTTTTAGATTCATATTAAAGTAACAAAACAAAAGCGAAGTCCAAAATCATTATAATAAAAATAGGATAACTGAGAGAGAAATCATAAAATAATAAAAATTTAAATAAGAATTTGGGTATAAACTTTATAATAACACATTAATTTAATTTTGTATCAGTATGTCTGTTAATATTCGAAGCTTGTAAATAAATATTATTGTATATAAATGTAGCTTACTAAGTATCGAAATGCGAAACATGCTCGTTTTCGAGCACCACGGCCAAAGCCAATTTGCATTAAAAATATATATTATATAAATAGAAATAATATTGTAAGGTTGTATAATGCAATAAATGGTTTATTGTTATTATTATTATTTATTATTTTTATTATTCATTTAGTTCAAAATCTTCACAGTGAAGTAATTTATCTTAATTAAGACTTCTATTTACTAATTCATTTTCGATCTCAAAATCTTGGTCACTGTAATGACCTTCTCCTTACAGGGGAAAATCCCTGAAGCTCTATCGGTGATATTTTGTCCGCTCCGGCAGAGCACCGCATACCGGAGTAAGGGGGTCGCCTGGTGCCCTTGAGGCTCCGTTCATAATACAGAAACCCCTGTATCATCTATCCTTCGGCATGGATCGCATAACACCTTAGATTGGGGCTGGGATAAAAGGAGAGGATTTGGGGATTAGGAAGGATGAGAAACGAAGGTGGTTAGGCTCAGCCCCTGATCACCTTCTCCTCCTCTTTCGTTTGTCCCTGCATATAGTAGGTTAACAGGGTAGCCTCGTTAAGGCCGAAAGTCGGAGTTGAGTGTTAGAGGCTATTAGAGGCGCTTAATCACTCCATTACTACCCCTTCATGAACCATAGTAACTTATAAAAGATTTGCTTTTCTCAATCGAAGAAAATGAGAATTGGAACCACATGAAAAATACATCAACATGTTGGATAAAACTTGGTAGTTTTGGTGAGCTGGTGTATGAAATGATACGGGACAAATTTATCATTGGAAGAAGAGACATAAGCCACTATAGACCATGCTGCATACACAAAAGAAACTCTCTTGGGCCAATGTACTTGGAAGTATGCGGACTTATAGCTGTTACTTTACAGCATTTTAAAGAGATATCAACTACAATTAATGGTGGGTCATCAAGCAAAGGTGATTTTAAGCTTCAAGTTAAACAGGAACCTTATATTGATTTGTTAAAGAAAAGATGGCATGGAACACGACCTTTGCTAAAATGCGGCCTGACATGATACAATACTACAAAAATTGTGAATTCCTACATCTATATTGTAAATGCCCTGCTATTGAAAAAATATGAGACATCTGTTTAAAGAAAAAAAAATGTTTTACCTGTTTGCAAAAATAGAAATTGTATGCATTTTTAAAGTACAATACGAATAGGTTAACGATCAAAATTTTAAGAGCTTAACTGAGTTAGACCTTTTTACACTTCACAATGAAGATTATAGAGTTCTTAGACTAGTGAAAGGACAACAATCCTTCGATCTAGATACTGAAGCAGGTTTTAATGTAATCGTAGTATAAATATATCGATAAATGAGTATGTCGTTGTATGAATGAATTGCCACTGATCTGTTCGTCTTCAAACAACCCAGGTGGTAATTACTTCTTTTACTAAAGATGGTCTTCTCATTATTCAAAAATGTATATTAGATATTGTCGGTTAGAGTCACTGAATTTTAGGAATGATTTTTGTTTGTAATTGAAGGTTGATGTTAGAACTTATTTGTTAGAAACGTCTGAAAAATTAGATACGATTAAGTGTGCAGTTAATGAATTAGACAAAAGGTCTTTAAATGATACACTAATTCTTAAATTATATCAGCATCTGACTAATAGTTAGGTGGATCAATGCCTTCAATAAAAAAACAGCTGGATAAATGTGACCTGTCTGGATAATAGAGCTGGATAAAATAGAGAGATAGGCTATTATCTCTCTATTTTATCCAGCTCTATTATACAGACAGGTTACAAGGACGATATGGAGTGGTTTAGATAAATTGTAGCGGTTGTAAAGAAATGCTAATCTTTAAGCTAATCAATGCTTTTAATTGCATTGATCCTAAACAATTAAACAGACCTTCAAGGCTTCCTTGTAGACAGTTTCTCGCTGCTGATGACTTCTCCGCTAAAATTAAAAATGCTTAGATTTTTGTTAGTTAAATACCCAGTCCGGGGTTGTGGACTATTCCTTTCGTTCAAGAGAGCTCACGACTCTACATTCCAAAAGCCTTGGAGTGGATAATCCATTTTAAAGTTTCCGTTTGGTTTGTCCAAGACTCCAGAAATTTTTCATCAAATAATAGCCAACTTTTGAAAAACTTTTACAGATTTTGAACAAATTAACTCATTTCAGGATGACATATTGCTGTGGAACAACTCGCAATAAGAAATGGAAAGATGGCTTTAACAAGTTTATGTTAGAGCGTAACTATTCAATGGGTTTTAAATTCAATCATAATAACTGTCAACTATTTGTTGAATCGGTAGAATTTGTTAACCACATATTTAATTAAAAAAAATATTACTGCTTCATTAAAAAAAGTTAAGGCTGTGTCCCAATTAAATATTTCTACAAACAAGTTATTTTTCAAGTATTACTCGGTATGTTCAATTATGTAGCAAAATCCATACCACATAATACCGAAATAAGTGCATCTATAAAAGAATTGTGAAAGATATGAATTCATCGATGTGCCCAAGGTGGACCTCGCGGAGGCGGGCTTCCACGACCTAAACGGAAGCTTTAAAGATTATGCCATTTAATCTCTAGAGGGTCTGATGGTTACTTGTTGAAAGGGATCATAAAGGATTGCAGGGGAAAAATGAAAGGGAAACTAAAAGGGTAACAGTTAATAGGGAATTGAGAGATAGCAAAGAATAGGTAAGTTAGTGAAGATGTTAATGTTAGATGATTCAGATGTTGCAAGGGAAGGTGCAGAGAGAAAGTAGGAGAAGCAACCAGACAGTAACCCGCTGTGAGAGGTCGGGCAGACACTTGCCCGCCACGTCCGAATAAATCATATGCCATTTAATCTCTAGAGGGTCTGATGGTTACTTGATGAAAGAGATCATCAAGGATTACAGGGGAAAAATTAAAGGGAAACTACAAGGGTAACAGTTAATAGCGAGTTGCGAAATAGCAAAGAATAGGTAAGTTAGTGAAGGATTCAGATGTTGCAAGGTTAGGTATAGAGAGAAAGTAGGAGAAGCAACCAGACGGTAACCCGCTGTGACGTCTCTGCCCCCCGGCCGGGTAGACACTTGCCCGCCACAAACCAGCCACAACTAGCCACGTCCGAATAAATCATATGCCATTTAATCTCTAGAGGGTCTGATGGTTACTTGATGAAAGAGATCATCAAGGATTACAGGGAAAAATGAAAGGGAAAAATACAAGTGTAACAGTAAATAAAGAGTTGAGAGATAGCAAAGAATAGGTAAGTAAGGGAAGGAGTCAGAGATTACAAGAGAAGGTACACAGAGAAGGAAGGAGAAACATCAGACGGTGACACGTATCAACAGGCTGGGCAGACCCATGCCCAGCACAAGCCAGCCACAACAGTCCCGCCCAAATACATAATACCAGTAGTCTAAGAGACTAATAATTTCGCCGGGGGAGAAAAAAGTCTTAAAAAAGACAAGCACAAACCCGGAAAAAGAAAAAAATGACTTGGAACCCTGCCCCGAGACCAGCGCACGACTGAGTGGGCTTTCTACCAGCGGACACCAGCCCACGGCCAGGGACCCCAAGGTAGCAGCTAAAGCCACTACTGTGTCCACAGCGAATGATACCTGTTACCTACAAGGGTAGACCACCCCCAGACCAGCGCGCAGACAGGCGGAATGTCCACCCCCGGACGCCAGTCCTTGTACCTTTCTTAGTTCATGCCATTATCCAGGTATGTTAAGCCCCCCACCACGACAAGGTGAAGGCACGTCGGGGGGATGAGACTGAATTGCAGAAAACATTTCTATTGTGAACATACCAATACCTAAAATGTAACTGCAAGTAAGCCAAATATACATCCGGCAATCTGCAAATTGAATAAAATATATAGTTGAGAAGTGGCCCAGACACCTTAAGGATATCAGTGTATTATGAAAGAGTTTTTTAGAATTTAGTTTAATTTCAGTGTCTGCAATAACATCGTTTTTTATGGTGATCGTATTGTTATACCAAAGGTTCTCAACAAGAATTGCTGAAAAGACTGGAGACCAGCTTCCAGGCATTAACAGGACTTCAAACTCATGATAAAATGTTTTAGAAGGAGATTAATTAAGAAGAAAACCATTTTACATAAATTATGTAATAACTGTCGAAAATATCAGGATAATCAGGTAAAATTGATAGCTAAATTTTAAGAAATTCAAAACTTCTCTTGACTGAGGTAGATTGTAATACATTTAAATTTAAAAGCAAACAATATTTTGTGATAATTGTTACTCGAAGCAATCTTATAGAAGTGACAACGTTGCATGACTTATTATTGCGTAGCGTTACATCAACTGATATCCATTATTTTATTGGATATCTAAAAGGTCAGGTTGGATGATCAGATAATTAATCTACTGGGATGAATCTTATTTTTTTCCTATGGTCAGTTAGAACCATCAAAAGAAAGTAACAAAACACGAAGTGCGAAACTGTACGACTATACCATTGGGTAAATTAATGAATATTCAACTCTTGATCGCAGATCAGCTTAAACATTAGTGTTACAATCTCACGTCAGAACTATAATCAAGTCAGTTTTAGTGGTCGTAAACATCATTTATAACTTGATTATATTGTTGTATAATTTTAAAATAATGTGGTATACGTAAATCCTAACAGTACCACTCATTAACTTTTCAAAATGTTCTAAATTTATTTTTGCTTTTCTTAATTAAAAGAATTAATCTAAACATAATAGTCATAATAAAATTAATAGAATCTCTCCAGTTATATCATGAACTTAAAAGTATTTAAATTTTCTATTCTTGAATACTTTTAAATATTTCGTTTTAAAGAAGTACAGAGTATTAATTTTTTAACACTAATTATTTTCTTTCTATTTGTAAGTTTTCCTTAAATGCTTATAGCCTTCAATGCTACTGCATTGAAAATAAGCCACTGTTGTGCCCACAGCGAATGATACCTGTTACCTATGTTAACAGGTTCAGGATACAATATAATTAGTGATGATTAAAGGGAAATTTCTTCCCTTTAATTATCTTTTAAAATAGTTTTTAAAAGGGGATGGGTGTATCTAACTGTACTGGAAATCATCAATGAAGAAACTGACCTGTATACTCAAAAGCCATCTGACAGAGGTGTACTCAAGAGGCACTGACTGATTTAAGGCCTCTGGATCGATAGGTGAGAATAATACCATTTAATAAGGCCATTTCATATAACTAATTCGTTTTACATTGGAATGTGTTATTACTTTTTGCACCAAGATCTAGTTTTTATTATTTTCAAATTACAGGCTTATTCAGAAGAAATTTACCATTTTTTCCCTAATTATAAATCAGTCATATTATAATGCATTCTTGGTGGAAACTTTTCTTACATTTTAACATACAAGAAGAAAAAATGGAACTACAAGATAAAATTAATCCAACCAATTTCCTAAAAGGAACATAGTAAAAGGCAGAAAGTACAATCAGATAAATGTGAATTACAGAGAATATTTACCATTAAAATGCATATTAACACCAAGATCTGTAACCATTAAAAAAATGTATGGCATCACTTCTACATTATCTTCAACTCTAATACCTTTGGTTGAATATTAAACAGTTCAGACGATTTTGAGTAATCACTATAACACTAATATATTATTAAAATATTATACCTTGAAAATAATTGAACTTCCAAACATTCTATTAAAATTAATTAATTTTTAACATGAATTTATTAAAATAAAAAATGTGAAATTATTCCACAATCTAATAACAATAATGTATATGAATAAATTTTCATGTATAGAACTACGATCCTAGTTTAATGTCAATGTTCATAGTAGCAATTTAAATCTGTGATATTCCAAATCACTGTAAATTCCTTTCAATAATTATGAAATATCATTCATTAGATTTTGGAGAAGATGTAAAATTTTTCTTTATTACATAGACTATAAAAAAATAGTTAATTTTTGAGAATTTGTTGACGGTGCCAACATGAGGAATTCGTTATCTACATTGTTATCACATCCTTCTCCTAAGTGATGTATATCATTTGACTGTATATGTGATACGATTTATTAGTTTTTTTTTGTTCCTTATGTTATTTTTTATGATTTATTAAACATTTTCCTTATTTTTTATGTTTAGTAAGGCATTGTATAATTTATTGTGAAGGTTATGATATAATTAAAAATAGATTATACCAGACGGGACGAAGGGGTCAAGTATACTGTACCTTGTCTTAGCCAGTGACTCACTTATTTGAATATTTGTTTTCCGTAACCTGTTTAATTTTTTAGTGTATCATTTAGAGAGAATCTTAACCGTAACCCAGTACAATCTGCGTCTGCGGTTGTCGTTCCATAAGGTAATACAAGTTTGTTTTTCTAAGTAAATTTCTGCTTAAACAATTTTGCCCACGCGATTCAAATGCATTATTTGGTAAAATTGTTTTATTTGTTTTCCGAAATTTCTGCGATCACGATGTTAGCTATATCATTAAACGATAAAAAACATGACGAGTACATTTAGTTTAGTAGATTAGTAAAAGTTTCATTTGGTTTTTCTAAGCGTCACTATTTGAATGTGAGCATGTACATTTCCTCTTTTCTCTTCAGTTTCTTAACTGTTATATACTAAGAATGATATTGATTTCTTTCTTAATATTTAAATTACACTTTAAGTGTTATGTTATTCTCCTTCAAAATAGTCTTTCTGCCAGTACCAATGTAAGGTAATTTTATTTCCTCACATTTAGAAGTCCTGAGGAAACCAGATTAGTTCTCTGTCATTCATGGGACTTATATCAGCTGTTGAAGTTCTATATCAAACTTCACTGTTTGGCATTTACTCTCTTTATTTTTTTAAAATGTATTAAATATTTATATGTAAGGGGAAAATTATACTCAGACCATGAAATTAAAAAAGTTTACAAAAATAATCATGTTAAACTTTAATCAAAACTTATTTTTTTGTTACAATTTTTGTTTTAGGGGATGTTGTGGATGCTATAAATTGTTTGTTAGACTGAATTGTTGAAGCCCTCACTTCACGATTTTCTCTACCAGAAAGAGTTGTCTCTGTATCGACTATATGTTGAGATGAACCAATCTTGTAACGGCAGTGAAAACGTTGAAAGTCAACTCCACTTGCCGTTATGTCACTCAGACCCTCCTCCCTCTGAGGTTAATAGCACTGACGAAGGCACACCGACTGAGTTAGTGTTACCCTCTAGCCAGAAATCACTTGTATCCTCCAGAACAACATTATTTGAATCGTATGCAAAAAGAGGACATGGATCCAAACAAAGTGTTACCGAAGGTGATTTTTCCTCTGGCATAGCTCTGAATAGAGTCAAAAACTCGACCATCATATCCCAGACTCAAGATAATCATGGTGTATGTCTTAATCAAAATGTTGAAGTAAGTATCAAATTAGATAAGGATGATAGCGTAGAGAGCAAACAGGAGGACAACCTTGCGCAAACTGAAGTCAAAGAACCATTTACTGATGAAGTGGACTCATTAGTAACGACTGTTGGATGTGAAACTCCCAAGAAAGAAACTTTAGTTGAAGATAGCTCTCCATCCACACCTCCTGTTTCTGTAGTCCCAGCGAAAAGAAAATCTAAGAAGGTGAAAAGCGATAAAATTGGTGCAGAATATCCAGAACATTTAAACCCATTTGGAGATGATAGTGAGGAAAGTGAAGAACCTAAAGTTAGCTCTAATCCTTTTTCATCAGATAGTGATGATGAGCCAACTGGCAAAATAATAACTCAAAAAACCCCTCCTGGGCGTAACCCTTTTGGATCAGACAGTGAGGAAGATGCCCCGTCAGTTCCCGTTCCTCTCCCCAGGTATTTTTTTTGTTAAATCTATGCATATTGTTTGTATCACATGCATTAGTAAAGTCATATTGTTATGAAAATCCGTCATTTTAACTTGAAGGTGAACAGTGTGCGAAACCGTTTAAGCGTCAACAACGATTCAGATTTGGACAGATTTTTGATAATAGAAAAGATCAGTTTGTGCAAAAATATAAAAATGTTGACTCAAAAAGTTAATGATCAATTACCGTTAGTGATGATAACAGTTTCTCTGTTTGACAGATTATAATGAATTTAAAAACAAGAGTAACTCTTTATACGGTGGTGAGCTATATAGTTATTGTCAAAATATTTTGTACAGAAAAGGTCATTAGGTTCTGATTTTAACTCAATATGAGGACGCGTGTACAATTGGCTTGCTGATCATTTGGTGTACATGTATTTACAAAATGTTTAATTTGGCTATCCAGAAATAACGTAGTTTAACTACTTTGGTAATTATTTTTACACCGAGGTGGGATAGGTTATGGAGAAATTGTATGATATTGTCTCTAGCAACTTTTGTACGAAGGGACGAGGAGAAGGTGTGGATGTGTCGCGCCAAAATAGTTGTGTTTGGATATTCGTACTACTTGATTCCGTTTGTGTTTGTATAATTCAAATTCTGAGTTATTTTTCTGAATACACGGGACAATCCAGATGGATCAAAAGCGTCATAATTGTAGCACAAGCAATTCTAGGTAGGCAGTCAGCAATTACATTATCGCGACCCCCAAACATAGCGGTTTCATGACATTTTAAACTGTTGTCCATAACACTTTAGTTTTGCCATGCATGTGTAGAATTAACTTCCATCAAATACTAAGCTTTTTTTGACTTAAATGATAATTTTCTAGCATGTATAGGAGCGTATCAGATTTATTTAGGCTATCATTAAATCATGTCAGGTTGCAGTTCCACGAGAGAACACACATTGCCCGAACATTGGCCCTTTGTGATACCATACAATGGACATTCTGCATTGGAAGCCCTAAATTTTATCAAACACCAGTTTATTTAAAGTAGGGGCTTTAAAGAGTACCTGACAACGTACAAGCTCGAGACCGACGGTTTATTGTCCTCTCTGAGGGACGATGTGCTCAAATTTTTTCACCTCTCACGTGAATAAATCGAAGGTTAGAGTGAGTATTGAACCCCGGACCTACCATTCCCCGAGCACGTTGCCTATTATGATTTTAATAATCTTATTAAATCAAGTGAATAAGAAATTTCAAGAGATTGCCTCTACATTAGAAGGCAATTTATATTAGATGAAGCGTAAAGTTACCCTGTAATCGTCATTATATCAAACAATTTATTAGAGGTAAACCTGTCTGGTTATAAATTTTTGTGTCTAATGACATCTACAAATTACTCAGTGGGTTACACTTACAGATTGGTACATTTACGAGTCTGTCTAAATTATCTGCCAGAAAAATAAGTGGTTGTTTATTTATTAGTAACTACTTCAACTAGATGTCTTTGTTGCAGGTAAATACATATTGTTAGTACCACAGAGGTTAATATTACATTTAATTGAAACAATTTAAATTAAATAGTTAAATCTTTAGTTAAATAGTAAAAATTAGATTGAGTTTAAAAAGTTCCATTACAGATATAATAAAAGAACGAAGAGGTGCAACCGATGTAATAGAATGTATCGACATTCTATACAAATACAAATTTACGCAAAGTAAATTCACATACGATCAAAAAAAAATTGTAAAAGGTATCCTAAAATTAAAAATTACTGTTATAATAGAATATTATATTATTTAGTAAAATAGTCTAATAAAATTTCATCATAATGGTTAAAATTAGGGTTAAGATGATAGTATTTCTGTATCTCTCTCAATGCTGTGACGTACGAGTTTTACCAGGCAAAACCATTTTTCAGAACTTCGAAGTTTGCAACTGCGAGTGAAACAAGTTTGCCTCGTAATAGTTGGCTTCGAGGGAGCAACCGATCACTTGCTTCTGTCTCTTCGATTTCCTCTTATAGGAAGAAGCGACCTGCTCCACAGCCTCCGGCGTCACCTGGTAACATACCTTCTCCACAACCTAGATCTCCTGCTCCAAGTAGAGCTTCCATTTCATCTACGGTAAAAATGATTCATTTACTTTCTAATCAATTTGCTACAATAATCATTACATTTTTCATAAGGACTGATTTTTATGTTCATATTGCTGTAGTTATTAGTGGAAGAAGTTTTAAATCGTATTGTGCTATAAGTACTCTAAAATAGTCAGATTATAAATACTGAAATAAGGATTACGAACACCTTCTACTAACACGAATATTTTTTGATTACTTATACAGTGGTACCTCGGGATACGAGTTTAATTCGTTCCTTAACCTTGCTCGAATGATTAGGATCATCCTAATTCTTTAAATAAAGATGATTTCCAAACAAAATTGAATTCATTAGTGCCGACAATCAAATTTACAATGGAAGAAGAAGTAAGTGGTAATTTGCCCTTCTTTGATGTCCTGATCCATAGGTTACCTAATGAGTTACGCTTTAGTGTATATAGAAAACCTACGAATGTACTTGCATATGTTCACTTTTATTCTTCCCATCCAAAAAATGTTAAAATTTCTGTTTTTAGAAATATGTTTTTGAGGGCGTTAAGAGTGTGCTCTCCTGAATTCCTTAATGAAGAGATTAACAGCATTAGGTCAATTGCCCTTTCATTAAAATACCCCTCCTCTTATATCGATTTAGCTTTGAAGATTTAGCTAAAAAAACTTTCTCTAATACTTCAACAGAGCCCCGTTCATTGTCAAATTCTATAGTTTTGCCATATCATGAGTCATTGGACCCCCTTCCAAGATTAGCCAAACAACTTGATTTTAATATAGTGTTTTCTAATCGTAATAACGTGGGTAATATGTTAATAAAAAACTGTCCCAGCAAATTGGAGTCCGGTGGTATTTATAAAATTCCGTGCAAAAATTGCCATAAAATTTATATTGGTCAAACTGGTAAATCATTAAAGACACGTGTAAAACAACACCAATACAACGTAAGTAGACAGGAAAAAAGTAGTGCCTTATTCTTGCATATAAAAAATGGAAATCATCATATTGATTGGACAGGAGCTAAATTTATTACTTATAAAAAATCATGTTATTAAGAAATATTATTGAATCGTCTCTAATTAAATTTAGTAGATCAAATATTATAAACATTAGTAACGGTCTCTTCAAACTTGATACTTTCGTTACGAGGGCAATAGCCTCTTTTAAGAGGGTTGACAGCTAGCGGATAGTTTTTTACTTTTATATATATAATATATAAATAACAAGATTTCACTTTTTCTTACTGTACTCCTTTGTTTCCCCAAACATCCCTTTCTGGACATTTGTCCTTTCCTGCACTTACACCTTTTTAAAATACCACTCTTCTCTCCCACTTTTCTCAACCCCTCACCAGATGTTTTCTGCATCTAGTGTTTCAGTTGGGTTTCTGACTCTGACGAAGACCACTTGTTACGGTTGAAAGATCTTAGTCTTGTTATTCCATTTCATATTGTGGTTTGATCATTGATTGTTATTTCACGTGTTTATGTGAAATCTTTTTATACATATATATATAACCAATTAGATGAAACGATTCTTCGAACTGAGTAAACTAGAATTTTCAAAAAATTTTCAGTGAAATCACTGAAACTTACTACTATCTTCCTGATGACGAGGCCATCGAAATATAGTAGTGAGTTTCAGTGATGTATGTACATATATATATATATATATATTATTACTAATAACACCGTACTTAGCTGATACACGTTTCTTAACAAGCTTCTCAATTTTCTTAACTAACACTCATTTCTTCGTCTACACAGTAAAGTATATTTCCTACAGTCGACATAGAAATATAGTTTACCGTGACGATTAATTTCAAGTTAAGCTGTTTTTTAATCCTGTGGGGTGAGTGGCCTGGAGGTTTGAGTGACTACTTGAAAAGGTCCTGTTTGCCCTTGATATGATTGAAATAGCTTTACAATTTTGTTACTATTTTCACTCTGAATTTAAATATGGTTTCCGTTTTTGAATGATTATGACTTCTGAAATGTCCAGTTTACGATGGTTACTTTCTTTTATAATTATTTTTGTATTTGTAGCTAAATTAAAAAGGATTTAACACTCGTATCTACCATGCGAGTGTACGTGTGCTAACGGGGACTGTGAAACCCAAAAACACAAATTGTTTTGACTAACACCTCCCTATCAAGAAGGCTCACCATGGACTTAATGGTTGGAGTACTCCAAAAAGCATATTCTAGAAGAACACAACAGGAATTAACCCAATAGATGCTGGTTACAAATACAAAAATAATGAGAAAATAAAATAACCACTGTAAACTGAAAATTTAAGAAGTTTTACTAGTACAAAAACGAAACCCTATTCAAATGTTCAGATGGAGAATAGCAACAAAATATTGAAGCTCTTTCAGTCATATCAAGAACACGTAGTGCTTTAGCAAGTAGTCACTCATCCCACAGGATGAACAAAGAGTACTATGATGGAATTGAATGTAACTTATGATTTATTAAAGGCATACTTTATTTTTAAGGGCTCAAGATGCAAAAAGAAAGGAAAAGCTCCTCCTCCTCCTCCTATCCCACCATCTTCAGCAACCATGTGCCAGACGATTAAGGCAGTTGATATTGAAAACGATTCCATCACACAACATATAATCGTTTCTGATGATACCCTTTCTAAAGCAACCTCATTATCGGATATCTATATATCTTCCTTTTCTGATAATGATGGTGCTAATCCAGAAAATATCTCTACGAGAATGGATGCTAGCTATGAATCTTCCGAAGAAAGTTTACAGTATTCTCAAAAATTAGATTCACGTAACTGTAAAGAGAACGCATCTCTTAATGATAGTATTTCTCCTGCCTTACAAAATATATCACTTAGTTCGAACGAAGGACGAACTAATGATAATTCATATGATGAATGTGATCCTGTGAGAGCCAATGTGAACAGTTTTGACTCAGTAGAATGTGACTTACTTTGTAAAACACCGATTGGTACAATTGACGGTACGAATAAGTCTATTTGTAATGACTCAAAAGACATGACAGTTCCATCAGACTTGGTTATGGTAGGAATATCTGAAGACTTAGAATCTCAGAGTTTAGATGAACCCTGTGCCAATATACAGGATAACACAGGCATTCAAGAAGAATGCGGAAAAAAAGAAAAAGAAGAACTAGAAAAAAAATTGTGTTCCGAAAAAAAAATTGAACAGACAAATGAAAGTGAAAGTGAAAATGAAAGAATTATTGAAATGGGCGGAAATGTTTCTTTGCCCAGAGATGACAGTATTATTGAAAGAGATTTTCCAGTAGTCAGCCCCACTGCTGATGAAGGACAAACTCCACAAAAGTCGCATTCTACCGTGAATAGTCAAGTTATTTGTAATGAAGAGACAAAATCAAATGATATTGTGAATAAAGAATTTTTAAATATTAGTAACTTTAAAGTAAATGACACTGTTCGAGATGACTTTCATCCAAGTAAATTTCCTTTTATGTCAACTCCTCTACAAGTGTGTCAAGTAACTGGGAAAAAAGTAATTCAGAACAAAAAAAATAATGACAACTCTGTGTATTGTTATAAACCCAAAACATTTGGTGAATATTTTGCTGATGAACACTCTTTCATTTTAACTGATATTGACATTGATGAAGTAAAAAGTGTTAATAAAAAACTCCCATTTGAGGAACAACATAATGATGATTTAAGGGACAAGATAGGTTGTAAAAATGCAGATGTTCTTTGTGGAAGTATAGGACAGAATGAATCATCAACAATTAATGAAGAAAAACTTATGTTAATGTCTCTTTCAATAAATAAATATGGAAAGAGAATAGTGCCACTTCCCAAAGAGAGACAGTCATTCAGTTCAACACATTCCTCAGACAGCTGTTGTGAAGATACCTCCACGTCACCAACAGAAAAGCAAATAAAAGATTCTGCTAATTTACATGAGCGAAATTCAGGTAATAACCACTATAGTTATTTACATTCGGCTATTATTTTGTTTTGCTGCCTTCTGAATCCTATTTTAAAATTTCAGATCTACAAGTATTTGTTTTAATTATAATCATTAAATTGTGCATTTTTGTTTATTGTTGGTGTCGTCCATAATTTTTTTATACTGTTTTGTGCGACGAGCGTTTAGTGTTTATTATTTTCATTGAAGGAAATCTTTCATTTTTTAAATCTGTAAAATAGGGTTAAAATTCAGGAGGCATAATTATACTACTATTTTTTTACGGTCAATGATGAATAGTTTCTGTCCCATTTTCATGTTAGTTTTTTTAAACAAATTTTAATTTGATGTATAGAATTAGACAGTATTATCGTTGAGGAGTGTGACTACCATTTTTTTTTTATTTTTTTACAATTTCGTTTCACTTTTATAATACTGTTGTGATTACAAGTTTTGAATTTTTGTCTAATAGATTACCTATCACCAGTATTTTACGCACTTTTTTTAAGTACGTTAACAAAATATGTATGAAAGAGATATCTTTTTAAATAGAATCAAGCAAAACATTACAATCTTAATAAAGTAAATTAATAAAAATTACTATTAGTAATTACCTAAAACTAGTCGTAGTGGTTGTTGCATTCCATATTTAAATTACTTTGTTGCAGCTATAAAGGGCAATTTATTTTCAATCAAACTTCCTTAGCTAAATGTTTCAAGAGCTGTTGATATTCATTTAACGTGTAAGCTAAAGCATGTATGTACCTTATCAGAATCGAATGTCCAGAATAATAGTATATTTTGTTAATAATTATGAATTATGGTGTATTGAATGGGCTAGTGACAGTGTAAAAGAGCCACTTTAAGGAACCACCTGTGCTACCTGTCACAGTTCTTTAATGCTGTCATTGAAATGAAAGTAAATTGGGATGGAAGAGTCACTTTCACTTCATGGGTGTATAATGATCTTTCAATTTAAAGGTAACGAAAATAAGTATGTGGAAGGAGAAGGAAATAAGAATAGAACTTTGGGAAGCAGAAGGAAAAAAGGTCGTGCTCCTACCATCCCTGGTAGTATTTGTGAAAGTAAGGACTTAACGTCGCTGCGATCAAAACTACGACCAGATTTTATAATTCCAAGTATGGAGGAAGTACGCCAACAGTTACATGATATCGAAGTGAAACAACAGGGCCTTGAGAGGCAAGGAATTGTCCTTGAAGAAAGGATAAGACAAAGATTCAACTCAGGTAAAAGTTTAATATTATAATTTCTAAATTCAAGATTTGTTTGTTCGTAAGCATAGTTTTTATACTTTACGGTTATTTTAAAGCTTGGAAAATACGTGACGGCAAAAACTAAGACATTCATTAGCACTTCTCAGTTTTCTCTCTTTATTTTTAAGAAAGACTTTTGTTTGAAAGCTCAACAGTGGAGTGGTTTGTGTAAAAGTTGAAATACCATAATTCTGTTCGAATAAATCGTAAAACAAAGAAATAATCTCTTCGCAGGAACTTAACAGTCCTCTTATAATTTATATATATAAGATTTCACATAAACACGTGAAATAACAATTAATGATCCAACCTGAATATGAAATGGGAAAAAAAGGCTAAGATCTTTCAACTGTAACAAGCTGTCTTCGTCAGAGTCAAAAACCCAACTCAGTTGAAAGGTCTTTTTTTCCCATTTCATATTGTGGTTTGTTCATTGATATATATATATATATATATATATATATATATATATATATTATATATATATATATATATATATGTAAGACATTTTTTAAGGCTTTCTTGTTTATTAAAATGAAAACTCTTTATATTAATTCCGACATTTTGTCAAATTTATTTAACATCTGAGTAATATATCTGAATATAACACAAATCTATCAACCAAGGAATATTCTGTAATCAACAAAAAGCAAACAAAGAAAGAAATTAATGGTAAGAATTAATGATTACCTTCCTGTAGTTGCTGTTTCATTAAAAATATATAAAATTACTATCAATGTCACCAAAGATACATTCTGAAAAGACTAATCTTTATGACAATAATGTAAATAGATCTGCTTAACTAAATATCGAACTCACCACAAAGAATAACACTTGAAAATAGTTTAACAATAGAAAATAATAGATAATAGAATAACAATAGAAAATAGATTGGCAAGCACATTACCTAATAATGGTTCAAAATATAAGTCATAAATTAATAATAAGATATATGTGAGCCTAATATATGTAAAAGGTAATGTCTTTCTGACAATTGAACAAGCCACTAACAAAGAGATTAAATTTTGTAATAGCGCATAAAAATAGAATCACGCTCAAATCTTAAATTTCCATATCCTATAGCAACAAAAGAAATGTAGTTGATTCTATCAAGTTAACTGATTGTGAAAAAAACATAAGTAGGACAAACTAAAGAATAGGAAAAGTTGAATATTTAGAGAATAAAGGGAATATTTAAAAAGTGGAATTACAATACACACATATTTTTTTAAAAAAATGTATGCTTTAGCTGAATATTCTACTATCTTAGGACATAAATTTGACTTTGAACATACAAGAATATTATAACAATATACACATCTTAAAGGAAAAATTTAAGAAATGATGTGCAATATTTTAAAAGAAAAACATGCAACTAGAGAACGGATAAACCCCATCGAATGTAGTTAAATTAAAGCTAATTACTTTAACCTACTTTAAAGCTAATAAGTAGTTAAATTAGTTATTCATACCATCATGAAATGATAAGTGCGATGTATCCTAATTTTCTTAAATAATCCTATCATTTGTTAAATAGGGTATAGGATAATAATAGGATATTTGTTAAAAATGTTATGACCTTCGTATAACCATACTTGTAACCTCTAAGTAGATCTATTTACATTATTTTCATAAAATAATTTAAATTGCTATAACAACCTCTGTCATACTAACAATACTAATATGTAGGATTGTTATAAAGTTTAAAATTTTTTCTCTGAATTTATTTGTGTTTACATTAATAGTAAGTTTATATTTTTTAATTAAACGGTACTCATTAATTCTTACTACAATTTTATATATATATAAATAACTGCAGAATATTCCTTGATTGGTTATTTGTATTGTTTTTATCCCTGAAGTAGTTAACTAAATCTGAGGAAACTTTGGAATTAAGATAAGTTTTCATTTCAATAACCAAGAAACCTCAAGAACTTTTTAAAGTTCATGAAGATAGTGGTTCAGAATCTAAGAATTATATATATATATATATATATATATATATAAAAATAAACAAAATTTCACAGTAAACACGTGAAAGAAAACCAACGTCTAAACCAAAGTAAGAAAATCGGGAAAATGGCTAAGACCTTTTAACGAAAACAAGTATCGATTATACTCTGACGAAAACCACTTATTTTGATTGAAAGATCTTAGTCAGTTTTCTGATTTTCTTACTGTTGTTTATGCGTTGATATATATATATATATATATATGTGTGTGTGTTCAAGCCGCAATCAGAAATGGAAAAAAAAAAGACTAAGATCTTTCAACCGTAACAAGCGGTCTTCGTCAGAGTCAAAACCCTACTAAAACACAAGATGTAGAAACATGATGGCAAGGGGTTTAGAGGAGAGAGAGGGAAGAGAGGTATTTTAAAGGGTATAAAAAGTAGGAAATGACAATAGTCCAGGTAGAGATGTTTGGGTAAACAAAGGAGTACAGTAAGAAAAAGTGAAATCTTGTTATTTATATATATATATATATATATTGTAAACAGGAAAACGATCCAAAAGGACAACAAACATTTCACGATGAATCACAAACACAGAACTAAGGGACAAACACACTTACTGTCTCTAATTTTCGGTTGAACCGTCATGAGGAGAGTTGAGATAGGGACACCAAGCACACTTGTGAAGCGACGGTTGGAGACCCAAGTGCGCTTGGTGTCCCTATCTCAACTCTTCTGATGACGGTTCAACCGAAAATTAGAGACAGTAAGTGTGTTTGTCCCTTAGTTCTGTGTTTCTGGTTCATCGTAAAATATATATATATATATATATATATATTTGTGTGTGTGTGTAAGTGTGTATGTGTCTGTAAATATGTATGTGTATACATACATACATACGAGGTGGGTAAATAAAGTAGTGAGACTGGCAACGTCGCTTTCGATCTGGCAACGCTGGAGACGCGTGGCCTTGAGTAGCGTCAGGTGCACGTGTGATGCGCCTCCAGTATGAATCTGAACTCGCCACAGTCATTTGTTTGTCCGTAGCGTTGGTTTTCGTGAAATGGTTTTTTCTTGAGCGTTTTAAAAATGAGTGACCTCAAAGTTGAGCAGCGGTGTGCAATCAAATTTTGCTTCAGACTTGGACATAATGCAACCGAAACTTTTGAAAAACTTCAGGAGGCCTATGGAGAACGTGTTTTATCAAGGGCACAGGTTTTTCGGTGGTTTAAGGAATTTTCAGAAGGAAGAGAGTCGATTGAAGATGAACCACGAAGCGGAAGGCCTTCAAGTGCAAACACCGATGAAAATGTCAACAGAGTACGGAACCTTGTGCGTTCAGATCGACGCTTGACAGTCAGAATGATCGGGGAACAGTTGAATTTGAATCACACCTCCGTTCATCACATTTTGACCAATGAATTGGAGATGAGAAAAATTTGTGCGAAAATGGTTCCGAAAATTCCGAAAAGAAAACGAGTTTTTGGCCAGTAAAAACATTCCTGTTGCTCCTCAGCCTCCTTATTCACCAGACTTGAGTCTTTATCACTTTTTCCTCTTCCCGAGATTGAAAAATCACCTCAAGGGAACTCATTTCGGGACACTACAAAACATACAAACTGCTGTAACCGACCAGCTGAAGGCCATTCCAGAATCCGAGTTCCAGCAATGCTACAATGATTGGAAGGACCGTCTCCAGCGCTGTGTGGCTTCCGAAGGGAACTATTTTGAAGGTGACAGTATCACATTGTAATTATATTTGAATAGAAAATTTAAAAAAAAATCAGTCTCACTACTTTATTTACACACCTCGTATACTTTTGTTTTTGCTCTAATAAAGGACTTTTGCCCGAAAACTGAGCTATATATTTTTCGTATGCTTTCCGTTTGCTGTTATTTTCTTGCCCTCCTTCTTGTAGCTTTATATATGAATGTATACATTGTGTGTGTGTGTGTGTTTGTGTAAAACAAATTGTAAGTCATTTTTGTAACCTAATTCTGTTGAACATTAATGCCTGTTATTATTCTTACTGGTTCCTTTTATAAGTTATCGAATTTTCTTGTAAGTATTTTTATAGATTCTGTTTACAGATAAAACGGTTTAGTAAATCATTTTTCCTCTAACAATAACAATACCATAATTTTTAAAAGTTTGAGTTTTCATTTTATAACAACGTACTATAACCGGAGATAGTAGTGACGTTGAAAGTAATTAGTGAAACGTTTGGCATTCAGTGCCCATTTTACTTGTACACCATCTTTTGAACATCCAGAGTCAATTGCATCAGAGGCCTTGATGTCCCTGATATACCTTTGCTGCCATGTCCTCCCAGTCTACCTTTTTAATAATTTTACTTACTATGATCTAAAGGTATACTTTCCAAGGTCTCTTCTCCCAAACCGTATTTGCCACAAATATCCAATTCGGTGAACTAGTATCGTTTTAGATAACTACTTTTATTATTGGTCAATCTTGGCCCTTGCAATGAATATCACCATGTGGTTTCTGACTCTTAGAGACCGGCGTTATTTCAATGTGGTCTTTAAATTGATTTAAGACCTTTGATTTCCATATTCCGTTTCTGGGACCAATCATCCATCAACTGTAATCCTCTCTCATTTCCTGCACTTATTGAGAGAGGATTTTAAATTACAAAGGCTATACGAGAACCATTGTGACTGCAGTTTTTACTATATGTGGATGGCTCATTCGTTTCCCTGTAAATCCACTGAAATATTGTTATTTAGTTTTACCAGTTCTTGAAAAAGGAACTTAGTTTCTTTTATTTGGCAGTAGTAGTTCCGAGGACTATAATTTTGCAGGATTTGAATGACCGAGTTTGGGTATGTGAGGATGCCTATTTTTCCATGTAGCAGTTTGTCACAGCTTACTAAGGATGCATTAATATAGCCAGGATCTCTGCATGTATGATGAATGTCGAGTTAGTAGGGATTAATAACACTCTTCCTTATTTCTGTTTAAGTAATCAGTTCCGGATTTTGTACTAAATCTGCAGTGCAATCTACATAAATTTGAACATGGCATCGATTGTGTATTATTGCAGAATAAGGGATGATTTCTGATGTTACTGGTTCTAATATTGCAGAATAAGGGATGATTTCTGATGTTACTGGTTCTAATAAGCTTGAAGTGCTGTTAGCTTGGTTTATGATTTGTACTAGTTAAAGAATTTGTTAAGGATTGGAAATGATTTGGAGGCAATGGTTGATTTCTGGTGCTAGTATATTTAACTTTCTTCAGTTTAGTAGCGTGATCAAAATAAGTAGATACATATGATCAACTTCTATAACTTTTTTTTTATTTGTACTATTAACAGACATACTTTCCTAATTTTATGTTATAGACATCGGCCGGCTCAAGTTGCATTGACTCATTGATGGCATGTATTGTATTCATTCAATGTATGACTGATTCAGCACTTCACTTATAGTTATCTGTGAGATATGTTTTATTTAGGTATTCATTTCTTCTCATTTGTTGTCAGACCTTTGTAGGGTGTCATTGAAGTCGATCAATCTGATGTTATGTATTTTATATGCTTATATTGTTTAATTCAGAATATTACTTTTGATAGTACACTTGATGAAAACTTCTTTACTAAGGATCCTTGTGGCATATATATCTATTTTCCTTTTTGATCAATAAATTTATATATTTTATCTCAAACTCCTGACAAGTTGTACTAAGCAGAAGAAACATTATTATTGTTAGAAAAATAATCATATCATGCACCGTTATACCTCGACGTTGTCGTATAATTCGATCGTTTTCAGAACCTAGACCTAGAAAATTAGTACGTTTTCAAGAGAAAACTGAACGTTATTTTGTCTTGTGTATTTATTACCTTCTCTTGAGTATATTGTTATCTCCTTTTCGACCCAGTGTAAATGGTGTTCTTGTTTTATTTAAATAATTGTTTTGATTAATATTTTCTTTATCTACTGTTTGCTTTTAATTATTTATAATTATTTTATTTAGTTCACGGAACCGTATATATAGTTGCTTATACAGAAGAATCACAATAAACACGTGATGCAAACAATGAAGTTTAAACCACAAAGAAAAAGGAAAACAATAGAAATAAATACTCTGAGGCCTTTCACTATATGTTATCAGAGAGCAAACTATATACTATATATATATATATATATATAAGATTTCACATAAACACGTGAAATAACAATCAATGATCAAACCACAAAATGAAATGGGAAAACAAGACTAAGATATATATATATATATATACATGTGGTAGGTTTTCTTTTTGAGGGCTAGGTCATTTAAAAGAAAATAAACTCCTTCCTAGGCCAACGTTTCGATGTATTTGTACATCATCTTGAGGGCTAAAATTAGAGTAAGAACTATAAACAATCTACAACCTACATAGAGAACTAAATTATTGAGATCAACACATACATACAAAAGGTTATTTTACAATCAGAGTTGTTAAGTACACATCTATTTCAAAATATCAAACAAAAGGAAATTAGTTTTACCTTGGAAAGTGTGCTAATGGTTATTTCAGTTACATGAGAATTATTTGGTTATAGGTACGAAAAACACTACTTTGTTATAGTCATCTATCATTTGTTTGTTAAAATGATAGATGACTAGATGACTAAAATGATTTTTTCTAGTTTTTTTTTTAAAAAAAAATTATTCTTTATTTTCACTAATGAAGAAACTAATTTATTTATTTGATTATTTATAAAGTTCGGTATGTTTTATTTCTATATTTTGTTTGCAGAGGAAAATGTAACACCTTATGTTGAAGATCTTATAATCCAACTGTTTGAATTAGTTAATGAAAAGAACGAGCTTTTTCGAAAACAGACTGAACTAATGTATATGTAAGTTTCATTTGTGTGTATGTGTGTTTAAAGATGATCTGTTTCATATTAATTCAGAAGTTGATTTCTTTATATCAAAATTAATTTTTATTCCCTGAAAGGTTTTTAATTTTGTGTAATATAATTTATATAAAGATGAATTCATCATATCTTTTTATATGTTTGTATATTCTTCCCTTAATTGAAAGAGAATTTCTATTTCATACGCATGGTGCTGGCTCATTCGCTTCCCCTCTCTTATAATCTGAGGAATAAGAGTAATAAATTTGCTGGTATATTATGTTCCTTGTGTGTTGGGATTTATATGTTTTAGTTCAATAGTTGACCTTGAGGTATTTTATATTTTCATTATTTTTTTTAATTGAAATAGAAAACGAGCTTTTCGAATAGTGGGACAACCGGCGCACTTAGCGGTAGGTTTAGTCAATGAACTGTCATTTACCTAGTTGCTATGACCGTTAGTTAGGGAGCTGCAACCGCTGAAGTGAGGAATCATACATATTGTAGTTACATAGGAATGACCATTCGCAATTTTGAAAAAAAAGAATTATATACCAAAAAAAAGAATATACCAAAAAGAGTATATTCAAAAAAGAGAAGCAAATAAAACTAGTGACCATTTCATTTACCACTTTGCAAAACACCTTATAACTAATAACCATAGTTTTGATCCAAATACTAATTTAAAAATTTTATATATCAATAATAAGTATCAGAAAATAGCAGGGTTAGAGACTTTTGAAATAAACAAATCATTCAGAGAGAACCCCTCCCTATATATTAATGAACAAATACCAAGATGTGCAAAATTGCTGGACCTTTTTATATAATTAGTAGAATGATGTGTTTTCCTCTTGCTAAAACAGCTAGAGTATTAAGTATAAGAGTGACAGCCAGTACATGTTCTCATGGTACAGTTAGGCTAATATACCTGCCAAGACCTCCTGCATTCCTTGAACTCCCTCCCACCCCTAAAAACACTCCCTGACGACACCCTCGGTCCTTGCTTGGTCTCACCTCCCGAACAATCACCCCAGCAGAGCAGGTAATTAAGAATCTCTTTTACGTATAAATTAGACATGTCTCAGTATGTAGTTTTAGTTAAGGATCAATTTAAGCCATTTCAATATTATTCCCGTTATCACTCAATAGTGTCAGATGTATTCATTTTAATTAATTCGCCCCTATGTTCCCAAAACTCTATATTTTTTTCTAGATCTAGCCTGAAGAAGAACATCAAGTGTTCGAAACGCGTTCTTTAGTTTCTTGTAATAAACTTTTTTGTGTGGACACTTAATACTTTTCCTAAAATGAGAGCAACTTGTGTTTGTATGTATGTGCGTACAAATTTGGCTAAACTTTTACAGCGAGATTTCAATTGCTTATCCGAGCATAAATTTGCACGTCGGACTGTGAGTGGCTTAAACGTTTTGAACACGCAAAATATCGGTTGGGGACGATCCCAAGTCTCTGGGCGACTTTCAACATCAACAGCTGATGATCATGTCGAGAGAGTTTCGTATAGGATCGCACCATCAAGTTTCGTGCTGACTTGAGATGCATCGTGTTAGTGCAAAATCTTGTTGTTTGACGATCGGAAACAGACTCCTGTTTTAATCAGTCAGGAACTGTTTGCTACTGTCAATGACAACTGAAACATCCTTAAGATCATCATAAGGAGCGATGAGATGTGAGTTTGTGGCTATGAACGAAGGAGTGCAACCGCAGTGGATTATCTCGTTCAAAAAAAAAAAAAACACGCATGTGTCGATTAAAGATCAAGCTGACGTTGATATTTTTTTTACTTCTAAAATATCCATCAGTAATTTGTACCTTGTGGTCATATGATAGATAACAAAGTGATCTAGGGTATTTTAGTGCGTTTAAGAGGTGCTGTGCGCCAACAGAAGCTGGATCGCGAGAAAATGATATTTAGATGTCGCATCTTGACATTGCGCCTGCTCACATACGATAAGAGACATGTAAGGCATACTAAAGAGTTCCAGTAGGCTTTCCAAAATTGTAAGAAACATTGGGAACAGTCTGTTACTAGTAGAGGGAACTATTTTGAGAGAGACCGTGCTTAAAATGATGTACAATGAACAATAAATATTTTTTATAGCAAAGGTATGGTTTCTTTTTGAACACTTAATATTCATAAGAATACCAAATGAGTCTCTATCTGAATTACAGTGCTTTACCACCTTCTTACCTGTTAATTGCGGGAAAATACCTTAGCGGTCTCAATTTTCAAGAGCAGCTTTCTTTAAAGAAATAAGAATGATTTATCTCATTTTAATTTCCAATATACTAACCTTTATGGAACTAACAACCTTTCTTTTCTATTTGTTTATTCCTTTGGAAACTGGTGATGTATATGTATAATAATAGAGACGGAATATTTGAAATATTGTTTACATTTATTGTATTGTCCATATACTCATTGCGTAACAGTATAAGTAAATTTTTAAACATTTATAAATACCTCTCAGTGAGTGAAATTTAAAATACTCCTTCTGTATATAACCTTCAATTTTTTACATTACTGTTTTTTTTAGAATTTCCAATTTAATCAGTTTAAATTTTCAGTCATTATTTAACACAGGATAAATTTTGTTGTATAATTTATTCAACAGTTTTTTCAAAACAGTCTGACGAACAAAACATTAAAGTTTTAATCTGAAACTTATATCTTACATTATTTTTTACTTCGTATTTAGTACATTCCTTTATTGATATGTACAATCCGTCCTAATATTTTAATTTGTGTATAGAACATTTTTTATTTTTAAATCAATGGTTATAGAATAGTAAACACGGTAATTTCGCAGGCGAAGACAGCGCCAACTAGAAATAGAACAGACTCAACTGGAACTACAAATCAGAACTTTAATGTCCCAGCCAGAAGTTAACAAAACAGATTCTGATAAAGAAATGGAGGAATATCTTATTAGCAGGTATCATCCCGTTATTAGTTCTTAAGCTTTGAGTTCAAACTTCTTGGTATCATCATCTACCGTGTACTACTATAGTAAATATTGACAATCTTTATCAGTGATAATAGACAATCTATAGACTTAGCAACGGTAGATATGAAATAGAATGTCTTCCTGACCAGTGAGCCCACCACCTTTTGAGTTAATGTGAATTTGCCTTTAAGCTATCTTTGTTACAAGGTAAGTCTCATATAGTGGTACAAGATTTACTATGATAAAATGAAGTGAGAAAGAGTAGTGCGAAAGACCGTATACAAACTGAGACAAGTCAAATCTTAGGGAGTCCTATCCAGCTTCTTATAGCTTGACATTTATTTATGTAATTAACTTGAAAAAATCAAAGACATATAACGTAAATTGGGATTTTAACCAAGAATCAATGTAGATCATAAATACTTTCATCTCGATGGTAAATAGGTTTCCCAATATGATTTCATGTTTAATGTTACGTAAATAATCAAGGTGATCTTCAAGTAATAATATACTATATTGTATTCGTTTACTAAAAAAAATACACATAGGTTAGAATTATCGAGAATCTGAAATGCAAAACTAAAATATTCAATTTCTTGCCATTGCTTAAATGAGATTCAATCTAGGTTTTGGTAATTCAATTTAGGCATTGACATCAGACAGATAACACTATATAATTTGAGATAGTGTTTCAATTGGGACCCCTGAGTTTGGTTTTATTATATCCCTAACTCATTTTTCTAGTTGTTATACTTTTTAAAGTTTGAAGGGCAGAAACCTATCTAGAAATATTAAAAACCAAAATAAAAGAATATATTTTAGAAACATTTGATTGAATTCACCATTATAAAAAAAATTAATTTTTTTTGATATTATATCAAAAAAAACTTAGTTGACGTAAGTTTTTTTTGATATTATATCAAAAAAAACTTAGTTGACGTAAGTTCTCTCTGAATCATTGTTACCATAATGTTCAGGTGATATAAATATTTCAAAAAAGTATTAAAAGATATATGAACGCAAATAATAATAATAACAAAAACGTTTTATCATCTGGATAAACATTTTCAGGTTTAAAGAAATGTCAACTAAAATAAACAAAAATTAATACTAAAATTCTGTTTAGTTGCCCATGCTACAAACAGTTTCCATTACAACTATTTACAGTTATTATAAAGGCATACAAATAAAACTTTGGTTCCTTAATGAACTGAAACTATTATATTTCAGTTATTCATGTGATCATCTAATTTATCATACAATTTCAGTTATAAAAAAGATAATATACAGGTAAATTTTTTATCATCCTTGATTGTCACTGCTAATTTAATTTTAATCTGGCAAAAGTTCAATTTTGTAATCTAATAACATTTTTAGGTTGTTAGGAGTGGTTGAGAAGCGAGACGCTATAGTTCAGTGCCTGGAATCTGACCGACTAAGAGAAGCTGAAGAAGATAAATCAATTAATAACCAGATCAACCTATTTAGTAAAGGTGAACTACTGTATTCATATTGTTGATAGTAACACATTTGACCTTTATATAGATATATTATTTGAACTTTGAAGTCAATTAGTTTTAAAGTAAATTTTCAAAAAAAATATCTTCCTTAAAATTTTTAGTAAAAGGTTGAGAAAATTATCTTTTTTAATTACATTACAGCAGCGATTAGGGAACTTTCCGGTCAGAACTTCATTTGGATGAAAGATGAATTAAAAACCATTTGGTTTACTTCATTATTAGAAACACTTGTTATTTTAAACATACAACAGGCTAAAGTAACGTCTTCCTTACTAAGTTGACCTCAACAAAACTCATATTATTTCAGTTTGGTCTTTAATATATTTTTCTAAACTTCTAGGTTTGTATTGTATACTTCTGAGAATTTCTGTAGAATAATTTGTGAATGGATAAATTTCAATTCAACTGCTAGAGTTGTTTGGTTTTGGATATGTCGTGCATTATGTATTAGTATGTGACCTTATATATGTAGAATTTGTAAGAAGGCATTATTTTCCAGAACATAATTTTCAT
Source organism: Hermatobates lingyangjiaoensis (assembly GCA_026182355.1). Classification (NCBI taxonomy): domain Eukaryota; kingdom Metazoa; phylum Arthropoda; class Insecta; order Hemiptera; family Hermatobatidae; genus Hermatobates; species Hermatobates lingyangjiaoensis. The sequence continues at coordinate 4,622,593 of JAPFBL010001923.1, read as the reverse complement.
AAAATGAGTCTTACAATGGAGAATGGAGACTCTGTAAGAGGCGGAATTTCTTTATTATATATATATATTCTCAAAAAATTGTTCTTGACCTCTTCTATTCTATTGTATTAGGTAGGTTTTGTTTTTGAGGGCTAGGTCATATAAAAGAAAATAAACTCCTTCCTAGGCCAACGTTTCATGTATTTGTACATCACCAATGATCAATGATGATGTACAAATACATCGAAACGTTGGCCTAGGAAGGAGTTTATTTCTTTTATATGACCTAGACCTCAAAAACAAAACCTACTTAATATATATATATATATAAATGAAACGATTCCACGAACTAAAACTAAATTGACAAAAAGAAAACACAGAAATAAAACAGAAACTCACTACAATATTTCGATGGCCTCGTCATGGGGAACGAGGCCATCGAAATGTTGAAGTGAGTTTCTGTTTTCTTTTTGTCAATTTATTTTATCTATATACATAGAAGTAATCTTATATCCTCAAGATATAACACCAAATCCAAAAGAGAAACTTCCATTTTAACGCAACACAAATCTAGAACTGTTTTGGATTGGACAATTGTAGCTGAAGTGCTAAAGACGATCATTTAGGCTGTAATACCAATACAATATACTCTGGTCGGAAATGTTTTCGACATTCGTTGCGACATACATATTTCTATTGTTGACATTCATTTTTAAAAGCTCTATTAAATCTATGAATGTATAAATATATTTTTATTGGGATTAATAAACTTTTTAGCTCTTTTATTTACAAGTGTTAGAATACAAGTTGTATCTGTTTAACTTCTAAATTCATACACTGTTTTAGAGGAATGTTGAAATTAATTTTAAATGTTATGTATAATTACAGTTGACGGAGAGCGAGAAAAATGTACTGCTACTATCAGTAAACAAAATAATGATTTCAGCACATCATTAGAGGATGTAAGGAAAGACCGTAAAACAACGGACAAGGAAAAGAAATGGTTATCCCTTCTTAGACATTGACACCCGTCCTGATAAAAATAGCTGAGGAATAATTTATGTTAACAGGACCATCTTACCAAATCTTTTAGTTTTTGACATGAAGTAATGAAGTCTTCCTTGACACCCATAGAATTGTGGTGGTTGTCACAAAGATATCTATATTCCTTTGTGCTGTGAATAAAATATCTGTTATCGATTCGTGGTTTCATGATTCCCACTTATTTGTATTATTCAGTAATGCTTAAACTAAAAAAAAGTTAAAAATGTGAAATAAATATTTTATTATTCTTACTTGTTTCGCTTCCATTATTTTAGCTGATATACTTCCTTCTCGCTTTAAAATGTTATTTACAGTTAACAAAAACACAAAGCAATCAATATTCTTATGATCAGATATATTCTACACATCATAAATTTGTCTCCACGACCGACCTGTATTATCCTGACACTCCTGAGTAAAGTTGCCAGGATATTTTCGTTCATAGTAACAAATTCAAAACTTAAAAGGTAACCAATTTAAGAATTTACTAAAATAAAATCTCTTTAAGGAAAATGATACTACCCTTTGAGGAAGTAGTTCATTGATCCTAGGTTGTTGTAGTATATGTTCCATTGACCATAAGTCAAATTGATTCTTGAGAAAACCTCTGTATTTTTACAGTTAACAAAAATGGAAATTTTATAATATAAGATAGCGTCCAGTGTTTCAATGAAATCAGTTATTTACTTTAATATTATTTAATAATCAAAAGTCTTTTCAATACAGGCCAGATGATAATATAATAAACTAGATTTATGAGCACACCAAACAGTAGTATTATTACTACTAGGGGCCAGGATAGTCCAATGGTAACGTGCTCACCTATGGACTGGTAGATTGGGATTAATCAATACCCACTTGGTTTCGATTTATTCACGCGGGAGGTGAAAAAATTTGAGTACGTTGTCTCTCGTTGAGAGCGTTAAGTCGTCGAGCCTGTTGGCTCGATGAATAGGTATTCCTGTTGAAAGAAGTGGTGTACCAGGAGGAGGCTCCTTGGTGAAAGCGGAAGTCGGAAATGTTATTACGGGGAGCAGAGTAGTTTCAGGTCTTACTCAAATAGCTAACACTCCTACGGGTAAACAATTACTTCTGTCACAACCCGTCGCTGCTACGAACTCAAATGGTGGTGCTACTGCTTCCACGGGTATGTGTAAGGTTTTGTTATGTATTTAAATATTATGTTAATATTTATGTATATGAGTCACTATCATATATATAGGAAGTTATTAAACAATTATCTTCATTAAAACAAGTAAGATATGTTTTTAAGCACATTGCATTGAAAGAGTACTTGAAACAAAAGAATTTTGTATAGCTGAAATGTAATACAATAGTCATGTGTTTGACCTACCCATTTAAAGAGACTTGTTAAGTATACATCAGAGGCCAGGTTAGCCCAGTGGCAACGTGCTCGTCTCTGGCTGGTAGATCGGGGTTCACCAATACCATTGGTCTCGATTTATTTACGTGGGAGGTGAAAAAATCTGAGAACGTTGTCCCTTGTTGAGAACTAAGCCGTCGACCTGCTCGATCTCAAGGCACTCGTTAAAAATCCCTAATCTAAATACACTTGAGATAGGCAAACCTTAATCTCTCCAAGTAGAATATTCACTGTGTCGTATCACAAAGGGTTAATGTTTGTTTGGCCTGTGTGTGTTCTCTTGTCATACTGCCACAGCAACCTAACCTGACGTAGTCTTGTGACCCGTCAGATTATACAGGGTTTCCACATTTAACTTTATAGGTGTCCACTGTCTCAAACAGTTTTCATAAATCATGGGTTTACTTTCATAACTCACTGGTTTATTCTCCTTAAAATATTAAGAATAAGAGTAACATATTTTAAAACAGAGATTAAAAAAAATTTATTTACAATTAATATACAGGTAAACAGTATTGTATACAGTAATTATTTTAAAATACTGATTTTTTTTTGTGAAGAACTTAGTAGCCTAAATATTATATAATGTACAATAAAAAGGATCGGACCATTTTCGAGGAATGTTGCTTATCCGCCTATATGTATTATTTTGAAAAGATCAACTGCAAAGTAGAAGGATCCATACAGCTTTGAATGAAACAAGAAAACTATGCTAAATGGTAATCTCAGCAAAGTTACAATAAAAGTTAGAGAACCTTTATAGTACTCTTTAATTCAGACATTTGTATGTGTTAACTCTTAATAAATCTTTGTAAGAGACCAACAAACATGCTTGTTAAGAGTACCCAACTTTATTTAAAAAAAAAAAATATAAACTAACTTGTCAGGTTAAATAGAAACTATTATTTCGTTACTCGTAATCATGTTCCCGCCAACAAAATTATCCCCTAATCATTCATTCAATTACAATAATATAACACCGAGGTTTTTATAGCATTTTTTGTATAGATCGTTAATAAGAATAGACTTAGAACTAAACAAATTCTTCAAAAGAAGAAAGGAAAAAAAAATGAACACTTCCTGTATAACATACAGCAAGTGTTCATTCTTTAAACACAATAATGATTTAGAACTTAAGAATATATGTCGTTCGCTGAAAAAAATACAATAATATGAATAAACGTAGCCACATCACAGACAGAGATTACTTTATTGGCATAAAATAAAGAAAAAAGTTACTCTTCAAGGTTACTAAACAATAATGCGGTAAAAATAAACAACTCTTAATTTTACTATCCTAACATTCGAGGTTCCAAATATTTTCAAAAAAAAAACACTACCAGCAGTACGAATTACAATTTGAAGGAATGTTACCTCGCATATTTTATTATAAAGTTTAATTGAAAAAGAATATGACAAATACATTGCATTGTAATAAATATACTTCCGAAACAGGACTTTACATAACACCGTACATGTTTTCTCCAAGGCAGAACAACTTTAATGCAGTTTAAAAAAAAATTACTGCTGGTATTAGAGTAGAAAATCTTGTTTTTTCTAATGGGTACCATTCTGAAAAAAATATAGAAACAGAGTATGTTAAATTCATAGTATATAATATATCAATGTAGGTTTATAGAATTTAATTCCTAATTTGAACGAAGCATTCGTCCTCATCTTCGGCCAATTAACCCTCTGCACCATCCTCCAGGTGAGTTTCCTGTCCAGAACCACACCTCGGTATTTTATCTCTTGCTAGAATCTCACTCTCCTTCCGAGGATGCTATGGTTAGGATCCATAGCAAACCTCTTACCAGTGAAGATAACAGCAGAGCCTTTTTCTGCATTTACTCCTAGCCCCACATCGATGAACTAGCTTTCTACCACTCCTAGAGCTGCCCTCTTTGGTTACAACGAGGGAGCGTCTTCGGACCAGTAGTGCTAGGTCATCTGCATAGGCTTGGGTATAATAACCGCTACCATTAAGGCGCGTTAGCAGATCATCCACGACCAGGCACCATAACAGAGGCGAGAGAGAGAACCCCTTCTTGAGGACAGCCTCTGGTCGTCACAAACTCCACCTCATTATTCAGGAGCTGGATCTTTAACATCCTCGTTTTTAGCATGTTCATAATCCAGCTTATCACTAAGCATGGTGTTCCTCGGGCAACGAGGGTCCTTCACCGAAGAGGGCCCTTCTCACAACTTCATAAGAAGTTCTGTCAAAGGCTCCCTCAATGTCAAGAAAAACACCCAGGATATACTCTTTAACAGTCATAGCTTTTTCTATCCGGGTTGTCAAGTGATGTAAAGCACTCTCTACGACTTGCCTTTCTGATAGGTATGTTGCTGAGAGTGTATCCGAAAATTTATTAAAATCTGTGTTGTAATAAATCTTTCAACCATCCTCTCTAGAGTCTTGAGAAGGAAGGACGACAAGCTAATAGGCCTAAAAACGCTTGGCTCAGAATAATCCGACCTACCAGGCTTTGGGATAAAAGTTACCCGTACCATACGCCAAGTAATAGACATAAGGTAAAAACCTTAAATAACCTTAAATCAAATGTAATAAACATAAGAAGTAATAAGTATTAAGGTTTTGGGGATTTAAGTTCCTTCTGAAAACCGCACCTACATTACAGTCATTACTTTAACCTTATATAAAGGCTTAGAGACACACCAGTTAACCAAAACATTCATTATAAGGAAAAAATTAACTTTTAAAATGCCACAGCAGAATATGATTCAATAATATACTGAACCTGATGACGAGGTCATCGAAATATAGTTGTGAGGAGTTTCTGTTTAATTTCGGTGTGTTAAATAAATATATATATACATGCATGCACGCTAAAATTTGCAAGACCTAAAATAAAAAAGCTTATTACCATTAGGCGTATTTAAGCCATACGCCTAATGGTAAAAAAATGAGGTCAGAATAGTTAATTAGAGCCATCAATGGGTTAAAAATAAGTCAAAGAAGAGATCATGAACTCCTTGCTTGTGCAACAAGTAATAAAAAAAAATAGGAGGCAAAACGTAGTGAAAAACAACTGTGTTTGACTTTAGGAGATGGAATCAGATCAAGAAATCTAATTCCAACTTCCCGTATTCTTAGGAATTTGACTCCATCCAAAAACCTCCGACTTTGCAACCCTTATTAGAATGTAAGCTAAAATGATGAGAATAAAAAGTGTTAAACACTAAAACTGACATTTCCAGAACTGTTATCATGATGCAATGGAGGCGGAAGAGAAGGAGCTGTCTGTAATGGTGAAGATGATGTAACAGATGATGGAGGTACAGTTACAAGTGTCGCTGTAGCAGAGGTGGGGTGCACAACAGTTGCAGTAGAGGCAGAAACTGGAGCCTGGATTCTGAGTGGCTGTCTTACAGCAATAGTAGGCTGACAAGTAACGGAGCCCGCTGCTGTTCCACTCAGGACCTGGGTCACCAGTTGCTGCCCCCTCCCACTAACAGTACCACCTGTACCTACAGTAGTTGCTGCCCTACCACCAGTCGCCACTACCTATAATAATACAATTAACTTTTTTCTCTGACTAAATTAACTAAGCAAATAAATTGAACAATAAAACATAGAACACTAAATCCTTAATTATAAAAATCAAAATCAAATTTTGCACAGAATAAAATTTAAGTTTTTTAGATCTTTTAAACTTACATAAGGAGTATAGTTACTAGCGGGCCTTAAATGTTATTGAAAATAAAATCTATGACCAATTAGAGCAATTACCAATAAAAATAAAATTAAATGTCATAGAATTAAACCTTGACAAAACAGAAATAAAATAATTGAAAACTTGTTAATGTTTTACAAATGAAGAAAAACCAGTCTCCAGTCATAACATTATAACATAATTGAATATTAGTTATGAGGTTTTTGAAATTTAGTTTTTCCATAACTAAATTTAAGAAAAAAAAATTCATCATAAATGAAATATGGAAAGTAATCTTGAAAATATCAATTTCAAAGATACTGACGACATGATGTGGTTGGACTTGTTTCATAACTTGTTGAATCTGCTGAACAGTTACAGTAGTGGGAAGAGTTTTCTGGGCCGACTGAACAATTAGCTGACCTCCAGTTGATGCGGTAGAAGAATTACCACCACCAACTGCTGCAGCTGCAGCTGCCTTTGCTGCCACCTTGATCATACAACATATACGTCACTTATCGTGTAAGAATAATACAATGAAATTCTAAAAAAACAATTACATCAGATTATCATTACATAAATGTAATTAATATTTATATTCAATATATAACGGTAAATTGAAAGTGATAATAACTATTATAAAAATCATATAATCCAAACAACAATTGATGGAGGCTTGAAGGTGAATCCAGAGAGTAGTTAACTTTCAAATAATTTTTGTTCACGATAATTATAACAAAGTTTAGTACAATAATTTAACAATTTTTTTAAACTCTAATACATACCGTTTTAAAAAATAAATGGGGATTAAAAAATATTTTGCAGTGATGGGAAATGAAAAAAAAAATTATCCACTAATAAAATTTGAAATAAAAAATATCAATTTCTAAATTATAAGAATAGTTTGAATATTCATGCTTGCTCATATTCATACACAGAATCGCATAAATTCGCAAAAGAAAAAAATTAGTAGAAGGAGCTCTTACACGAACCTGTGTCAAGTGAGCAGTAACTTTCTGCTGTGGTAACTTCCGCTGTTGAGCTGCTACTGCCAAAAGTTGTTGTTGCAGAGTTAACTGCCTCACTTGTTGAGGTGACACCGTCGCCTTTGTACCTGTACTACTAAGGGCCTTGACCTAGAACAAGAGTGTTATCTAATTCTTAGTCTATGAAAACAGAACAAGATGGTGAAACTTTTCATATTCTTTTACATGTGAGAATCCATCATCATCTATAAATAATAAAATTATACTGAATAGTTTGTTACCTGAATACCAGTCAAAATCTGGGCAGTTGTAATTCCGGCAGTCGTGATACCAGTAGTAGAAGACCCAGCACCTGAAGCGGAAGATACTTTACCAACCGCAGTAGCCCCAGGTTGGCGCTTCAAAAGAGCTACCATCTCCGATTCTGTTACTGTTCTTCCACTGCACTTTACCTTTAAAGGTATATACCAGTTTAATTTTAAGTACGGACCTTAAAATTTAATGTTTATATTTAGATTTAATTGAAGTATTTGTAGTGAACAAAATTTTTGAATATTATAAATATATTCAACATAGGTTTTGTTAACCTTAAACTAAAGTTCGAAGTAATCGTAGATAAAAATTGGTTCATATAAGCCTAAACACATAAATATCACATTAATCAAATATAATGTACAATTCATCACGCCATATAGGATACAAAATAAACACAAACAAATAGGGAACATTATATCTATTATTACTTTCGAGAATACATTAAAGAGACTTAGAAATATATATCATCTAGCAAACACGAAACTGTTTAAACACTGACCAATTACTCCACTCCCCTTATTATTAAAAAAAGTAATCATTCCTTCCCACATTAAGTGAGAGAAGTTATGGGTTCTGAATGATAGCAATGTGCATAAAGAAGAGGTGCAAATACGAAAGCCAAGCATTATTTTGGCAAATCTAATATATACAAATATTTGTAAGCCATACACTTTACCTAGATTCGAATTAGTATTACAGCTGTATAACAAAGTTTATAAACTTAGTTAAAGTAAATTTTTTTCTCGCAGTGAGTAAGAGAAAGTTGTATGTTGTACATGAAAACAATTCACATATGAAAGAGGGTATACGAGAATTAAGAATTTTTTTTGGAAATCTAATACACGATACGTTTGTAATTCACACACTTTACCAAGAATAGAATTAATATTATAGTTACATAATAAAGTTTGGCCTATTTTAGTTCAATCGACAAGAATATAGATCACTGGTTCCACGTGGGTATAAAGAAATGAGGGAGGTCTTGAACTCGATGGACATGACAGGGTAATGAGAAACAAAAAGTAAGTAATAAAAGATTCTGGGGAAATAATTGCCAAGTTAAAAGTAATATACAACAAACAATCTTTAATTAATACTTTTCAATATGGTTCATACTCTTGAAAAGGAACCGTTTTTTTTTATTTTATTTATTTTTGAACAATGTAGTAATTCCATTGTAGTAATCTGTAAAAATTTTATGTAATTTTTTAAAATTTATGTAATGAATTCAATGGAAATAATTTACTACTGGTAGGAGACAGCTTGAAAATTAAAACTGCTACAGTGCTACCTTGGTTTTGAAGTATATGATGTATCTATTGTCAACCTCTTTTTCTAACTGTTTTGAAGCTATTGGTTTAATTTCTAACATCATTGACTTTTGTTATAATTGTTTTTTTTTATTTTTTTCGGAGTTTTAGACAATAGTCTAATAGCTTTGGGTTTTTTTTGTCTTCGCTATTAACCTATTACGTCTTCAAAAATATAAATGTCCATATTTTTGAATAAAATTAGTGATAATATTGGTGGCTTGAGTTCTAATTACAGAAATTATATTACCAATATCCAATACCGTATTGAGCTGTTATACACAGATGGGTATATGGTACATTAAACTTCGCCTTAGACTGAGTAAGCTGGTCGTGATCATGGTATTATAATCTACATTAAATTAGTTACCTATTCAGTTGTAGATTCTTTAATTACTGTGTTAATCATACTCTTTCTTAAAGCCAGAACGGTATTTTAAATACCGTTCAACTACCCTAACTGAATGATTGCAATCAATAAGAGTCAAAGTACATGAAAAGTTAGTTGAAGTATTGTTCGAGAAACAATTTCTTCATCTCAATATCATGGATTAGACGACCATTTTTTTTCGCCATTCTTTTCATAGAACTGATTTTATTAGCGGCTGTCGAACCCACTGTACCGTATAAATAATTTTTATGTAATTTGAGATTATATAACAGTTTGATAGACCGATGTTGACTCTAGGATGATTTTGGATGTCATTAAAGTTCCTATCCTTTTGCAGAACTGCCTATTGTTACAATCATTATTACAAAACTCTTAAATACAATCCTATAACTTTGATCACCAGGTCGACTTTTATTTAGTTTATACTATTAATTTTAGGAATATTTAGCTTACAAGTGTTTACAAATTAAACTTTAGTTTATTAAAACACTAGATACTGATATATTTCAGTCATCCATGAGTCGATCACTGGGATCCACCTTATATAAAAAGGAAAGAAACTATCTACTTCATACTTCAGTGGTGTAAAACCTTCGGCAAATATAATTATATATATATATATATATATATATATATATATATATCAATGATCAAACCACAATAAGAAATGGGAAAACAAGACTAAGATCTTTCAACCGTAACAAGCGGTCTTCGTCAGAGTCAAAAACCCAACTGAACACTAGATGCAGAAAACATATGGTGAGGAGTTGAGAAGAGTGGGAGGGAAGAGTGGTATTTTAAAAGGGTGAAAGTGCAGGAACGGACTAATGTCCAGAAAGGGATGTTTGGGGAAACAAAGGAGTACAGTAAGAAAAAGTAAAAAACTATCCGCTAGCTGTCAACCCTCTTTGAAGAGGCTATTGCCCTCGTAACGAAAGTATCAAGTTTGAAGAGACCGTTACTAATGTTTATAATATTTGATCTACTAAATTTAATTAGAGACGATTCAATAATATTTCTTAATAACATGATTTTTTATAAGTAATAAATTTAGCTCCTGTCCAATCAATATGATGATTTCCATTTTTTATATGCAAGAATAAGGCACTACTTTTTTCCTGTCTACTTACGTTATATTGGTGTTGTTTTACACGTGTTTTTAATGATTTACCAGTTTGACCAATATAAATTTTATGGCAATTTTTGCACGGTATTTTATAAATACCAGCGGACTCCAATTCGCTGGGAGAGTTTTTTATTAACATGTTACCCACGTTATTACGATTAGAAAACACTATATTAAAATCAAGTTGTTTGGCTAATCTTGGAAGGGGGTCCAATGATTCGTGGTATGGCAAAACTATAGAATTTGATAATAAAGGGGGCTCTGTTGAAGTATTAGAGAAAGTTTTTTTCTCACCCTTCAAAGCTAAATCGATATAAGAAGAGGGGTATTTTAATGAAAGGGCAATTGACCTAATGTTATTAATCTCTTCATTAAGGAATTCAGGGGAGCAAACTCTTAACGACCTCAAAAACATATTTCTAAAAACAGAAATTTTAACATTTTTTGGATGCGAAGAAAAAAAGTGAACATATGCAAGCACATTCATAGGTTTTCTATATACACTAAAGCGTAACTCATTAGGTAATTTATGGATCATGACATCTAAGAAGGGCAAATTACCACTTATTTCCCTCACCAGATGTTTTCTGCATCTAGTGTTCAGTTGGGTTTTTGACTCTGACGAAGACCGCTTGTTACGGTTGAAAGATCTTAGTCTTGTTTTTCCATTTCTTATTGTGGTTTGATCATTGATTGTTATTTCACGTGTTTATGTGAAAGCTTTATATATATATATATATATATATATATATATATATATATATATATGATGCAAGTTTATGAAATGATAATGGTCACTTAGTTAATTGAACAATAAAGTTAATAGTTTTGTCTTTTTGAATAGGGTTCTTGCGATTCTTCCACATCAGTAAACTCAATGCTTGCAGAATCTCATACAACTCATTGTATTATACGAACATCCAAGACATGATGTTTGTCCTCTTCACAAAATTATTGAATTAAGACTAATAATGTAATTCCTAATGAAAATTGAAAGTATCAAGTTCTGAAATTATTTATCATTTTTATATGTTATAGAAGACTAATCTCTTACAAATAAAAAAATAACTTACAAACGAAGTAAACGACGGCATTTTAAAGCATAGATATAAAATGTATGATGTCATAAGTAAATTAACGTACTTATCACGCATGAATATATATTACATTTCCAAAAATTATAATAAAGCGGAGTATCAATGACAAATGTTTACCTGTTGTATTCTATGATTGGATGTAACTGGATTAGTGACGGCAGTTAGTGTGGAAATCTTTGATGGAGGGGGAGGTGGAGGATGTTGTTGAGATCCCTGGCCGGTAACAGAGACAGTTGCCTGGTGGTTCCTGGCTAACATCTTCAGTTGTTGTTGTCTTAGAACCGTCTGCTGTTGTCTATATAGTGCCAACTGCGCAGCACTGATTGTCTTCGTACCTAAAACACAACATTTTCCTTCTTTCATTTTGACAAAAAAACAACAACATTACAAATACATCAAACATAACATTATTACTGTTAGTGTCGTACAGGCTGATAGTATCTACTAATGAATGAAACATCTTAATTCATAAATTTCCTTCCATCGGTTTCGAATTTTGTCAAATAGTCTTGACAAGATCCCAAACTGGTCCAGTGATGAATGAAATGTAAGACACAAGCTGTTTCAATCTTCTTTACTAATTACAATCATAACTGTTTAACAAATAAACATTAAATATATCTTTCATTCATTAAGAGAAACTGATTAAGTTTTGGAAGACACAAAAAATATAAATTACGATTGAAGACACCAAAAATTAGATTATATAAATTTGAAATGATAAATTAATTTCAAATATATTCAATAATAAAAAAAAAATCTAACATTTCCAGTTAAAGCTTTAAAAATTTTCATTTTCACTGGAAAAGTTATTTCTCTTGGTGACTTTCCATACACATATATAAGTTTATTAATTATTGCAAAAATAAAAAAAATGACCCTATGACAGTTTCAGGATTCAATCAAGTCACAATCTTCTATCTCATAGTTAATTTCGTATGTTACATATTTAGCAAACTTAAAAAAATACATAGTACAACTTAAAACTTATAAGAAAGATTTCTCTCAACATGAAAACACCTTATGAAAATACATCTAAATAACCATACAAGGAAATACAACAATATGCAGTTGAATTTTTTTTCCTACGTATTTGGAAATAAATACATAGGAAATAGGAAATAAATCGTTGACCGATTTGCCAACTAAATAAACTATTCAAAAGATAGTCAAAAAAATTTGGTTGACTACTTCCATAAAATGTTATTAAAAGTTACAAAACAAAATAATCTATTCATACAATTAATGTACACAGAATTGTAGAAAAATATAGGCATAGGATTATTTATTTGGCTTCCAATTTTATATTCCAGTATCTGGTATGCCGAAAATACCACATAAGGGGCTGAGCCGCCTTACTTTGCACAGTGTGCATATATAGGGTTTCTGTTCATTAAAATTGGTTTTCTTCATTTAATTATCTTCCTATTTACAATACTATGTTTAAGTAGATTAATAAAGATCAAATAAGACTAATTGAAGTACTTTTTAAATATACATATTTTTTTTCCTTATCTAAGGTTTAATTTACATTTTTTTTTATTTATGTATCTGGCGACCTCAGTCCAGAAATCCAGCTCACGACCGGTCCCAAATTTGCTGAATAAATGATCCTGTATCCCTTCATGTATTCTTTAATTCCTAAAAAAAAGTTCTTGTTTACCTTTAGGCGTATTAGGAGAAGGTGAGGTAGGACTGCCGGCTGGTGAGAGCGGTGGTTGTTTCTGTTGAGGAGACATACTCACTACAGTTCTGTTTCCACCGACTGTTGCCACCATTTCCTAAACCAGAGAATTATATATATTTTTAAAATCATATACATCACTAAAAAAATGTCCAAACATAGTAGTTATAAGCCACAGAAATATTACATTTATTTGTACTTTGCAACATATTTTTAATTTCTTTCTAGAAAAATCTTGCTGACCAGTTCAGCCTTTTGGTACTTAAAATTGCAAGTATTGAAGATATTCGTGCTGTGGACATACATTTGGACAAATACCTAAAATGTGGCATGGACGTTGGAGCTGCCTTCATTTTTCAAAATTATATCGACAATAAACTTGACCGAATTGTACGTTGAGTTGGACAAAGGAAGAAGGGATACGACAATTCCACACGGTTTTTCCCTCAGGTCCTACAGGAAAGCATGGGGACAATTTCAGAATCTACTGTGAAGTGACAAAAGAAGTAATGGAAACGTTACCCATTATGAATGACGGGGAGATTTTGATTCAATAGAGTGAACTGGTCAGCAAATATTATCAAAAGGTTAAATGACCACTGTGTGTAGTCTATATACCGAAGTCAATTTGATACACACCATATAACATTTTAAGATTGTAGTAAAGGGTAATTATGATTCATTATTAAACTGATTAGCCATCATAATTCATATATTTCCTTCTCACTCAACCGATTAGAATATGTCGATCTTATAAATATATTTATTCGAACAATGTATATAATACTGAGGAATTACTCAATAATCATTATGGATAATAATAACGTATTTCCTATAGTCAACATGTTTTAAATGATACCATTCATCTTTAGGACATGAGTACTTTGAAGAAGAAAAAAAAAATCAAAAAATTAAAAATGACCCTGTCAAAAACAATATTTACGATTTCAAACACAGATGTGCTAAATCAATGAAACCGATAACAAATAATTAAACAACAGCTGTCAAAGGAAAAAACATTTAACTAACCTGAACCGTAAGCGTCGCTAATTGTCTTGAAGCTAATGGTGGTTTATTTTGCTGTCTTACATTTGCAGTCACTGTACCAGTCAACTGATGATCGACTGTAGTTGTAGCAGTAGTAACTGAAGCGGACACTGTAGCAGCAGAGTTAGATGCTGTAGCACCTTGCTGAGCTAACTTTTCTCTTGCAATACGTTCAGCTCTTCGAGCAGCTACATCTACAGGAGTCAATGGGGCCTCATAGTCAATATGACTTTCAGCAAGCACCTCTGCATGCTTGGGATTTTTCATGGCTGGATCAACCAGAAGTGGTTTCACTGTTGGAGTCCTATTGTTAGATACAGAGCGGACCATATCAAATTTATTGTTCATAACTTGGGTCATGCTGCTATTGTTGTCTTGCTGGTATAATTGACTTGTTCTTAATGGACGTCCTCCTTTTACCTAAAGAGAAGAGTAAATTAAAAAAAAATTGAAATAATTGCAACGTACGTTAAAAGTTACATGAAAAAACTGATTCCAAAGTATCACATTTCTACCTTTATAAAAGCAGATATATGAACCACACAGACGTACATATGTAAGATATAAGTTATAAAAAGGAAACTAAATAAACACACACACAAACTATTCTTGGTTGTCCACAATCGTTCTACCGGAGTACTCCGGTAGAGCCACTGTGGACGACACCACTTTCCACTCCTCTTCCTCCAGGTGACGGTTAAACGAAAATTTGAGACTTGAAGTGTGTAAACCTACCGTGCGTGTTTATTTAGTTTCCTTTTTAAAACTTCTCTTGTACAATTTGGATCGATCAAAAATTTATTCAAGGATATTTTATACATACACAAAACCAAGATTTTACAGTAAACATGTGAAATAAAAATCAACGTCTAAACCACAGTAAGAAATAAGAAAGAAGACTAAGATCTTTCAATTAAAACAGGTGGTGTTTCTCAGAATCCAACTGGTACCGAAACAAAAACATATGGTGTGGTGGGAGAAATAAAAGGTATAAGCAGTGAGGGGTAAATTTTCTTAAGTTCATTTTAAGTAGTTTTTAAAATTCAATCCACAGTTAAATATTGAATGATACATGAACATTTTTATAAGTCGATCACAAAGTTTCAGTTACAACTATATTTAACTACATAAAATATCCCTTTTATACAACTTAATCGATTATATAGCAACTAGTTATCATCAGAAGTTATCTGATAAAGAAACAAGCGAGAATCTTCGAACTAGCACAAGTTCCAATTCACCATGCAATATATTAGTAATGTGATGCAAAATAAAAAAACTTAAAAATAAATAACTACTACATAATATTTCTAGGAAACTTTAACTTCAAGAGTTCCTGCGCGTTTAGTAAATCCTTTTACTGACTGGACTCTAAGGGATGTAATTTTTTCACGTGGATATAACAATACTATTTGGTTAAAGTTCGCGTCTTCGGGATAATCATTTGCAGAACCTTAACTCAGAAAAGCATTTCTTCTTCTAAAAACGACTAATATTATGTAGTCAAATAAGTTTATGAAGTTAGTGTATATTCTTCTACATTAAATTGGTATATATTCAACAAATATAATTTGTGATATACCTGCGGCAACTTATACAGCGTTTTGCTCTTCTTCTGTTTCTTAGGATTATCTATGATTAGTTTTCCTTCTTCTCTAGGAATAATTATTGATTCATATCTAAAATACATATGTTATTATTAGATTTTCAAGAAATTGCAACTCATAACACTGTTACCAACAAATTAAGCATTAATTGAGAAGCACTATTTACTTTTAAGAACAAATTAACAGATTTCCACCACTAAAAAGCGGGAATCGTTTTATTAACTTAAAATGTTGTACTCATATTTACGCTTAATCTACACCATTTTATTACATTAATTAAAATCACCTGTTTCTACATTGTTTCGAAGATCTATAAGCCCTCGACGACATGTTTACCATTTCTGCTACAAAATCCCAATTAGGTGTATGTCCCGGAGAGAGTACAACGAGGTTTAGAGTCATTTCTTGAATCTGCTGAACGGTCTACAACATTAAAAATACAACAAAGATTATTCATTACAAATAATTAGAACTTAATATATTACAGTTGTTGCACTAATATTGAAATATTTCACAAAAGAAGTATAGGATGAAATGTTAAGATACCAGACATCAAATAAGAGAGTTGGCTTATACAATTTTCAGCTCGCTTCAATTTTTATATACACCCTAAGTGTAGATAAAAATCACTTAATTAATCTTGTTTTCATTTGTTTATTATTAGTAAACCTTCTTTTACCACTATACAAAATGGGTGACAGTTTCAATGTTATTTACAACAGCAGTTCATCATACTCAATAAATAGATATACCTAATACATATAGGAAAACGGTATACAAAATTTGGCATTAAAGTTATAGATAGGGATAATATGAAGTAATAATATGTTTTTAACCATTACTGAAAGTAACTGGGTCATCATTAATCATTAACATTTATTTTAAATTACATTAATAAACAGTTATTTTACGAACACATAAAGAAAAATAAAAGTTCAATCTAGATAAAGAAAGATAGAGAAATTTCTCTATGTTATACTTATAGTATTTCTCTACTACACACTTATAGTATTTAATTTTCAATTTGAACCGTCTTCAGGAGAGATAAGAGAGGGGAACCAAGCGCTTTGGTACAGAGACGGTTGGAGACCAACAATGTTGCCGCAGTCATAGAAAATAAGGTAGACAAGAATCATTTAAAATTAAGTACAGGATAGGGAATATAAAAAGCAATTAATAAAAGAAAACAGAGAGATGAACAGAGGATAAAATTTTATTTTATATAAAAAAATGAAAATGAAAATAATATAATAAAAATAATAATATTAATAACTGAAATAATTAAATAAAAAAGTGTATTATATAATAAGAAAATAATAAAAATAACATAACAACTAAATGAAAAGACAATGAATAAATGAAAAGACAATTAATTGAAGCATTATCTCTTTAGATAAATTTTTAAGGCCACGATCATTAAGAACGTTTTCCAATTTTATCCTCTTCCCGCCACCTCCAGAATCTTTCCTAATCTCCCAGGGAGTAGTAATGGAGTCATTAAGCGCCTCTAACACTCAACTCCGACTTTCGGCCTTCACGAGGCTACCCTGTTAACCTGCTACATGCAGAACAAACGAAAGAGGAGGAGAAAAGGTGATCAGGGGCTGAGACTGACCGCCTTCGTTTCACAACCTTCCTAATCCCCAAATCCCCTCCTTTTATCCCAGCTCCAATCTAAGGTGTTATGCGATCCGTGACGAAGGATGGATGATACAGGGGTTAATGTATTATGAACGGAGCCTCAAGGGTACCAGACGACCCCCTTGAGCCTTACTACGGTATGCGGTGCTCTGCCGGAGCGGACAAAATACCATCGATAGAGCTACAGGGATTTTCCCCTGTAAGGAGAAGGAAGTCCGGAGGCCAACCACCCACAAGTGTACCTGAGGACCCGAAGAAGGAGAAAGGAAGTTACTTTCTCCCGAAACGTAGGGAGCCTGAATGGACATTATCAAAGATGGTTTGTGCTGATTTTGCAAAGAGAAACCGTTGCACCTGCTGACTGACTGTAAGGTAACTTTGCTGCACAGAGGTAAGTGCTTCGGGACACTCAACAAAACCATAGAAAAAACATATACCGCTGGAACCAGCAAAAGTGCTGAGCTTCTTGGAGGCGTTGATGCTAACTGCTGGGATATTTTAGTACAGAAGAGGGGAAGTACAATAGTTTTTTTTAAGGCGCAGTGCTATAGTCACCCTAAAAAAAAAATCTCCCAGGCCTATTCTACAGACCCCCCCCCAAACCTAGGTAATTTTATCTTCCACAGGAGTCTAACTTCCACGAGGGTTAACTATTTGTCCTCGAGAGCGCTAAATCTACCGTTTGGAGTGTACCAAATGTCATTCGTTCTACGTGGTCAAGCAACCACCAAGGTTAGTCTCCGTATGAACGGTCATAGAGCTTCCGTCAACAACCACCCACCATCTTCTCATCTACCTGTTGGATGGCCAATATCCACGTTCTCCTCTTTAACGAGTGCTACAGGTCCCAGATTCTGCGAAAAATCCTCTCTGATTGCAAAGATCATACCCTATGAGCCTCCAAAAAGTCCATAATTGGTTGCTCAGTGAGCGTAGTGAACCTCTTCTTAATCTAAAGAGATAATGCTTTAATTAATTAGTTCATTGTCTTTGCATTTAGTGTTTATGTTATTTTTATTATTTATTTGTGTCACTATTAAATCACTTCTTTATTATTTCTTTTATTTATTTAATATTAATATTATTATTTGTATTATCAATATTATTTTAAGTATTATTTTATTTTTATTAAAGCTTAGTCCTTTACTTTTATTTATATATGACTTCCTCTGTTCATCCCTCTGTTTTTCTTTTATTATTTTTCATATTCTCAATCATATACTTAAATTTCATTAATTCTTGTCTATCTTGTTTTCTGTGACCATTGCGGCAACATTGTTTGTCTCCACCTGTCTCTGTACCAGTTCACTTAGTTCCCCTCTTAGTTCTTATCTCTCCTTAAGACGATTTCAACAAAAATTAGACTGTAAGTGTGTGTTTTTAATTACTCTATGCTCTATGTTTCTTTATCTACACTGAACTTTATTTGTTCGTTTCAGAATGTATTCTCATCGAAAAAGTGTAAAGAAAAATAAAAATACACCACTACTTCTTATAAATACCATTTAGAAAACTCAAGGACACGTCATAACATACACCAGAAGAGTAACAAATTCTATTAAAATAAAAAATTACACTCATTAGTAGTTTAAAACTGAGTATATTCTAAAAATTAACTTTAACCATATCAGTTATTTCCTTCATTTTTTAGTTTTGATTTATTTTTTACTGGCTTTGACTGAAAAAAGAA
Source organism: Hermatobates lingyangjiaoensis (assembly GCA_026182355.1). Classification (NCBI taxonomy): domain Eukaryota; kingdom Metazoa; phylum Arthropoda; class Insecta; order Hemiptera; family Hermatobatidae; genus Hermatobates; species Hermatobates lingyangjiaoensis. Next base: position 4,603,615 of record JAPFBL010001923.1, on the reverse strand, counting down.
AAAAATTCAAATATTCCAAGATATCATCAGAGTTAAATTACAATTAAAATATGATTTGAATGGATCAACAAAATTATGGTAGAAGTTCTATCTACAAATATAAAAAGAACTGTTAAATCTGTGGAAAATGACTGCCGAAAAATGTACATGAAAAAACTTTACAGGAAGAACAATTACTAAACAATAACATAATAACTCAATTCACCAATTCAATATTTTCAATAATACGTACATCTTTCACATTTAATGATAAAATTATACTTGATAATACATAACGTTTTTTATTATAATATCACTATGCAAGAAATAAATTATTTAATAACTCAAATTCTTACGAAAAGGTTGTAGTGATTGTAGAAGGTAAAACAATTAATTCAATTATTTAGGTCAACACTTGAATCGTATTATCCATAGGAAATTTAAATAGAAAATTTAATTAAATCACCCCATAAAAAGCAGATACCAAAAACAAGAACATTTTTCAGTAGCCCAATGATGATGTCATTAGCCATTGACCAATGGGAAAAAAGTCCAAAGCAAGAATTTGTTTGATCAAGAGAAAGAAAAATACGAGTATCATGCTTGTGAGAGAAATCATTTCCCGTTTGGACAGAACAAATATAATACAACATGCCAAACTAAATGATTTACCAAATGACCTTTTTTTTTGAAAACCACAAAACATTTTTTCTTTAAATTCAGTTTAAAAAATGCATTTCTCAATAAATGCAATTTATTCAAAATATTTAATGCAATTATAAAATACGACATACTGTAACAAAGTAGCAATAACATAATTATAATTGAATGGTATCATAATGATGTATTAACTAATATTCTACCTGTAGTATTATATAATCCTCAAGTACAACCCAATCTGGTACATGTTCCGGCTCAGGCAAAGGCTTGACTGGTAGGGGAGGTTTCAACAAACTATGTACAGAGGACGGTCTAAGAAACCCACCAGTTCTGTACCGCTGAAGTCGTAATTCCTGTCTCATCTTAACCAATGCAGGAGTCGGACGATCAAACAATGATCGAGGCGCCTGAAATCCAATTCCAACACTGTCGTCCTTTGGAGCTATTCTGACCTTATTCCCCACTTCCAATCTACCTCCTGAATAGGAAAAAAAGTTTGAAAATAAATGAAAATTGAATTATTTAGAAAAAAAACTCCAACCTAGAAATTAAATATAAAAAAAAACAAAATAGAATTCTCATAAATAAAGAAAAAACAGAAAAAATTGAGAGCAAAATAAGATACCAACTGATTTTGTACCTTTATTAAGTAACAATTTTGTAAACAGACAGTACAAAAAAATGTTTTGAGTGGTCTCTACACAACTTACTGTCAGTATACCCATCATCAGAAAAAAAAATATGAATTTAATTATTTGATTTCTTTAATGATGGTACTTACTTTTTACGAATTCTGAAAATGAAAGTGCAATGTTTACTTTTTTTTTTTTAATGTTTACAACCATGGTAAACGCTTGAAAAGTATGTTTCTATTGAATGACTATGACTCAATATTAAAATGAAACAAGTAATATTAATATTAATTTAAATCCTCCGATTTGGCAAATGAAATTGTTATATATAAAAAAAACCATAACTAAGATTTGAAACACTCAATTAAGGATACTATTAACCAAATGATTAAAAGCAATGAACGAAATTTCGAGTTCAAATAAAAGTTAAGTCTGATAGCGAAAAGTAGGTTTGAAAAACTTATGCACCATACAGTTTAATGTAATCAGTTCCAAAAAATGGTTTCTATTTTTAGAGAAAAATTAAAGTGAAAAAATTAAAGTATTGCTCCCTAAACAAATATATTTTTTTTACGATAGAATAATAAATGCACTTTGTTACGATACACCTAAAACGCAATTATAATAAACTTATTATTAAATGAATACAGTAAGTACAGTCATATCAAATAAAGTTACAGTCATATCAATCTAAATAAAGTTACATACCTGTTTATCGGGAAGTTGACAGACAGACGGACAGGAGAGAGATAGGAGAGGGTGGTAAAGGAATGGAAAATCTGGATCTGGAATATCAATCTGGGGAGGCAGGAATGTTTAAAATAATGATACTAGGCTATAAAATAAGTTTAATAAATACATATTGTGATGGAACTAGACATTTCAAAATTTATAAGGAAAAATAAATGAATTGTCGTAAGTAACTATCTGTTCCTTCAAACAAAAAGAATAATTAAGCCGTAAGGATTTGTTGATTTCATAAGCTTCTAAACCAAACATTTTTCGAAACTTATAGTTAAAATGTAGAAAATCTAGTCTGAGCTTCTGTTAGGGTTAAAACTGTGATGTACTGTAAAATGTAAAACCACAGTTGGTTTTTGAGTATAACTCAAAACTTTTATTAATATAACATTTAATACTTAATTAATTAACATTTATACTTTAATTTATAAAGTATAAATTTTGGGTAAACCACCTTACATTTTTGAGTATATTCTTTAAGGTATCGTTTTACTCTTTCTTCAAACGATATAACTTACATTCTGATGTACAGCATTGGCTGTTTGTATTATACTCCACTTAGTACCAAGGGTTGACGAATTTGTTGGTGGTTAATAAGGTATTCATATTCCCTGTCATTTTGAATCAAAATAATAGAGTTTATTAAAACCTTTGCAATTTTTGATTTCATTAGTTGTGGTAATGGAATCCACAACGCCATGAGCATATTTGAAATGTGTTGAAAAAATGTAAGGTATTTAAATTATATTTTTTTTATTCATCAATTTGTTTAAAAAGTGTTTTGAGTAGAAAACATTGAACAACCGCAATAATTATGTCCGCAGACCACCCATTGTAATATCATTTAAGGATATTATGTCGAATACCTTCTCGGCAGACAGTCCTATCAAGTTATCTTTACTCAAATTTAAAGAATATGAATTTTAAGGAAGTACTTGAGATCCCTCAGGCTCAATGATTCCTCTCCCACATGAAAGAACCTAAGCTCATCGCTAGATTCAAACTCTGATCTGAGATGCGAGCAAATGCAATTAACGAGTGTTTTTTCCCTCCTAGCGTAATTAAATATCCATTTTTTTAATCAACTTATTTCTCTCTTTGAATTGTCAAAAAATGTTATCACAGTTAATGTTACCAAAAAATGGGAGTGTTGATTGTTGTAACTGAATATATAAACAAGCAACATGATGACAGCATATCATAAATAAACACACAAAGATCTCTGACATAGATGTGGTTTAAAAATCATCTTTATCACAATAAAAAACAGAAACTAATTGTACCTTATATAACAGTAATAACAAATCCCTAGTGTTCCAGGAAAAACGATCAATGAACCCATTCATTGGTCATTTTTCAAACATTGTTCAATAATCAAACATTGAACTCTAAAGATGTCTTAACAACACTGAAACGTTCCTAAGATCAATTAAGAGAAAAAAGTTGCAAAATGAAATAGTTATATTAGGAAACAAAATTATATTCAAGTCGACAATATGATTCGCTCTTATTCCCTCTTGGCGATAAAAAATTCAAAAGATCAATCTTAAAATATTCATAAAAATATTAATGTCATTCGATAAAAATGTTGATTTGTTTCTGAGGTGATGCGTGAGCAGCATTTTCAAACAGTAGTTAATTTTATGTTATAAATAGGAAAAACTATATCTAAAATTACGTCTAAATAGGAAAAACTATTGATGATATTGGTCCCTTAACAATTTTAAAAGTAATCTGATAAACATGATCAGTATGTTATAAAGCTACGGAACGAGCATGGTTGCAACTATTTTATTTTTTTGTATTATTGGAAAAAGTACATCCCAACAGTCATTTATATCGTTTACTAAAACGGTATGTGTATTCATAGGTTACACAACTTTTGTATCTAATTAGAATTCCAAGATAAAGCACAAACAAATTAAAATAAAATATTTTCGTTTTTTAATATTTGAAATACCTTTAAAAGATTTCAATCTACATAATTTATTCTTTACTTTTTTTATACAATTTTATTTAATGTTAATAAATGTTACTTTTTTTTAAGAAGGAAATATCCCAATTCGTTCATATCAAACATTATCAAAAATAATGTATTAAGAGAAACAACAAAAGTTTATTATAATGGTAAACAAACTGGTAAATACATAAGTACCATGTTCCATGGTAAGTGATCCATAAGTACCATGATCTTGTACCCAAGACAGATCAAACATGCTAAACACATTGTGTATTTCATTACAACTTAATAGGTAATTGTTCCTCAAAAAAGTACTAAGATATTAAGAGAATATAATTTTAGAGTTAAGTTTCAAAACAAAAGAGAATTTGAAAACTCATTAATCCCCCAAAAAAGTCGTATGTCCCAGGTCACTAAGTAAACTAAACAGATAAAACTGCCCTCATATGGACTGTGGACTTGAGTTCTACCCTGGGAACAATCACTTTAATCCAACACCCACTTCCATGCACCTTGTTGACCCTGCCATATTCAAAACAAAGATATGTAAACAAAACAATGTAGTAACAGGGGTTTTTTCAAGCTCATTATTAAGATACGAGTATATCATGCTCTTTTGAGGGCAAGCAATCCTTTATGGCACCTAAGTTCTAAAAGGTGAAAATGGATACAGAAAGTTGAGTTCTTCAAGAAAAATTTTGAAGTTTTTTTTACATATTCAAGTAATGGCTTAATAACTTATAATAATAATATTTAGTTCAAAAACAATGAATATATCCACACTTCTAATTCAAAAGTTGTACTGAACTCAACATGATTGTTGTGTATGAAAAAATAATTTCACGTTTGACACTAAGAATACACAAATTCAAGTATAGCTGGACTCAAGGAAGATTAACTACTCAATAACCCAAAAAAAAGTTGCAGGTTGCAGAATCAAAATAGCTCTAAGCATGGGTACATTATAGCACGTATTTTTCTTCCGAAGTATCTAATTTTCAATGTCAGGTCAGTTTACTTATAAGGTTGTGATAGGATGGTTCATTTAATGTTAAATGGTTGACAATTTCATTCAGACATTTTTATGTTGATCTGAAAGTGGAATGAATATTAATGAAATTCTGTATTTAATTTGGAATAATGTTATTTTTAGGTTATCTTTATCACTCGATCACTTGAGTTCAAATTAGACTTTACGAGGTGTGTAAATAAAGTAGTGAGACTGATTTTTTTTAAATTTTCTATTCAAATATAATTACAATGTGATATTGTCACCTTCAAAATAGTTCCCTTCGGAAGCCACACAGCGCTGGAGACGGTCCTTCCAATCATTGTAGCATTGCTGGAACTCGGATTCTGGAATGGCCTTCAGCTGGTCGGTTACAGCAGTTTGTATGTTTTGTAGTGTCCCGAAATGAGTTCCCTTGAGGTGATTTTTCAATCTCGGGAAGAGGAAAAAGTGATAAAGACTCAAGTCTGGTGAATAAGGAGGCTGAGGAGCAACAGGAATGTTTTTACTGGCCAAAAACTCGTTTTCTTTTCGGAATTTTCGGAACCATTTTCGCACAAATTTTTCTCATCTCCAATTCATTGGTCAAAATGTGATGTACGGAGGTGTGATTCAAATTCAACTGTTCCCCGATCATTCTGACTGTCAAGCGTCGATCTGAACGCACAAGGTTCCGTACTCTGTTGACATTTTCATCGGTGTTTGCACTTGAAGGCCTTCCGCTTCGTGGTTCATCTTCAATCGACTCTCTTCCTTCTGAAAATTCCTTAAACCACCGAAAAACCTGTGCCCTTGATAAAACACGTTCTCCATAGGCCTCCTGAAGTTTTTCAAAAGTTTCGGTTGCATTATGTCCAAGTCTGAAGCAAAATTTGATTGTACACCGCTGCTCAACTTTGAGGTCACTCATTTTTAAAACGCTCAAGAAAAAACCATTTCACGAAAACCAACGCTACGGACAAACAAATGACTGTGGCGAGTTCAGATTCATACTGGAGGCGCATCACACGTGCACCTGACGCTACTCAAGGCCACGCGTCTCCAGCGTTGCCAGATCGAAAGCGACGTTGCCAGTCTCACTACTTTATTTATACACCTCGTATATGCACTCCGAACTAAAATAAGTTTCCTGCTCTAGAATTCGGTTTGATAACTAAACCTAACAATATTATCTAGTTGGTCAATTAATACAGCAACAATTATCACACACCTTTTTCATGCCTAAATAACTTCACAGATTAAATACATGCATATTGTTAATAACACTAAGGTTAGTATGATTTATATTAGAAATAGGTAAAACCGTCGTACCTCGTAAGATGATCTTGGAGTCGTTGGAGCGCTTTCGGACGTTGTCCATTTTCGATCACAACAAACCTACCTTCAGTAGGCGATCGAAGATGGACAACGTCCGAAAGCGCTCCAACGACTCCAAGATCATCTTACGAGGTATGATGGTTTTACCTATTTCTAATATAAATTCGCAGATTAAGATTTGCTTTGTTTTATTTTAATTTCAACTAAAATTTGAAATTATTTAATTCGAAAAGAGTCCCAAGCATCATATTCGCATGCATTAAACCAGATATCCATTATCTCTTAAAAAATTAAAATAAATAAATAATACGTAGCCATTAAATTAAGCAATTAATAACAGATTCATAAATAATAAATGCAAAGTTAAAAAAAGGTTTGCTACCTGTAGTTGGGGATTGGTCCAACATATTTAATTCAATTCTACTTCTTTTTCGATCTTTCTTAACATAAACCGGAGGCAATTGGGACTCTGGTATAACTGTTTGCTGATAAAGGAGACCAAGAGCATGATCGATGTACACGTCACTGTCATCTTGAGGAGGTGTTGGTGGACACCACATCTGTAATGAAAAAAATACTGTTTGAACACTTTATGACAATCATTTTGATTTCAAAACTTGTGAATTTCAAAGATATTGGTTGGCTGTCCTACTCAGGTACTAAAGATTGATTGGCACATCAAGCCAATGTGCTTAATTATAATTTCTACAATAACCATATTTGGTATGACAAATTTAACATCATATATTTAATCTAAAATGATAACCAGAAAAGCTGCCAACGAATAAATTGATACAGCAATTAATTAATTTATTCGCAAGTTTGCCATAGTTTAATTCCATACAATTTTAATTCCTCTCTGCAACTTTAACACGTCCACTATTGCTTCATTTTATATAGAATTTCTCCCATGACTTTTTATCAGCCATTCTAACTCCATAACTGTAACTACTTTGTTAACTGCGGATTTCTTAACAAGGCCACTTAAATCACATGAAAATATGGACATATTTTCACAAGATGAAAATGAAAGACTAACTTCTCCTTCACGACCAGGCCTAAACTACCTCCCTCTCATCTGCTGATGTTCTCCCTGACGACGAACTCATGTTCCTCTATTTCTTACCGAGGACCTCCCAATCTGAAGAAGATCTTTTCCCATATCTCTCAGAAGCTTCCCAACCCTTTTACAGGAATAGAACAATGCAGCTATCAAACTTTCTCTATCATTAACTCAAGCTCTGCCTTCACTTCCTTTCTCAACCATAATTCCTATACCATGATACTTTTATATCTGCTAGGCCTCAATTAAGCTCAGCCTTCTATACTGACACTGCTACTAAGAAAGAAGTATCGTTTTCCTTCTCAATAAGAACACATATCTATTCCTTATGACACTGATTCGTCGAAATATCGAAGCGAGTTGTGTCATTCAATTCCATGTGTTCTTTCTGTCTCATCCCATATATATATATATATATATATATATATATAGTTCAATATAAACAAAGAAACATAGAGAAATCAGAAGAACACACTTACAGTCTCTAATTTTCGGTTTGAACCGTCTTCAGGAGAGTTATACGAAAAAAATTATATATATATATATATATATATATATATAACAAATTCAATAATATATCAACCGTTGGATAGAATAGGTGTATAATAAAATCGGGATTCGGTCAATTTTCCAGGATCAAAATCAAACTTTTTCAAGTTTGATCAAAAAATCAATCCCGATTTTATTATACACCTATATATATTGATTTTGTGGTGATTTTTAAAATTTTTATTGTGAACAATCTTGGATTCCTTTTGATCCATTACCATCATAAATAATTACCTAATACAGGTATTTCTTATGGTTTGTTTACATATATACTACTAATTTTTCCCAAAATTGAACTATTGTTACCAGAATACACTAACACCACAGTATAGGAAATACTTACTGGCATAAGAACACCTGATCCTGATATCCAATCCTGAAAAACAAATTCAGTAAGAGACTAATTTAATAAATTTAAATGTAATTTTCATACAATACGTAATTTATTTCATTTAATATGTTCTTTAATAATATGCTCTTTAATCATTGTAAAAATATCTTAACCAATAATAAATTAATAAAATTAATGTTAAATTAATTAAAAAAACACCTCCAAGAACGAAGTTTTATTATAAAGCAATGCGTTCCTTACGGTTCCATTTCTGAGAATATTATTTTTCGAACCCCTGTTTAAAGCATTATCAATTTGGATTAAATTTAAATTGTATATACATAAGAAACGGTTTTATACATGATTTTCTATGGAGGATAATGGAAGTGATTCAAATTTTCTAAATGCACCCTTAGAGAGCCTGGGGAGGGGAAGACCTTTAATTACATTCAAATTCGATTAAATTTAAATTATATATACATAAGAAACAGTTTTATATACATTTTTCCTTGGAGGATAATGGACGTGATTCAAATTTTCTAAATTTGAAGCTCACCGTTAGAGAGCTTTTGTTTATAATTTCGCACTCTTCCAAAGGAGATCTGTGGGGAGGGAGCAGAACCTTCTTCAAAACTACATATATATCTAATTTTGATTGTATTACATCCTTATGTATACAACACTGATTTTTATAAAAATATTATCTGACTAGGGCTAAGAATTGGTCCTACATATCCAAATACCTCCCAACAGCGCTAGGTGATGGGGACACCTTAATTCCTAACATATATTAACTTTGATTCTGCACCTCTAAATGCCCCCCCCCCCCCCCCCTTTAAGATCTACTTAGCTGGAGTAGAAGTTACTTTTAAAACGGCATTGAATAAATTTGAACCATACGTATACAACACTTAACGTGCAAAAAAATATTTCGAAGAAGACATTGAGCAGTGGTCTCGAATATTCTACTGTCTCCCAATGAAAACTTTAATTTGGAGAAATTTGAACCACGTACATAAGCACCAAATTATTTAAAAGCATTTTGCAGAGAATTACAGAACGAACGTTTTATGAATGAATAAAGTTAATAGTATACTAGATGTTAATATCTTTGTTCGTCAAAGCCTAGCAGCAACAAGCTTGCACATATCCCCTCAATCTTTCAATAATATCGCAGCAGTAAATTTAGTACATTTTTGAAGACTGTCTCTCTCACAACCCAATCAACGACCGGTATTTCGGCTGGTATTTAATATGTAAAAAAAAAAATAAAACATCTATCCCATTACAGCAAAAGAGAAGTTCCATTTATCAAAAGTATAATAGCAAGTCCCGTTAGAAATAATTCTCTGGAAAGATACCTCAAGAACGTCAACGAAAAATGGTTTACCTTCAAATATATAATCACACGTAACAACGAGTTAACTTAAGTACATTAACTTGAACGTATGGTCAAGGAGGATACATGTGTGAACTTTGGAATCCAGGACGCACTACGTGAAGCATCATTGCTTGTATAACTTTTAATATCTTCAATACTTTTTCTTTTATAGAGGTATAATTCAGATCAGAGTTAACAAGTGGGGTTGGTCAAATAGACGCCCTGTGCATGAAACGCTTTTTTTCATAAGGAAATGTCTATAGATAGTTTTATTATAGGCGGAATTTTCTCAGTTTAACCTCCACCATTGGTGGAGCTTCAACAGACAACACTAGTTTCAGTATATTAAAATAAATAAATAAATAAATTGAACAGCCGACATAATTTGAAAAGATAAGAGAGAAAAACATATGAAATTGTAACGCTCCAGAAGAGCGTTTGTTTAAGTCAGCTACTTTATTCTCTTATAGATAATTTTTTAGTGAATAACTAAAATTTATAATTTTTTTTCTCAAACAAAATTGACTTAACAGTCGACTAGTCACTGCTTCCTACTCATTTATTCGTAGTTTGTTAAAATTCTAATTTTATCTCAAACAAAATGCTTTCAGTAGTTTTTTTGTTACTATATTAAAAAAAATAACAATTATCATAAATGCCATCTTATCTTCTGACCTTGTTCTGTTCACTATGGCAAGAGGAACTGAATTAACAATCGAAAATTTCACCAACAATCTACTACATAATAATTTTTCAATGCACACTTCATTATATTCATTTTGATTTGATCACACCAGGGGTTTATTGATATCAAAGTATAAAGGGATTGGATTGAAAATTCAGATTTGCAATATTAAGGGACCAATTTCACAATTCGCACTAAGATGACCTAAGTAAAACATGCCAATATATTAAAATAATTAATGAAATAAGTAAAAATAATTTTGACTAATCCAATAGGAAATTAATGAAGGAAATTTAAGCTGAAACTAATAACATTAACTCAATGTAAAATGCAAATCGACTATTTTCTAAGAATTGGTTAAGTCATAACCAGTTATGAATACTACGAATATAGGTATTGTCACAAAAGAAAAAAGAAACAAAATTAAACAGATGATCATTAAGACTAGCAAACATATTAGTTTATGCAATGTATGTGCTGCTCCAGGGCATAATAAAGACCACAAAACAAGATACAAATATGTCCGAATATTTTAACGAAAACTTCAGGAATTCTGTAATCCTTCATTTGTAACACTTATGAAATCGCTTTTTGATCCATTTCCACGCTCTTACGCACAACAAAGAATTAAATCTATTTCTCTTGTAACTTTAGTGTAAACACAATTTTCTCTAAAGTTTTTGTGACTTACATCTCACGTAATGAGTAATAATGAGTGCAACATTTTTAGTTACCCAAGTGTCCATACGTAAACTGTTAGATTAAATTATCATGACAAAAAGAGAAAGAAGGGGCGAGTATAGGGGCAGGATGGATGCACACAGCCATGTTTATCCTTCAACTCTCTTGCTCTATGTGCGTTGTGGTTTTCTCTTGGCCAATATATACAAGATGGCATGACAGGCAATGTTTTGGTGCCATTCAATATATAACGCTACAATCGATTTTATAAATTAACAAACAAAAATTTAATAACTCGAACTATTATTTCAATAGAAATATATTCCAAAGTAAAAATCTGTAATAATACATACAACAGTATCAAGTTAATAACAGACTTAGGGGAAAAAGCTGATCACAGAATAACCTGAGAGACAAACTGGAAGTATGTCTAGTAGTCAGCGCACAAAGAGCAAAAGAAGTTACAGTGGACACCAAAACATAGCTAGCACACCAATCAGTTTGGTACCAAGAAAATCACAACACTTAATGGCAACAACATTTATTTTTACAAAATATGGTCACTAAATTCATTGAGAGCTACACAATTGTAGCAGTAATTATACATCTAACCTATATATACAATTAACTTCAATTTAGCCAATTACAAATAGAAAAATATACATAACTACTAGTTAAATTTACATTGAAAAGTTACCGTATGTACATTTTCATATTTATATTAATAGTAAAAAATAGAAATAAGTGTAAAGAACAAACATGGCTTTACTGTATACAACTTTTTTACAAAAACTATTCACAAAAGTACCAACTTTTCACAAAACAAAAAGACTTACTCAAAGATCGATCAGAATTACATTTACATTTTTTGTTTGGTTTAAGGGCATAGTCTTAAAAATTATAGCACGTAACGTCCATTGTTCGAAAACAGAAATTACATGAGTTGCTTTATTAATTGATCTTTCCACGGGCACAAGTGTGCGTTTAATGTGCTAACTTGGACAATTAAAATGAAATAAAAACCGATTTAAAGGCAATCTGCTATATTTCATGGAAAGCAAACCACTTCTAGAACTTAGTTCAGAGTTATTATGATTATTTCATACGAATCAGTCTATGACCAAACATGTTCTTTCTTAGACACCCAATTTAAAGGGTGAATACGCGCGAATACAATAAATAATTCCAGTAGAGGCTGATACGAGAACAGTGATCCCAAGTGTTTTCAAATTAAAAATAAATAAACAATGGGAGAATATCATTACTTAAATCGTAAAGAAACTATAACCACTAAGAATAAAAAATATAGAAAACTTTTTACATTTTAAGGAAATTTCAAAATCAAATTCTTATTAAATATAGGAACTAATGCATTATAAGTCTAGTTGTTACTTGACTTGCCTAGTTAAATAATTAACTCTACTTTCATCACCACGAATGGTTCTCGGTATATATACACTAGTTCAAGAGAAAACTTGACTAGAGCTCTTCGTACGAGTTTTGTTCTCAATTTCAAATATTGTTCCATCAGCACCATAATAGCTAATAATAAACTTCACTTAAACACTTCACTTTCTTTAGAGTAAAATCATAACTTTCATCAAATTTATAAAGGCACACCCATAACAGAGTTCAAAATTACATTGTATTTACAATCGATAATGCTAAGGAAATAAAACAAAAAAAAGTTAGGAAAATAAGTAAGAAATAATTATTTATGAATTTTGTATATCATTAATCCACAGTAGTAGCATTATTTTGAAATAGTTTTATACATAATATTAGTTACCAGTTGGTTAATGATTTCAATAAATTAATCCATCTGATTTTATGTTCAAGCATGTAGAATTTTTTGATACCTCTATTGATACTTCCAACAAATAACGAAATACATATCACAGCATCGTACCCATATTACAGAGGACGAAAAGCACTCTTGAATGTTTAAAAATGCGAGTTTGAATTCTCCCATTGCAAACGATCAAGAAAATTAGATCGGTCAGCAGATCTATACTAATAAAATCTGATGATTGTAGGCATAATTATTTGAAGGTACATGATAAAAGTAGTCGTCTAATGAAAACCTTATACAAATCTTTTTTTGGATAATAATAGTATAAAAAGATTATAAATAAATAAGATATACATCTGAACATTTTTGTTATTTGAAAGAAATATAATCAAAGGTATATTACACCTATAATACCTTGCAAATCGTCACTGAAATAAATAATTAATAAAAAAATATATATAACTGTCACAGAAAATTAACTGTCACATATGCTATCGTTCGGAATCATGCATACTCCCACCAATAACGATGTAGGAGTAGATAATAATATATAAGGAAATAATAAGGAGAACTTAACTTTTTTTGAAACTTGACCTAGTATATAACAACTGTCATCTTTGTTCCTGATATTAATTACAATAATGTTTTAAAAACTTATATCAAATGATCCAAGTAAAAAATTAAGTTGGTTGAAAGTTAAAATAAATTTACTAAGCACTCACTGAGTCAAAGAGAGATTAAGGGATTTATGATTTTCTGATGATTATATTAAGCAGGATCTCGTAACAAAAGTGCTTTTTTTCAACCAAAGATAAAAACCTTCCTTCAAAAACAATAATCGACTACGACAAAAATAATAGATAGTATTTAAATTGCAAGCACATGTTAGCTAATGCTGAAGAACCGTGTCTTTCTTTTTTCTCCGGTTCGTCAATGTAGTACTGACTTTCCGTTTAGAAATTATGTAAGAAGTAAATTGTGATCGGCGCCTACGTTTAGACACCAATTGTGTAGAGGTATTTGAGACAACAGTAGTGGACTGATTATAAGAACTAAAGAGTGCTGTGTCTCTTGGCACAGGAGAGTCGTAAATATCATTACAAGGAGAACGAGACCCCTTATCCAATGTCCACAGATCAAGGGAAAGGCGACCATGGGATCTTGTTCTCGGTGATCCAGTTTGCTGTAGACAAACCTTGTTACGAGCATCCGCACCACTGTAGGTAAGATTATCTTCTTCACTATTGCTATCCTGCCACGCTTTCATTTTCCTTTCCTCATTTGTTTCCCATTCTTTTTTCTGTTCTTCAATTTGAGCTTCTGCGGCAGCCAGTTGCTCCGCAGCCCATGACGATTCCATTTCTTCCAAGAACTTCATAGCAAATTTCTCTACGCCACTTAACTAAAAACATGTTTGTCACTATAAATAATGCCATATTTACAAATAAAAATTATTTGGGCAAGCAAGTTTGCTTCTCAACAAATCAAACTACTATCCTCGATCTCAAGATTTCCGCAAAGATATTTAATAAGTAAATTTCTTAAAAATTAACAGAAAGGTTTCATTAATGTCAGAAATCTTATTCTGACCAATTAATTAACACAAAATGATTTTTTCTTCTTCTTCTAGAGATAGAAGAAAGAACAGAACTTCTTTTATACTTCCTTAAAGAGTTTTTAAAGTAAATTTAAAATTAGGAAAATGTAGCATTGTATGTGTATAGTAAGAAGTTAAGATGACTTCAACTTAAGTAATTATTTAACATTTTCTGATTTAAGCAAATATTTTGATAAAAAAAAATAAGAAAAAATAGAATGCAAGGGAGATGAAATTAATTTAATTTCACTAGTACACACTTGTTGCACGAGCGCCTGCAACTCGAGTTCAGCTTTGCTTAATTGATCCTGTGACTCCTGGTTTCCTCCACCAGTTACATTATCCAAAGGAATGTTTTCATCGAATTCTGCTAGTTCTGCAGCGGCTTCAGCTCTAGCTGAACGTGCTGCAACTACATCACTCTCATCCTCAGCCTCAGCCAATGCGTTTTCTAACACTGCAGCACGTGATGCCAAGTTACTTCCTTTAACATCCTCCTGAAACATGACTTTTATAAGTGAAAGCCTCAAAATTAAACAAAAATACTCACTTTTTAAATAGGAAACATATCTCCAGTTCAGCATTTATTGAAAATGCCTGTCAGGCTGAAATCACTTCAGAGATACACCTGTGTAATACTGCCTCACTGTATTTGTAACCGTACAGCTTTTGTAAAGAGTTCAATATTTCTTTGACAAAAATTTATGTTTACAATAAAATTTAGCAACTTTACTTTAGCAACTCATCTCTCTCCCTCATATCATGTATAATTCTTTACTATAAAATTCCACTTCACTCACTGTTAGCAACTTTTCTCTCTTCCTCCCTCCTTGACACTATTTATATTTTTTTCGAAGAGGTACACCCCCATTTTATATTACCACCAAACAAACCTCGTTACTGGATAAATTCTAAGCCAAACCTGTATAGGTTTGACAAAATGCGCCTTTTGGCATTTTTTTGGTTTTTTCAAACCCTTCATACAGTAAATTAATGTTTATCTTTTAATTAACAGTTTCAGTCAAAGTTCCAAAAAGTGAACACATAGAGTGGTTTTCAAAATACACTCTTTCGCATATATATTCCCTATCATATATGTAAATTTTAGACATTTAAGTTCAGATCAGAATGATTTCCAGAAATATTATACATACGACACTGATAACTACCAATAATTCCACCTAAAACTTTAAAGACAAATTTTCACTGTTGATAAGAAGTTATAAAAATGAATTACCAAGTTATCGTCCACTGTATGAGAGGTATCAACACTCTCCTTGTGAATCACCTCAGACATCCGTCTTAATGCATCATTTTCTGATACATCAACATTAAATAGATCTTGAATTGTTGACTAAAACAAAACAAAAACAATATTACGGAAAAAGAAGGTTGTGAAAACATTACTCAAACATAATCACAGTAAGCAAAGGAACTCAGTATCTTATGCCACTGTTTCAAAGTGTTTATACCATGATTTTTTCTCCAATGTATTTTTTGGAAAATAATCACATAGCATACAGAAGGTTAGTCAGATTTACATTACTTTTCAGTTATTTAATTTCAATTAATTATGGAATGCCTTGTATGTAATTCAAAACAAAATTAGTGCAACAAGGAATATATTCGTAAAATGGCATACCTGCGAGATGTTTTTTCTATCTTACGTTAAAAAAAAAATTTAAAAATCAAATAGCTTTTAAAGAAAAAACAAAACCATAACCTCTCTTGTACTCCGGTCAAAGATTCTATAGAAATTATTTTTAATCCTAGGTAGTAGCACACAACTCGGGGTTAAGAGAACAAAGAAAATTGAAAAGGGTTGCAAAATATATGAGGTATTTTTAGGTCAGGGAAGTTATCATTGGAACGGTTTAAAACAAATTATTTAATAACATTAAGAAAAAAAGGGGAATTTTCTGATCTGTGAAATGATTTATATATATAATCTCAATAAATTGTTCTTGACCTCTTCTATTCTATTGTATGTTTTGTTATAGAGGACTAGGTCATATAAAAGAAAATAAACTCCTTCCTAGACCAACGTTTTGATGTATTTGTACATTATCTTCAGGGCTAAAATTAGAGTAAGAACTATAATACATTTACCAAAACAATCTACAACTCACATAGAGAACTAACACAAATTACTGAGACCAACAGATACATACAAAAGGTTATTTTATAATCACAGTTGTTAAGTACACATCTATTTCAAAGTGCACCTATTCTTTTGCTTGATACTTTGAAATAGATGTGTACTTAACAACTCTGATTATAAAATAACCTTTTGTATGTATCTGTTGGTCTCAATAATTTGTGTTAGTTCTCTATGTGAATTGTAGATTGTTTTGGTAAATGTATTATAGTTATTACCCTAATTTTAGTCCTGAAGATGATGTACAAATACATCGAAACGTTGGTCTAGGAAGGAGTTTATTTTCTTTTATATGACCTAGCCCTCTATAACAAAACATACAATATATATACTGTGTCAGAACAGAGTTCTTCTAATCAAACAGACCACAATATTTATTATAAACAACTTGCATTTTCAAATGAGTTACAAATAAAAATGTATTTTTACACAAACAAATAAAAAGCTATTAGAATCTCAAAATAATTTAGTGCTTGATATCTTAATTATTATTCCAAACATAGAAAAAATTATGAATTAAATTCTATTAAAACAGGACCATGCAACATTTATCTTTAAAAAAATTATTGTGATGTATTATATATAAAGGTTTTATGAAAATGCAGTTTATTTAAGGCTTATACCAAATAATTTGTATACAACTTTATTTATTATAAACAAATTAATTTATATTAGGTAAGATGATTTTAATCATTAGTGTGCTACTATAAGCTAGATAGCAACGAATAACAGGTGAGTTGCAGTTACAGCCTGAGTGTTGAATCAACAAAAGAGTAGTAATTGCGTAATACGTTCTATTGACATGAAACCAATATACATATAAAGTGTTGTTTCCCCTTTGTTGTGTTTTTATGCCACTAAACAAAAGATTTAAAGCATAACATTTCCAGAATGAAATGTACAGTATATATCATAAAACATATACATTTTAAAATACATTTCAATGTAAAATTAATGTCGGTTTTATTTATGAAAATCATTATTACAGACTATTTTATTATACATAAAATAAGAAAGAACTATCATCTTACAATTAGAATAATTATTTACCGATTTGAAATATGCAGTTGTAAAGTTTCCTCCTTCTATAGCCAAATCTCCTAACATTCGTTTTTGGTTAGCTTTCTTCAGAATATTTTCTTCTACAGTTTTTTCACTTATTAACCTATAAATGTGAACATCCCTGGTTTGCCCTATCCTATGGCAACGATCTTGAGCCTGGGCATCCATAGTAGGATTCCAGTCACTGTCATAAAAAATAACTGTATCCGCTCCAGTAAGATTAACACCAACTCCTCCTGATCTAGTAGAGAGAATGAAGCAGAAGATCCTTCTGTCATTATTAAATCTATCCATTAGTACTTGTCTCTGTTCAACCTTCGTAGTACCATCTAATCTAAGGTATATATAACCATGATAGTTAAGAAAAGCCTCCAGAACATCCAGCATACGAGTCATTTGGGTAAATATAAGTGCTCTGTGGTGTTCAGATTGAAGTTTTCTAAGCAAACCATCAAGAGCCTGAAGTTTACCACAGTCGTACTGAATCAATCTAGGATCTGGAAACTGGGTGGTCATGGCTGAAGACACAGGGTGTAACAGTCCTCGTAACGGTTCAAGAGCTACATCAAGGCAAGCTTCAAACCGTCGCTCTGCTTCCAACAATGAAGGTGGAGGATGAGAAGCACAAAGACTAGGTTGATCAGCTCGAACTGCTGGTACATACATGACAAATCTGTAATATTAAAAGTTTTGTTACTGCGTTGGAAATAAAATATTTTGTTCAAAACCAAAATAATTAAAATATATTTTCAAGATTCAGGAAGCACCGAACATAAATGAATAAAGAATAACTTGAAAATTATTCGTTTAGATCTACGTAGAATTATAAAAATTATGGAAGGTAATTAATTTTCTATCAAATGAGGATCCTGATAGGAAATAAATCTGCCGGTCAGATTAAATAATAGAAATTAATAAAGGGTGAGAGAAGAAATCTTAATATATGAGAAATTAATAATTCTGGCAGTAAACAAGTCAATACAATAATAGCCAGCCAATTTATACAAATTTAGTACAGTATGTAAGCTATTTTATTGACCTGTTAAAAATATCGTTCAGTTGGTAGACTCTATCATTGAGGTTTTGTATAGATGTTGATAGAGCAGAGGTCTGAGACCAATAAAGTTTCGCTGAATCAACTTTAGCACCCTTGCATAATACACTGCCAGTCCACATCCAATGATTTCGTCGACAGAAATCCCGACTTTGAAGATTATGCT
Organism: Hermatobates lingyangjiaoensis; assembly: GCA_026182355.1. Lineage (NCBI taxonomy): Eukaryota > Metazoa > Arthropoda > Insecta > Hemiptera > Hermatobatidae > Hermatobates > Hermatobates lingyangjiaoensis. The sequence continues at coordinate 4,584,798 of JAPFBL010001923.1, read as the reverse complement.
GTCCCTGCACACCATCCACATCATACTCTAGACCTGGAAGAAGTTTCTCAACCTTCCATCTACTTATTCCATTTTCTTCTAACTCAAGCGATCCAATCATATCCACACCATACACAGGTAGCAAATTACATTTTCTTTCATTGATCCGGTATGTCAAATGTAGTTTTTCTTTTCTTCTTACTCTCCTAATGTTCTCTACTTTGTCCTGAAAAATATTATAAAATAACGACAAAAAATTACTTACACCTTTTATAAAACAAGGAATGAATTATTCAATATAGGTTTGTGGGTACAACTTGAAACTACAGTAACATAAACGACTTCTAATTTCTCTAATTCATGGTATTAAAAACTAAAATATGACTTAATTTATTTCTGATGCTGATAAAAGATTTAATTACAATTAAAATGTTACGAGGTCTGTTCAAATAGTACACGGACTGTTTGACGTGACTGTCAAACCGTTCTCCAGTTGGTTCCAAGTGAGTCTGCTTGGTGGTGTTAAGTAAGCACAGACCACCTGATTATCTCGTCATTTTCCCATTTGCCGATCTTTCTAATCGTACATTAGCAACGTAGTTTTTAGTGAAGTATGATATTTTATTTGGCGGATTTTAGAATAAATTTGAAGGAGCAAGGACTTGCTTTGAAATTTTTCATATGCTTAACAATGCTTACTGACATGTTGTTAACATATGAAACGTAAGCCATGTTTAACGTGGCATGAACGTTTTAAGGGTGGTTGGCAGTCCACTGAAGTTGATCAGCACCCTAAAAGAACGTCCTTCCTCGTCAACTGACGACCCACAGGTGGACAAAGTCAACACCCTGATATGGGCAAATCCACGTATAACTGCCCTGGTTTGCAAAGGAGTTTGGGAGATCAGTCCGATCTTTTCACAAGATTTTGACCGGCCAATTAAAAATCCAACGCGTTTCTGAGAAATTTGTGACAGTCATACAAGCCGACAGAGACTTACAGCACATACCTGATGACAAACTTATAAAAAAAAACCCCATCTCCTCCAAATTTGTCAGAAACGGTTTGAACTCTCAAAAGGAAATAAGAACTTCTTGTCAAGATCATAAATAATATTCAATCATGGATTTATGGTTTTGATGTTTAAACGAAGTCATGGGTTGGTAGGTTAAACATCACTCAGATCCAAAAAGACTCTCCAAGTTTGATCCCAGATCAAGGTGATAAAGACAATTTTCTGATGTGCTAACTCTTTTGTTCACTACAAGTACCTCCAGTTCACAGTGAAATGGACTTATACTGAAGTTATAAAATGTCTGAGGGACGCACATACCTCCCAAAAGGCCAGATATATGGAGAAGTGGAAACTGGTTTTTTCTCGACGATCAGACGATCAGTCCTCAGGACTCGTGACTTTTTAACCAAGCACGAGATCACTGCGTCCACCCCCTCCTATACTCACCCTCACCTGACAGCGATTTTGAATTGTTTCCAAAACTCAAGACCCTTCACAGGTAGAAGATTTGATAGGATTTCCATAGTAAGGCAAATACTACGAAGGAACTAAAGGGAATTCCAAAAGGGGCGTACCAGGACTGTTTCAAAAGTGGAAACTCCGTTGGGATAAGTGTGTACGTTAGGGAAGAGTACTTTTAAGTGATCCAGAGCTGTAGCTTCTAAATAAAGTATATTTTGTATAACGACTTCATTTTGCGAAATATTTGAACAGATCACGTATATTTCATCAATAAGTCAAAATTTAACTTACTCATTATTTAAAATTAATAAATTAAAAACAAAGCTTAAATAGAAAAAAAAAAACAGTATAATTAGCAATTCTGAGGGTTATAAGAAGATATTCGAACATTGTTTACTTCAAACATCAACTTGCTCATCATTTTAACCACGGTTTAGTACTTTACTAAACCCATTAAATCTCAAAAATATTTCCACTGTAGCAGCTGTCATCATCGCCACTATAAAACCTATCCCTCAAACACTTTTCTCATGTACTCACCGTAAATTTCAAAAGCATGAATTCCTTATCAATCAACTTAAGCAACATTATCTCAAAATTCCTAAGGACCTCTTTTCCTACCTTTACATTTTTTCTGGTATTAATAAATTAGGTTCCGCAAGAAAACGGAGTAGTTCTTCCCTATTTATTTATCCTCCCCTTCTACTTGCAATGTCATAACTAAACTAGTTTGCTTACACCTTAGAAGGCCCCCTTATCTCAACATCTCTTTCACCATAGAATGAGAGAAGCTAATATTGAACCTGATGCTCTAAGTACTACAGAACTACCTAAATACCGTCATTAACCCTATCATTTTATCTCTCCAAGCGACGTCTGTTTCTTTTCCTTCTCTCTTTTTGTCTCCTCTGACAACGAAGAGTGGATCAAAATAACGATTTTGGTTAAGTAATTTGTTCAGTCAGACTTTCTATAAGTATGTATATACACTAAATTTGATTCATTCACACTCTCACTGCCACACAACAATAAACTTAGTTTCAAACAACAGTTCATGCAAAAATTCACGGAAAACAGTACTTAAAAGAAGTACAGATTGCAAAAAATATATATTTCTGGCTTTGCTTACATCTTTAAGATGTGAAAAAGGGTTGGGTGGTGATTGGTCCTTATTATGTACACTAGCAGCAGTCACATTTTTCTTGAATCTAGTTGTTGGTTGATTAGAGCATTGCTGGGAAGTAGAGTTGTTGGATGATGTAGTTGTTTGAGTGGTTACGACTGGTAATGTGGACGGAGGAGAAGTAACTGTAGCATTGGCAGCAGACACTGAGTTGTTAAAGGAAGTAGATGGAGGAGGAGGTTGATGTGAAGGGAAAGCTGCTTGGGTAGGTAATGGTAGTCTCACCATAGCAGCACCTGCTCTACTTGCTGCAGCCACTGCAGGTGCTACTAGTCTTGACATACATCCAGTAGGTCCTCCTTTAGAAAGTACTGTCAGTCTCTGTCCACTTGATGTCAAAACTAAAATGAGCATAAAACCAAAACATAATTCTCTATGGAACTATAGAACCACATACACTTTGGTTAATCAATTTATAAAAAAAAAATAAAAAGTATTTCATTTTAACATACAACTTAAATCTGACCTCTACGAGGCAAGAAAAAATAAATTCATGAAAAATTACATAGAAGTAACAATAAGCCCATTTTATTATTTGTATTAATGGAAGAAGTAATTATAATAACATTCATATCAAATTACTCTTACAAAATATATTTCGAACAATGTAAGACACTTTTAAGATAACTATGTGCGCAACTTCAACAAAACTATTGCATAGTTTAACATATATTTGAGAGCATTAGGTAAAGCAACTAAAAAAAGTGTCTGCACAATGTTTAGTAATGTTTTTTATAGCTTATAAACACAGTACTGCATGGAAAAGCTTACATGAATAACATGTATGTCATGTATACGAAACATATTTCACTCAATAAAACACTTTATATTAATTTCATAGCTCTCTTATAGTGCAACATTCCATACAATTAAGGTGCTTTGTTTTTCCCCCTGAAAAATGACATCTCTTTGTGTGTTCAAGAGCATCTATGCCATCCAGCATCAGGAGCAAATATTAGAATATCATTTAATGGCTTATGTGTGAGCTTTGAGGCAGATTTGTGTTATTATCATTACTAAGAAAACTTAGTAATGATAATAACACTCGTTCACAGGTATGTATGTAGTAACAAATACCCGTAACATTTTTGTGCCCAATGATAAATTGTGTCCAAGTTGAATGTCAACGGACATATCAGAGGCTCTGCTTATGAATGGTGAACAAAAAATTGCGAAATCTCTCCGAGTTCACTGAACACCTGAAACGTTTCCCAAACACCCTCAGTAACCCGTCAATGGCTCTGTACTGTCTCAGGTCAGGATTGATTATCTTAGGCCAAGAAAATTAACAGCGTTATTGCTTGCCATCTGCGTCTCTCATACTGTGAGCGTTAAATGGAATTTACATAAGATGTCAAAACATTGTGTTGCAATATTTTGCCTCCTTGTATCATTTGTTTAAGTAATTCAAATGTTCTGTAATATTAAAAAAATGCAAGCCACTGCAACCATAGTGGGCACTATAATTCCTTTTCAGAATATCGCTAATTTAGCGACAACAATACTCACCAACTGCACCACAAAATTCCACTTTACTTTTCCGTTGACTGTCCAAATGTACTAAAAGTGCCAAATCCTGTCTAGTCAACCGATGAGTAAGGTTGACAAAAGCATTCATTTCAAAGGACACAATTTCAACAGCTTTCAGTATGCAAGTTTTCATGAACCTGTTTTGATTTATTACTATGTACGTAAACCTTTTGGCCATACAATGAAAGTTTTGATGCACCCCCTCCCCACCACCAGTCCCAGTATGGTTATGATGCTAATTGTATTTTGCAAGCAATTAAGGAGCTGGGTTTTACTGCAGCTAAACAGGCCTCTCCACTAGATTGCTGTTTCCTCAGACCCATCAACAAACTCATTTACCATTTATCATCTTAGTTCTCCATGTAACGTGTTGTACTGTCCTAACCCTGTTAAGTTCCTTAATGGTGCCATATATTATCTTCCTTAAGCACTGAAGCAACCCACATGTACATGGGTTTTCTTTTCTTCTCCGTTGTCATAAACGAAGAGACAGATCTTTGGGGGGGGGGATTTTTTCTTTTTCACAAAGACATATCGCCGATGAGGGTGTCAAGACCAACAGAAAAACGTATAGAACGATAGTAACAGCGAAATAAACCAGTTTAGATTACTCTCGCTTTATCACTCAAGTAACCTGAACTTACTAACCTGACAAAACACTATAGGCAATTACTAATAAACAAGCGCACATGCACGACACATACAGTAGGAGTAAAATTAGACCCATGACCTGTAACTGCTAATTACAATTTGCACATTAATGCTCGGAGGGATTCGCTGTCGTTCGTTGGTAGGACGACCAAAAAACTTACTGACCCTAACGCTCCAGTGAAGTCGTATGCTAGTTTCACTGCAGTGTTACTACATCATGACTCCTCTGGTTAAAACACTGCGCTCCTAACAGACAAAATAGCTGTATAATAAAAAAAAAATAGTTATGAGTTTTTAATATTGCAGATTTATGCCCGCCGGTTGGACAGCACCTCTGGCACATCGGTTTCGGTTCATGGGTAGAACCGTCTAACACGTCTGGCCTAGAACGACCACAAATTTGTAATATAGTTAAGAACAATTTTCTTTAAAATCGAAACAGAATACTACACAATTCAAAATATTACCACATATAAAACAAAGAAGTAATGTCTGACAAGGGATGGACATTGTTAAAAGAAATTTACATGCCATGTTATAAGACGACTTACACATTTTACCACAAAAGGGAAAATATTTAAACCATACTAAGCTCAATCGTTCTTGTGTAAATCTGTTGAGCAAAAGGATCAGTCCTTCAAAGTAACCTCCTTCTTGCTTCAGTCAATAGGTCAATAACCAATCTTGACAACACAATGAACACTTAGGTTAGGTTGCAGTGGCAGTCCCACAAAGAATACATATAGGCCCTTTGTAATACCACACAATGAACATTGAGATTCCTAAATTTTACCTAACTCAAGTGTATTTAGAGTAGGTATCTTTAACGAGTACCTGACAGCGTACAGGCTCAGGACCGACGGCTTAGTGTCCTCTCCGAGGGACGACTTCCTCAAATTTATTCACCTCCCGTTTGAATAAATTGAGAAGTAAGTGGGTATTGATGAACCCCGATCTACCAGCCAGAGATTAGCACGTTGCCACGGGGATAACCTCACCCCTGATGTACATTTAACAAGTCTCTTTAAATGGGTAGGTAGTCCAAACAGATATCTATTGTGTTACACTTCAGCTATACAAACTCTTTTGTTTCAAATACTCTTAACAATGCAGTGTGCTTAAAAATAAAACTTACTTGTTTTAATGAAGATGACTATATAATAACTTCCCATATATATGATAGTGACTCATTATTACATACTATATTAGCATTACATTTAAATACATGACAAAATCTTCCACATACCAGTGGTAGCAGTAGCACCACCATTCGAGTTCGTAGCAGCGACGGGTTGTGACAGAAGTAACTGTTTACCCGTAGGAGTGTTAACTATCTGAGCAAGGCCTGAAACTACTCTGCTCCCCGTTGTAACATTTCCGACTTCCGCTTTCACCAAGGAGCCTCCTCCTGGTACACCACTTCCTCCAACAGGAATTGCTATTTTAAAAAAAAAAAGAAGGATAAGTACTTATACTAATAAATACATTAAATTTAATTTCCTGTTTAAGCTATTCCAACGATCTACTAAGAAGTTAAATAAAATAAAAAGACAATAACTTTAATAAAAAGTTAGTTGTCTTTTAAATAGGAATATAAAGTGAGGAATTCATAGCAAAATAAGACACAATTCCTAATAAGAAATAATATATATTATTATATATATAAACTAGAATTTAAAAAAGAACACATAGAAAGGAAACCACTGAACTCACTACCATATTTCGATGTCCTCGTCTTCAGGAAAAGAAGTGAACATCGAAATATAGTAGTGAGTTCAGTGGTTTCCTTTCTATGTGTTCTTTTTTAAATTCTAGTTTATTCAGTTCGAAGAATCGTTTCTCTAATTGTTAATATATATATATATATATATATATATATATATATATATATATATATAATTTAAAGAAAATATTACTGTATGTATGCACTAGTTGGTTTAAAGGAATAATGATTGTAAGAAAGAAGAATGACTTAATGAGTCCTTTATTTCTTCAAGTAACCACACTGTACACATATATAATAAACAATATACTGAAACTCAAATCAATACTTTGAATACTGCAATATTAATTCCTTTGTTTATTATAACTTTCCTTTACCTACATAAAAGATTGTACTATACAAAAAACAAAAGTAATTACAAAATGTAATTCAGACATACACAAAAATAAATTATACCTTTGACTGTAGTTGCTGTTGTCGTACCTCCTTGTTGTTGAACCAACTGTATATAGTTCTGAATTTGACCCCCAGAATTGGTTAGCCTCACGGTTAAACCTAAACAATTAATATTTATAACTAGATAAGCAAAAAAATCTAGAGTGGTTTAGACTAAATTTTACTATAAGTAAACACAATATCAAACTCTTTGACAACAGTTCAGTGTTGGTTTTACTTTAATGTGGCTATATCCACTTAATCAGTCATAAAAACTTGAAATTATTGATCTAACAATTTGATATATTATTATTAAACTGAGTGCCTGTGTCTCATGGGCTCATGTGACCATATTGTGTCACATGATCATAATACCACGGTCATATCTGCCTTATTGTGTTTCCCTTTACTGTTTCTGCACTTAAGATGTTATGTTATTTTAATGAACTTCATAAATGTCATTAGGGAAGTGTCTTTCACTTCTATCGATTGTTTGTTCTATGTTTGTTCACTTCCTCTTATATGTTTGCCTCGCATTCAGGAGAATATATTTACAGGCTTCTTTCAGACAGTCTGCTTTCTTCACATGATGTTAATTGCAGCTTTCATAAAAATTGGTGAAAGAACAATGTCTACACATTTTAAAATTTTTTCTACAAATTTAAGTTCAGATGTATGAGCTATTCACACAAAATTAGACCCTTGTTTTAGATGACCTTAATCTCCTCACTTCTTGATATTTTCATCAATTACATCCTCGAGAAAGGTGGGGTGTGCTGTGTAATAAGGCTCAAGGCCAAAGAAGTTTTACTTGTCTCTAAACTTTTCAAACAGGTCCTCTTTCATATTCCTGTATCCTTTTTTGCACAGGTACCCACGTGAGTGTTGGTATTCCAACCCGTCAGTAGGGGTAGTAATGGAGTCATTAAGCGCCTCTAACACTCAACTCCGACTTTCGGCCTTCACGAGGCTACCCTGTTAACCTTCTATATGCAGAGACAAACGAAAGAGCAGGAGAAGGTGATTAGGGGCTGGACCTGACCACCTTCGTTTCACATACTTCCTAATCTCCAAATCCCCTCCTTTTATCTCAGCCTCAATCTAAGGTGTTATGCGATCCATGCCGAAAGAGGGTTGATACAGGGGTCACTGTATTATAAACAGAGCCTCAAGGGTACCAGGTGACCCCCTTGAGTAAATAACCTTACTCCAGCATGCGGTGCTCTGCCGGAGCGGACAAAAAAACCACCGATAGAGATACAGGGATTTTCCTCTGTATGATTCTAATGAGAAGGAAGTCCGGAGACCATCCTCCGGACAGGAGGATTTGGAGAAAGGAAGTTCCTTTCTCCTGAAACGTAGGGAGTTTGAATGGACATTATCAATGATGGTTTATGCAAATTCTGCAAAGAAGAAGAAGAAACACCGTTGCACCTGCTGACTGATTGTAAGGCAACTTTGCTGCACAGAGGTAGGTGCTTCGGGACACTCAACCAGCAAAAGTGCTGAGCTTCTTGGAGGCATTGACGCTAACTGCTGGGGTACTTTAGTACACAATAGGGGAAGTACAATAGTTTTTTTTTTATGACGCAGTGCTATAGTCACCCTCAAATAAAAATAATAATAAAAAAACGTCAGTATACCAAATGAGAGTCCCTTCTTTTAAATCAGGAAGCTTTCAACCCATGTTATCATTTGTGATCTCATCGATACCCCCTGACAAATATTCTATGAGGGTATTGTATATGGCAACTTATAAACCAAACTATTCATGTTTTGTTCTATGTATTATTTTTTAAAAACATTACTTTCCCTCAGCCATTTCTATTTCATACCAGTCTCAACAGACTAAATTGTATATTTCTTGATAAAAATATCCAAGGGAAGGATGATTAATGTCATAAAAAAAAACGTCAAAAAACGACTTTGGGGACCACAAAACATATAAATCCGTCAAAATCTCGAGACAAAATTTTTTCATGATCACTACAGTTTATACTCTGAATGAAGTAAAAAATCGAATTACATGACAGCTTCAATTCAAATACACAAGTATTGTTCATTTAAAACATTCCATATATATTATAAGGTAATGTTAAAGACTATATTAATGTAACATAGTATTAAATATAGGCTATATTAAATTAAATACTTCGACTATAATTCAAAGTCATATAAATGTCGTGCATTGATATTTATCAATAATTTGAATAATTTAAAATTCTGTCAAAGGCATACACATTTATAAACAGATTTTCAAACAAAATCTAGTTCTATTGACTTATAAACACTCAAATATGTGATCTTATGAGAAATCCATTATTTTACCTTGAGAGGGAACAAGTGTTGAAGGAGAAGAGTTAGTAGGTATCCCAGATGAAGTAGAACCAACAGCTGTTTGACTGACTAGAGCTTTAATAATTGGCGAAGTCCCAACCTTAGCATTACTAACTGAACCCGAAGTTATCAGTCGATGATTGTTATTACTACTTATACCACTTCCTACTTGGACTAACGTTGCACCGCATGGGACAGATGAATGCCTCAATAAAACTTGCTGTTGATAATTACTCTGCTGAAATAAAACATAACGTTCTTCAACTACTACATTATCAGAAATATAATATTTAAATTATGTAACATTTGTAAACGATAAAGATCATTGATAATAATTATACTCAAAATAAAATTTATGCATTTCATTAATTACTTTCTATTAACTAAATTGCATATGAATCACGATCTATTAAAAAACAGTTTAATAAAAAAAGGTTATTTAATAAATAGTCTCAGCCACAAATGTATATCTCAAAATCCCAAATATTATTCAGACACTTCTAACAAACATGTGATGAAGAAAATACATAATTAAAATAATAACTACCAACTATACTCAAAATCCCATCTTTACTGGTCGCCTATTGCCCAACAGACAAGGGTGGGCGTTGACTTGCAAACAACATTAAATATCTCTATTCAATTTTGAAGTATGACACCATTACTTAATGACTCGTTAATGTAATCAAAAAACCACTCCCCTCCATGCTTGTTCTTTTATTTGGGATCCTTTTTAATACGGCCATTCCCTCATGCCTTGAAAACTCTTGGCATCTTCGAAAAATATGTATTATATTACACGTTAATAACACAGGGACCTTATATATATATATATATATATATAATATATATGATCAAACCACAATAAGAAAATGGGAAAACAAGACTAAGATCTTTCTTAGTCCAGTTGGTTAACTGGACTAAGAAACCCAGTTGGGTTTTTGACTTTGACGAAGACAGCTTGTTACGGTTGAAAGATCTAAGTCTTGTTTTCCCATTTTCTTATTGTGGTTTGATCATTGATTGTTATTTCACGTGTTTATGTGAAATCTTTAAATATATATATATTATACATCATGATTTGTTTTCTTGACCCAATACTTCTATATATATATATATGATTTAATATATATGTATATTGGAAGCAGTCCTTCATTTATACAGGTTTGATTAAATAATACGCCATATTTACGGTTGATTAGTTTCCTTGTGTATTTCTCAAGGGATCTGAATAATCTTCTTGTACAACATCTAAATTGAATAGAACATTTCCAATGTTCCATTGTCTTTACATCTTGCATTTCCACTAATTTTACTATTGTCACAATACTATTGTCACTAGTTGTGACTGTTGTGACAATAGTAAAATTAGTGGAAATGCAAGATGTAAAGACAATGGAACCATTGGAAATGTTCTATTCAATTTAGATGTTTGTACAAGAAGATTATTCAGATCCCTTGAGAAATACACAAGGAAACTAATCAACCGTAAATATGGCGTATTATTTAATCAAACCTGTATATTATATATATATATATATAACATTTTACTAAAGACCGAGCGAGCCACTTATATTCCCATTATTTACAAGATTTCAATAAACGAAAATCTGTCATTAGGCTGACATGTTCCTCAACTAAAAAAAAAGGATAAATACAATCCTTTTAAAATTCTACTCAAAATGGACTCAAGAATACAACTATAGCTTTATCAAACTTCAAACTAATAAAAACATATTTTACCTTGCTAGAGTTAAACAAAATATGATTACTTACTAATGCACTCCGTCGTTGAACACTTATCTTGATTTTCCCAGAAGGACACTTCGGAAGAGAAGGCTGGGGTAAATCAATATCTTCAATAATTTTTTTCGACGTCATACCACATTTAGCCCTATGCGCTATATAAGCCATAAGCCAACATTCCAGTTCAACTAACACAAAATTGAGAGTACACAAGTCGACATGCTGAAACCATATCAAAAAAATATTAACATAGATATACCCTTCAATATCCTTCATCAATACAAAACTGTAAGAAATTGAACTCTTGATAGACTCTGACAAAAAAAAAATACTTCAAAATAAAACTAAATCGTATAACTAAGTTTGTTGCAATGAACCTGTAGCGCATCCCAGAACTTAAAATCAATTAATTTATTAATTGATATACAACTAAATATGTGTAGCAATAATAAACACAATTCCTTTACAACTCTATACAATATAATAACGGAATGCATGACAGAAAACACTGGCAAAAACCCTTATGATTTTATAAACTATTTTCCAAAATAGTTTTCCAATTTATTCTATTTTCTATTAACTATTTTCCAATATATTCTAAATATACTAGGCATAGATGGCATGTTAACAAAAACTAAATCCAAAAAGACAATACCTTAAAAGGGTCATATTGCAGTGCGGATAAAACAAGAGATGCTGTAGAATAAATAAGCCTTTCCATCTGAAAGGGAGACACAGTTGGTCTCACTTCAAAAAGATTAGGATGATTGCAAACCTTTCTGAGTTGCATGAGAACATTTATTACACTTAGAAGATTGCCTGATGCCAATGTTTCTCGAGTCCTAAACTCACAAATAATGAATTACAAACTGTCTTACAGTCTTAAAAATAATCAAATAACAGAAACTTACTTAGTCCTAGACATAAAGTCGTCATACAGAAATCGCTGCCTCTTAGATAGTCTGCACATGACAATATGTTCATATTTTTTAGGCATTTGCGTTTCTACTTCACTCTTTAACCTCCTTAGTAAAAATGGTCTTAAAACCTGAAAGTTTTGACACTAAAATTACTCATAAAGTATTATTAAAAAACCAATACATACACACAAAAAAAATTACTACGAATAAAAGTGTTCATTAACAATTAATTCCATCAGCATTTGACTCAAATCTTAATTAAGTTTCAGTTACATCTTAACTTAATTTTGTTATCACTACCTTTGTCTGAATCTTCCTTTAATAATTCACGAATTCCACTGGTGCAAAGAAATTTATATTACTTTTAGCAGAGACGAAGTACTGACGTTAGGTAGAAACTTTATATATATGAAGTTTAAACCACAATGGAAAAAGGAAAAGGTCATGACGACATAAATTGAAAGGCCTGAGCATTTATTTCTATTGTTTTCCTTTTTCCTTCTGGTTTAAACTTCATTGACTGCATCATGTGTTTATTTATTGTAATTTTTCTGCATATATATATATATATGCAGAAAAATTACAATAAATAAACACATGATATATATATATATATATATGTCAATAATTTGTAGGCTTATATCTTCTAAATTTGAAAATTTATTGAGAAATGCTTAAACGATCAAGTACAGGACGTGAATAATTACAAAAGGAAAGATACCAGAAATTAAAATTAAGTTATATTAGATGAGAAAACTTAGTATAAGAGAAGAGGAATCATTCAGGATTCTTTGACTTAAATATATAAATACTCCATTATTTTAACCAAACCATTGATATTCAAACAAATAAAATAACTGTTTGATTTGCTTACCTATATGTATTCGAAAGAAAACACATACATATCGAATTAAACAAATTACTGTAGCACCTCTGCAAAAGTCAGAAAGATTTAATTATTTAATGACTGATCTAAGGTGCATAGCATTCGGTAACAATTTTTCTGATAAAACAATAAAGAACACAACTTAAGATTATTAGTTGTGGGGAAAAAAGAAAAACATCTGAGAATTTCGAGGAAGATCGTTGTTCAAGAACTATTTCCTATGTAGCTATAAAATGTATTTAGGCAGGAGTTTTTTGTTGTGATATTTTTGCAAATATATCAGTTCGTATACAAGATAGAAATTTACAGAAAAAATGAAAAATAATTATTTGACCATGCATAGGCATAAACAACACAGTACTTTTTATTATATCATTTCTGTATATGCGCATGTCGATGCAAAAAGTCATATAAATTCTAAATTAAAAACTTCGGACTACCACAAGTAACAAGATTCAGTCCTACATCTCTGGTTGGAGACAACCACCGACGTGTCTACTTTCAGAAAAATATTTTAACAATAATTTATTTTTTGCATATGTAAAAGGATTCTCTGTGAACGTCTGTAACAGTAACTACAAGTATTATCTTGAAAAAAAAAGGATTGTTTTCTGTATCAAATTCTACGAAATCACAAAAGTAGATGTATCAGATTTTGTTCAATATTTAAATACTTTATGACCTTATGTAATCGTTTTATGATGGTTTCATTGTACTCTGAATTGCCTTCAATCATTCCAGTCACAGGGTTAGAAAACCATTCTTTAAAATCTCTGTGAGACTCAAACACATCTGGCATAAGAAAATGCATTAATGACCAAAGTTCCATTAAGTTATTTTGTAAAGGAGTTCCAGTTAGTAGCAACCGCCTGAAACAAATAAAATAGTCTATCCACTAACAACAACAAAAAATCTATAATGTAATATTAAAACATTTCAAAAAGATTTGTTGTATTATGCTATTTACCTGAACTAAAAGAATAATTTTTATTATCATAAGTACTTAAAAAGAAAATTACCTCTGAGTTTGAAAATTTAATAACAATTGCCATCTCTGAGATTTGAAGTTTTTTATGTTTTGAGCTTCATCCAGAATTAAATATTTCCATTTCTTTCTTCTAAAACTATGATGATCTTGAATGATCAGTTTATACGATGTGATGCAAACATGGAATGCATTGGGTTTGGTCCATCCTAAAAATAAGAAGTCAGAAAATGGTACCAGAAATTACTAACGATAAATTTATTCAGACTAACCTATTCGTTTTAGTCGCCTCTCTTTAACAGATCCAAAGTATGTAAGAATCTTGAAAGCAGGGCACCACTTCTTAAATTCCATTTCCCAATTCAACATAACAGATGTCGGAACAACAATCAAATGGGGACCCCAGTTACCTATACAATATATATAACAATGAATTTATGAAAAATATTTTTGACAAAAAATGAGACGCTACACATTTTCTGTTTGCCTTTTCCATATATATAAACATTTACAAAAATTAAATTCCTTATAAAAAAAAGAATAAATATCTGCCGATAATCTGACTAATAATTATTAATTGGAATAATAACAACCAATACTAATAATTACCTCTTTAACAATCATAAATTCCACTAAAATGAATCATCAGGAACACTGGCAGAAAGCTGACGACCGGTTATGTATTTTCAAGCATACCATTTGCGAAAGCAGAACTCTTTGATTTATTTATATCAGTTCAATCAATTATTATCAAATTCAATTTTACTATTTTACTGCCTTTTCTGTAATATTCGTATTAATCAGAGCACTTGAACAGTTAATTTATCGTTTTTCAAAACAGATTTCTACATTTTTGACAATAAAAAACAATTTATATGCGAACTGCATCCAGAATATACTAAATGTCCATTAAAAACCAGATATATAGCGATTTGAAATAAAACTAAACTACCCGTGACCCGTTGGATCATCCAGTTCCTTCCCCTTTAACGCAATCACGTTCACGTACATGTGGATAAATTTTAAATTAATATATTTCTAGTTCACAGAAAATCCTATAATAGTTCATAACGAGACAGTCAGAGAAATTAATCATAAGTGCATTGAAAAATTTCCAGGAAAAATTAAACAATATCTGTCATAGAACTCGGTTTGTGTAGGAACAGAAGTCACACATTACCCTCAAGATTTCTTGACTTACTAGAGTTGTCTGGTTGCCCCAACAGAAGCTAGAACCCAAAAAAGGAGCTCCTGACAAGTGTATGTATGACAAATACTGACCACCGCAATTATGTAATGTAACAAGACTAATAATTGAGAGCTTTATGATAATGTTATTGTTTGTAAAATTATCTCATCACGGTATCAAACTTGCTCAATAGTTCAAATCTTCAACTATTTGAAGAGGACAACATTCCTTTTTCAAGGATTTAATTTCCAAGTTGGTTAGTATTTGCCACGACTGTTCATAAGTCTCAAGGACAGACTCCACAGAAAGATTTAGTTCATTTAGGTAAACCTGTACATATTTCAACATGGCCAATTATATGCTGCTCTCTCAGTAGTGTCAGAAAAAAAAAGAAAATAGTTTTTTTTTGGGGAAAATTCCATTTATACAAACAAATGTTGTAAATAGAAGAGCATTGTCTGAAAACTATTTTCATCATCCTCTTTACTAGAAATTTATTAATTTTAAGTTTACCTGCATTTACGTTGACACGATTGCATTAAAGAGGAAGGAGCTGGATGACCCAACAGGTCACGGGTAGTCTAGTTATTATTATTACTATTATTATTGTACTGTAAGTGTAAATCAGAATTCTACCACGAAAAACGTGTTGATAGTTTAAGTAAAAATGTTATTGATTTATATACTAGTATTATTAGTATAGAATGAATTATGGAAATTTTTATATGAGGCCTAAAATTTCAATTTAAACACTTGTAGATAACAAAGAAATATGTTTTTTTTTTCATAATACTGATTACAGCAAATATTTTCAAAAAAATATAACATTGGATACCTATAATTATATTCCAACATACGTATATTACACGTTCAACTGATATAACTGACACTTTGAAATTGAATTACCTTTTTCACTTGCAAGATGAGCCAAAAGTGCTATTGTCTGAATAGTTTTACCTAAACCCATTTCATCAGCAAGAATTCCATTCAATTTTCTTTCATACATTGTAACTAACCAGTCTAAACCTATATGTTGATATTCCCTAAGTTTATGTTTTAGAAGGAATGGTACTTTCGTCACAACCTGAAATTAAAAGTTCCAGTTATTCGGTAAAATAAATAATAAGTACATCAACTCAGGCTACAACACATACATTTGTTGAGGATAGGGTGTTTCCTTTGGGTTGTAAACTTTCAGCTATAGCAGCTACATCGTTTATTTCTTTGTCTCTATCGCTAACAATCTGAAAATACAAAGAGATAACAAAAAAGTAACAAAGAGATAGAAAAATAATATATGCTCCAATTAAAAGTAAAATTAAAATTCCTGTAGGATAATCGTTATTTTGCAAACTGAATACAGTAACAGTAATTACAAATAAATCCGAGAATTTATTTAAATAATTTTTTTAAATGAGAATGTAACTATTTCTTTTTAAAATACGCATACTCTTAAAGTAACTGCTATTAAATAAAAATAGTCATTTGGTATACTAAAACTACTTTATAATACTTTGTCATGAAATAATTTAAAAATAAATAGAAGAACCTTTTCATCAGATATCAGGGTTTTGAGGGCAGAATCCATTTCCTCTTTTTCGCTATTATCAACCACTAACTCCTCCTCCTCCTCCTCTTCATATTCTTCTACATCCATTTCATCTTCTTCTTCTTCCTCCTCTTCATCCTCAACATCGTCTTCCTCCTTCTCTTCATCATCATCGGAATCCAAGTTAAGCACCACACTTTTATTGCCATTAAATTTGTTTCTACGGTTGTTTTGTTCAACTAAAATAATAGAATGTTAATACACACATGTCTAAATAATAAATGAATTTCATTTTAACACTAATTTCCAACATGTATACGTACCCTTGAGAATTTCATTTTCTATTATATTGTATTTTTCTTTCAAATCTTCAATACTCAAATTATTATCCGCCTAAAAAATACACAAACTTTAATGTACAGCTTGTAGTTGTATTAAGAGCTAGTTAAAACTACGGGATAGTTTCAACCAATATGAAGCTCTGCTATACTGTTAGTATACCAATAGGCCAGAGAATGTTACTTACTAACTTTACTGTAGAAGTTAGTATACTGAGTAACAAGTACAAATACAGAACATCAGGTATAATATTTCAAACACTTCATGAATAAGTGTGACTTAAAACT
Source organism: Hermatobates lingyangjiaoensis (assembly GCA_026182355.1). Lineage (NCBI taxonomy): Eukaryota > Metazoa > Arthropoda > Insecta > Hemiptera > Hermatobatidae > Hermatobates > Hermatobates lingyangjiaoensis. The sequence continues at coordinate 4,567,581 of JAPFBL010001923.1, read as the reverse complement.
ACATGCATGTTTATAGCACACCTAGTAATCTATAAAAACTTTTTTTTCTATATAAATAAATACATAAACTTGAATTTATAAATATATTATAAAAATTTATAATATGCAATACGAGTCATATATACCGCAATTTTCAGGTGCAAGCTTGCAGAAATTTTAATTTACAAGCTTTATTGTCAACCAGAGATTGCAAAGTGAGTGAAACATTCATAGATCGTGAATACATTAAAATTTATTTTACAAATACATCCGAAGAGCTGTTCTGGGATTTTAACAACAAGAAACAAATACTTAAAAAAAATAAAGAGTTACTGTCTACCAGAACTGTAAAAGATTGAACAATCAAAATGTACTTGAATAATAGCTATTAGCAGCAAATCGAAGATCTTAAACTGGTTTGAGCTTTGTGCATGGACGTTAACCAATCTTGTGACATAAATAATATAGCGCAAGTTTAACTATTTGTTCCGTTCATTTCGTCTATGGGAACTTTTATTTTCGCCACTGTTAAGTCAAACACGTGACCAAGGTATTGGACATGCTGTTAAAGAATGCAAGGAGAGATATAATATTCTGTTTGAGAAAATTTTTTAAATTTCAACCGAATGGGGAAAAGTGTGATAGCAGTAAAAAAAAACGTTATGTTTTTAAAGGACAAAAAAAAATAAATCTAGAGATACTTGTTTACTATTGCATATTCCTTCAAGAAGCGCTTTGTTTGCAAAAATAACCAAAGGAAATTTGTAACATTATGGAATTGGTCACCAAAATTATATCTAGAGCTATTTATCATATCCAATATAAAATATTTTTAGATGAAATGGAGAGTGAATATTCAGATCTACTCCATAGGTAATTAAAGTAAGTTGGCTTTCAAGAGAAAATGATTAAAAACGACTTCGTTATTATTATAAATTAAGGCATTTTCATTCACAAGGGACTTGAACATGATCCTAAACCAACGGACTATGAGTGGACGCAAACATTTTATTTCCAGTAAGATGTTACGTTAAATCTAAATGATCTTAAACATAAGCAATACGGGAACGAAAACACTTTCTTCACTGTCAGAAGAAGTAATTTCTTTCTTCGAAAACAAATTGTCCCTTTCTGCTTAAGATTTTGAAATAGAAAAATAATCACTTTCCAAGACTACTGAAACATCACCAAGAAAATGATTGTACTTTTCATATTGGGGGATCCCCCCAATATGAGTAAATACCACACTATAGTAGATTGCACAAGTAATGACTGTATTTCCTTAAAAAATAATTAAGCTAGAAATACATACTTCGTCCCTTTTATATATATGTATATTGATAAAAGTATCGACCGTGGAATAGAAATAAAACTAAAGTTTATCGGGACTCGGTCAGTTTATATATATTATATATCATGATTTGTTTTCTTGACCCAATATTTATATGATGTAATTTTTTTGAGGGATGAGGTCCAATGATTTTAAACTAGTCCTTTTGCCGACGTTTCGACATATATTTATGTCATCTCCAGGGCTACAACATGATTGTTTTACATTTAGCACTACTATTACTACTATTTGGTAATTTATTACATTTTAATATGTACAGTAACAAATAGTAGCCATCATGAAACAGTAGTAAATAAGTATGCTGCAACATAAACAGATTTCCAAGGTAATCAAATAGTGATCTATATATTTATGAAATAATTCTAAAGCAATAGAATAATTATAACAATATCCTTATGTCAATGTATAAAAAAAAAAATAATACATAGTCGAAATAACTGATTTATCAATAAATTCCTCTTTGTTACTGTACATATTAAAATGTAATAAATTACCAAATAGTAGTAATAGTAGTGCTAAATGTAAAACAATCATGTTGTAGCCCTGAAGATGACAAATATATGTCGAAACGTCGGCAAAAGGACTAGTTTAAAATCATTGGACCTCAACCCTCCAAAAAATTACAATATATATATATATATATATATATATATAATGTTAGTTTATGTATATTATGTATTATATATTTTGTATATATATATTATGTCAGTTTATATATATATATATAGTAAAAGTATTATGATTTAAAGTTACATAGCGCTGAGTAAAAAAGAAAATTTAAAGAATGAAAATCTAGATTTAAATAAAACAATAACACAAAAAATTCATTTGACAAAAATGTTTGAAAAATTTGGATGGATAGTGGATATGATGGGATAACAATTTCCCTGATGTCGCAGAATAGTTAAATGAAAAAAAAACTATACTTAAATATAAGTGAGCATAATATTTTATCAGCCAATTAGAAGTACTATACAACTCTGTAACTGTAATACAATAGTTTTCAAAATTAAAGCTTATGCACATTTTCAGAGTTGAAATCATATCAGAGTGCAAAGAATATCATCTATGCACCAGAAATGAAGATTAGGTAGGATAAAGGAAACTCTGGATACCAAAATTTGAAAATATCTAACATCTTGTCACAGAGTACATTATTTAAGTCTAATCGAGTCAAAATGTAGGAAATAGTTGAATGGTCATTTCGATAAAACATAGCATAGTTGACGACTATAGCAACAATATAATATTGTGGTTATTCCTCACTTTTCATTCAAACAAATAATATCCCCAAAATTATGTAATCATGAGACTTATGTTCGAAGAATATAATGACTGTAACTAAGTAAGAGTTAATTCCACTAAAGTTTCAATGTTTTACTTTAACTAACTAATTACCTAAGATAATTTTTTTATTAATTAAATTGTGGAAATTATTACGTTCCCTACTTCAGCAGAAATAACCAGTACCCAGGATTACAAAAATAAATAAAATCGAAAGTAATTATAGTTTTCCCTAAATTTCGTTGTATCTCTCTTACTAAACATAGATGAAGTTTTTGCTGCAATACACTAAACAACACAGATAAGATAGATCTCTTTAAATAATCGAACAATGAGTAAACACACTTCTAATTCACTCAGCTCCAGTTTATGATTAACTGCACCCTCAACTTCTTCCTGCTCTTGGATCGTCTCTTCGTCATCCGTAGATTGTTCAGCGGACATAGTGAAGACATCATCCTAAAACATTTACAAAAAGCTATATTAAACTTTTTTTTTTAATTTACGTGAATATATCTATCAACATAAAGGGGGTTTAATTAAGCTAAAAGTACATCTTTAAATTATTTTATTATTATTAAAATTATTTTAATATTAAATTTCTTGAAGAATTACTATAAATTGACAGCCATTAAATAACATACTTCTATTAAAGATGTTTTAATAGAATTTTTCATGCCATTCTAAGATGCATGGAATAAACGTTCTCTGATAAATTTATTCAACAGGTAAGTACTGCTTATATAAATGGATAATGATATTTATATATACGGTATTAATAATTAAGCTAGCAAGTACGATGTTTTTAAAAACCCAAACGCCAGCTTTTCTGGTAGTTTTTGCATACGAACCTAAACATATAGTACAAAGTTAAGTAGATAATTAATAATCTAGTACTAGATAATCTACAAGTTAATATGTTTCGTGAATGATGTAATATTTTTGAGTCAAATAGTATTTGTTTAACTACTTCTACCTTGATAAAGAGTTTGAGAATTAATACATCTACTATTTAGTATTTACACAATATAAGGACTCCTTAAAAGACATTTAAGTTTCCCAATTTAGATTATATTTGTACATATTTCAACAAGCCACTGACATCAGTAGAACCATTTCTCCTTAAGGAAGAAGGTGAGGAAGATGGTGAATCCAAAGGTATTGAATCTCTCTTGTCTAAATAATCTGAAAGAAGTTCATCTAAAGGAAGTTCACTCTCCCTTTGTAGAGCCAACACCTCATCATTTACAGCTTCACTATCATCTTGGCAGGACAATGCTTCTTCCTTAGCTATCGTCTCCTCATCATCTTCAGAATCACCTTCCGGTTCGAACTCAACTAATAAAAAAGAAATAAAACTTATGATTTGCAGCAAAAAAAAATCAACTATTTCATACAGTAGTTTACTTATTTACCATCAGAAAACTGTTTCACGGCACTAGATTCTTCTAATGATGTTGAACTACAATTCATGCTTTTCGCTACAAGACTCGAATACTTTTCAGTTTGATCTACAATAAAGCTCAAATGCTGGTCCAGAGCTTTTTTCCTTTTCTCTTCTAATCTTGTTTGTTGTTTGAATTCGACAATCTGGAATTGAAATGCAATATTAGTATGTATAAACCTAAAGAATGTTACGATTAGAATGAGGAGAAGAAACACCAAGTCTCCACTCAAAAGATTTTATAAACGTCGACGTGTTTCGAACCTCCTCACGTTACATATACAATACAACACTACGTGTTCGAAACACGTCGACGTTGTAAAAATCTTCATGTCTCTTTCCCTTATTCTAATCCTGAATAAATACCACACAATAAATTATTGCATAGCTTATGAGTAAATAGTAATAATTCATATGGAGTAGAATTAATGTTCCATATTCACCTTTTCAATATTAGACCAGAACTGTTTTATTTCTTTCGCCATAAAACTTGCAATTTTCTTCAATTGAATTTCTCTAGCCTTCACTGCTTTCTGAGCATTTGCTTCCTTTTCTTGAAAATATTTTTGAACCATTCTTGCACACTATACCAGGTAAAAGGTTAAATGTATTAAACATTGTAACAATGACATTCAACACTCTTTAATAAAAACGATATATGCATAAGCGGATTTAAAACTCATAAAACGATACTTGTTGATATTTCATATCTAAAAACTATTGCAAACTTCAGGGGAAACCTCATGTTAAAACTAAGATAAAATATTGAACACCAGATTTCTTAATAGCAATATTTACTTTTCTATTCATAATAGCTTCCAATTAGTAACAATTTTTTTTTACTACTGAAAAAGATTAAAATTTTCAAGTTTTCAACAAAAAAACCTCAAAAATAATTATTTTTCCTCAAATTTAGATTCAGGTGACTTTTAAAAAAATTAATTAATAGAGGAGAATCTTAAACTATTCGTTCTAAACCTTTTTGGCGGAAGCTTTCTTCCACTTTCTCTCTTGAGCGAAGTCAGCAGCCAGCCAAACCATCTCTTCAAGTAAATAATCCCAGTGTGCTTTAGGTCTAGGTAGTTCATACACCTTAGGTAATCTTTTCTCAGCCCACAAACCATCACGTTGAAGTTCCCCGATCCTTTGCATAACATAAGCTTCCTATAAAGCAAATCCACTATTAAGAAATAAGAAACTTTAGTAAAAAAAAAAACTACAATTGGATGATTGGATAACCTGCTTCGCTCTTTCTACTATTTGTTCCTGGCTGCTAGTACAAGTTCCTCCAGATTCACTTGTTAATTCTTGTCTGCTAGTAATATTTAACCTCCCAGATCCTGATTTAAAAATTTTTGATTGCAAAACACAAGATTTCTCGATTCCTTGGTTGGTAGATATAGAAGAAGTGGGTGAACCACTAATTCTACAACTTGAATCTGAGAAAAAGAACACTTTTAAGTTTAAATTTAAACACAACCAATGACTTAGTTAATTTCATTACCTCATACACCAAATAATGTTCACATTATACGACTCTCACCTTTTCAATATAAAAAAGTACAATTTTCAATATACTTCACTCTCTTTAACCATAAAAAAATAAAACTCCTCTGAAAAGAATTAGAATCTAAATTTCTTAGAAACACAGTGATAAAAATCTATTTTCTTGAACTGCATGACCAAATAATCACTCATATTCTAAAGCAATATTCACTCAAAACTCAAACATCAGAGGAATTTTAAAACCAAAATTCCAAACAGATCTATTAAATACTTCTTTACTAATTTTTATATACTTCTCTTAAAAATCATATCAATTATTTTAACATCTCCTACTTTTCATTAAGATGTAACAATTTAATATGAATGAATAAGTTATTTTGACACACTTCCTACAATTACTGAAAATATTTCAAACCTCTAAGTTAAGAGTATCAGCACTAGAATATAGAATATTAAGAATTCATAATATAATATATCAACATATAATTCTTAATGATTCATAAACATGAAATTTACTACAATCTAAAGGCAGAGACATTAAATGGGACTAACACTGAATAAATTTAATTATGCAGAACTTAAACTATGGATTGATTAAATAATCCTAGTTTTAAAAATCGTAAATATAAAATTGGAAGAAAGGGCAAACATATATTCATATGTACATTTATTATTGTAAATATTTAAATAAACTCTATATAAATAGTTTAAATATACATATGAACAAGTGAAAGCTTGCTCATATATACATATACGCGACTAATACTACAATTATTTCAATTACAAGAAACTAAAAGAATGTTTCACTGTTTGAACTGACCATGATTTATTCTGGACACTGAATTTGGTGTCGATGAAAAGTTGTTTTTGAGAATAACATATAGATCTTCATGTTCATCTTGAGGATTCAGCTTGTTCAACCGAAGGAAAGGTACAAGTGAAGCAGAAGGTAACCGGTTTCTCCAAGAAGAATAGTCAGCCGGATGACCATTATTTTGCAGGAAACACATTAGAGAGCACTTCTCAGCATATTGGCTCTGGATTCTAGAAATCTGCTGTTCTTCTCTGTCTGAAAGCTTTCTCCTCAAATTTGTAAGTTCATCAGGTGGCAATTTTCTTTTTCTAGAATTAGGAACAAGAATGTGTGATGGAGTTGATGGAACAGAACTCGGAGGGCTGAGACTAACAACGACAGGAGATGGTGACAGCAATGAAGCGATAGTTGCTTCTGCTACAACCCCGTTTGTAGTGGCAGCGGCAACTAATGAACTAGTGTTTGACGCAGATGATGACGTCGAACATCTCGATACCGGACTGCACCCTCCTTGGGCTCCATTTCCAACCCTCATCAATAGACAGTCCTGTACAACAATAGAGTACTGTTATAATGAATATATTTAACTGGATAATTTAAAAAAAATGAATAATTATAAATCATTCGGGGGATATTAATATTTTATCTCAAATTTGTCTTCTTGAATATACATAACCAATAATTTCAAGTCACAATATACTCCAGGTGAAGCAAGTTTTAGAAATGAACTTATTAACTCGCCACATTTATTACTTACTATGTCTTGACTACAATATTAATTATTACTCAAATTTTGGCTTGATCATGGCCACAATTATTTTTAAATATAGTTCTACCATATTTATTTGTTCATACGATTTACATAAAGAATGAATTTTGTCAATATTCACTCACTTTTATTAAGTAAATTACTATATGCATCATGTAATGCTGCATTACATTCTGCAAACTAAATTTATAACTACAAGTGTGCTACCTAAATTAAGAACCAAACTATTATTTTTATGGGTGTGAAGACTTTCTCTTAAACAAGCGACATTAATAACATGTACTAAACAGAGTTAATAAATCTGCACAACTGTACAAGTAGTTAAAGTAATATTTATGGGAAATTAATAATTTAATTTACTTTAAGTTACCTATTACCACATCCACTGTTAAGTATACTAAATAGAAATTTAAAAAATGCTTACAATTTCTTAAAACAGTAAATCCTGAACTATCAAAAAGAAAAACAAACAGATAGCTTTATGGCAACTTCAAAGAACACAATCAACAAAAAAATCTGGAGTGATCTACACTCAATATTACTATAAGTAACAAGTAGTGTATTATCAGATCCATTGACAATCAATTTAATTAATAGATATATTTAAATGTAGCAATGGTACAAAAGCAATGTCAAACTCTATAGCAAAAATATTCCATGAACAATAAATTAAAGGACTCAATTCATTTTTATTAGGCTTCATTCATTTGTCAATTATTATTGTTATAGAATATGACGAGTTCCTGCGGATGGAGCTTAGTAGTTTTTCTTTTAATTGTAATACCCCCTTCCAATTTCAAAACTCCTGAAATTTATGATATTTAATATTACTAAATTTGTAATCATCGATTACTAAATTCAATAAGATAATTTAAGTTTCTTAAAATTAGTACCTGTTTTGATAAGGATAATTCCCATGTACAAAAAGGTACCATTCCCATGTTTCAAAATTATCAAAAACAAATAAGGAAATTTACCCTATCTAGAACTATATATCTGTCAATCTGGATTAGTCAAATTTCTGTGGAGTGTATAAAATATTTTCGATCCCCACACACCCAAAAGCAAGCAGGCATAATTAAAAGAGGAGAGAGAGAGCCTTTTAACGAGTAAATCCGTAAAAATTTAATTTTTTTTTTCATAACTATAATACATACTAACCAAATAATAAAAAGATCACGATTATATTAAAAAGCAAAAAATCTTTACTTGTATTGGACCAAATACATAACATATATCATGATTACATATCATACTATGATATTACAAATTTTTAACTTATATATCATACAGATTTATAACTGGCAGACGTAACCGTCTTTGACAGTCACAAATTCGATTATTATATTTTCAAAATAAACATGTCTATGAAGTTAGCAAAATACAGCTTAAAGGTTCATAACTTCTCTTCTACGCTTAATTTTCAATCCATTCAGAGCCTATATTTTAAGTTAGACATACACAAATCTAGTGTTAAAGTTTCAGCTCGCTATGTCTCACGGTGACTGAGTTTACTTGTGACGAAATTTTGTTGACAAGCCGACAGAAATTTTTTTAAGGATGGATACGGTTTCTCTAATGTATTAAACTTAAAGAAAACTTGAAATGAGTAAATTCTAAGCAATGTACAGACAAATCATTCTTTTATTTATATAGATTATTCTACATAATTATAACCAAATTGGTATGATAAAGTAATAATGTATTCCCCATGTAAACCGAAGAAATGCAAATATACGTGTGCACTGAAATTCATGCTTCCACAGCGTACTTTCTTTATTAGTTCTAAATATTTTATACTTTTTACATTTCCCAAATAACTCGTTAAAAGAATTTTGAAAATTGTTTAACATACTTTGAAGTCTAATAAATCTATATGGCTCAAATATGATAAAAAATGCTAGCAGTTAATACAAACATATGCAGCAAATAGGGACAGCAGGGATTATTCTAAGTAGTTACACGTTTTTAGGGCTATAGTGCATCTTACAACGGTCAAAATGCTTATTTCTTTTTTTTCTTATAATATTAAAGTTATGTAGATGTCGTATGCAAATTTGTAATATTCTAGTTTTAGTAATTAAATTAAAAAAATATTTTCTGAATTCATACAATGTACAATACCAAAATTCCCTTTCCCAATATTTCAAAATGTTCAATAAAAATGTTTACAATTTTACACAAAGATGACCTTTCCCGCTTTCGGAAAAGTCTGACATTTTTTCAGTTATTCGTAATATCAGATGAATATTAATTCCAAAATAACAACACTAAAAATTTGAGTTCAGGAGAAAACTAAATTTTGCATAAAAACACGGAATGGACCATAAGTGGATTTCCCTTGAGACAACATTGTCTAAAAGCTATAAGGGCAACAACGGCTATTTTGGGTAATAATATAAATTTGATCGATCAAATGGTTTGACATGTAGGCTTGTTAATAAACTTTTGGATACACTCCCACTTGCTTACAGATATAATCGAAAAACTCAGGGGACTGACCTCAAAGGTGTAAATCCATCAGTCTCCAAATCGAACTTTTGCATGATTACTTAGGTAAAGTTTAAGTATATATGTAACACTCAGAAAACTAGACCCTTAGCAATAGGTATACTACAAGGAAAATAAAGTTTGTAGTGAACTACCAATAGAAGTAACATCCTTAAGATCAGTGTTCCATACTCACTAAATCCACACTTACTTGTTGGAAGGAGCCCAAGGGGAGTGACTGAATACCTTGGTTGCTAATAAATTCTTCAGTAGGCCTCGCATAGCCAAATTCTTTATCAGTCATTTCTACCTCTAAAAACAATTTGTGAATTAAGGATCGAAACATTAAACCAATAATAAATAATCATATTTATAAAAAAAAATAAATTATAAAATATATATCAACTAAAATCGATTAAAGAAATAGATATGAAAATATATTTTGAAAGAATTACAACTCTGTAAATATACGATAGGTCCAGTGTTTTTTTTACAGTATAACATATTAACAATTGCTTTAACAACTTAAGCATGATAAAAAAGTAATGTATCAGTATATGCAATGAACATAAAACGAAGTATCACCCATTGTATCAGATTTCACCTAAAATTCTTTAATTTCTTATAAAAAGCAATAATGAGAAGTCAATATCTAAGGAAAACAAGAGAAAAGTAATGACATTTATAATATTTATTTCACGGATTTTCTCTAATTTTTTAATGGAAAGAATTAAAAAATTAATACGCTCCTACACAGGTATAACGCAAATGCACACCACTTCATACGTACTTCTCTTATAACATCTACTTTAAGTACAAGTTCATTTAGTGTTCATTTGGAAAAGGCAACCGATTTTAAAGTACCATGAGAACATTAAATTTTCAATTATTACCGAACTTACATTAACTGTAACTGATACTAAATAGCTTTTATTTTTAATGGTGAAATTGTTTATTCCAATTACAGAGTAAAAAAATAGAAGTTCCTAAAATGCCGTTACTTTTTACAATGTCTGGCTAGAAAACGTTGGAAAATTTTAGTTTTAATCGTAACTACCGTGTTAACTTATCAATTGCCAAGAATACAAACCTCCTGAACAGGCGACCATGGATAGTTTAACCCACATCTTTGTTGTTAATGCTGAAAGAGACCGACCTTATCAACTAAGAAAACAATACAGTGGCCACTATCACTTTTGTCTCAGATACCAATTAACAAAAATTTACCCTACTACTTGATGTACCTAATATTTAAACCGATAAGAGTAAGACCAAATTAAATATTTAGTATACGAAATTTAATTTAAAAAAAAAACCTACAATTTTTTACTCTAAAGGGATTAGAGGGGGAAGAGACAAACAGGATTCAAAATAACCGTCGTAGGGCCGAAAACGTGCCTCCTTATCAAAAATCCCAGTAGCGACTTTAACTATTCATTATCATATTTCTATAGAATCATGTGTGAAAACTTCAACCATCCAAGGAATAATCAAATTGAGGTACGATTATGTTATTACTATTATTAAATTGCGATATTGAGTCTCATGGGACAACGTCCACAATGCTGTTATATATTTATATTGTGGTTGCTTCATTCCCTCCTTTCTAAAATCAATAATATAACTATCATTAATTAGCCTTCACTTTTTTTACTAATGACAAGTAATAAAGCTTTTTAAAAACATTTATTAACGTTGTATAGATGTAAATTGGAACAGTGAAAACCTAACTGTATTCTTTTATTTTTCAGGGTGACCTGTTCTTATCCTGCTGACGTAAATGTAGAAATTCGAGAAAGTTTTTGTTAGTATATTGTATCTTTTCTCCATTATAAATATACATAAATCCGAAAACGATCCGAAAGCAGTAAATGAATAGCAATACATCTCCATCGTGCACATGGTTACTCATAGTTGGACGATTTCCTACATTTTTTTGAAAATTCCTGCCCCTCGATCTCTTTCTCCCGTGATGTTTCAAAGAGTTTTATTTCATTACTTGACGTTGATATTACCATGGACATTAAGTGAACTTCTGTTCACTTAAGACAATTCTATGATTACAGCATTTGTTATCCTCCTCATGTTAAGAAATTAATAACTTAGATCCTTGTTTTTCGCATTGCTCAAATTTCCAATAACTTCGAAGACCGTGTTTTCTACTAAAAAATAATTAAGAGAAACACTTTAAACGCAAGGCTAACTCCCTCATTTACGTTACCCGATCCGAGTTCTACCAGCTGAGATACTTCAGACAGGAATGATTGTAAATTTTTCATTTTGATCACTACTTATTTCCCTGGTATTCATGAACTTGACACTTGTAAATGTTTCATTTTTATCACTACTTATTTCCCTGGTATTCATGAACTTGACACTATGTTAAGGAGTTTTTCATTTTCTCATTTTAGTCATGTATGTACTTCCCCTACCTTTCAGCGATCTCCTAATTCTTACCGTAAAAATCCTAGTCTAAAGAGTATCTTTCCCCATATCTCTCACAGGCAACCCCATACTATTAAGGGAATAGAATGAAATGTACGATGGATGATACATACATGCCAATTCCCACAGTCTTAGTTTTAATGACTTTTTCCGTGTTTAAATATTCAATGAGATCCACGGCTCTCTTTGTGACCTCAAGAGTACATATTTGCCATCTTGGTGCTAGATAGTACAGTTAGTCATTAGTGTATTTTTCTTTTGGCACTACTGTTTTTTGGTTTTGCATAACCTACTTACTTGTAACCTTTTCTTTCTCCACGTGATTTACCCGCGATTTTAACAAGTATAATTATTTCTTCATTTTAGTAGTTATTCAACTACTTCACTACTTTTAAGTAGTTACTTCAACTACTTTAACAGGTTATATAGGCACAGTGCGTTGTGCCAGGAATATAACAATTTGTTAAGTCGTTTTGTGAACTCTGTCTTGTGTTGTGTAACACGTGAGTGCAATGGAAACAGCAAGAGTGCAGATTGGACTTTTGGACGGGAAAAATAACTGGTCGACATGGAAATACAAAGCAAGTGTTGCTCTGAGAGGAATTGCTGGGTCGTTGGACATATTAAGTGGAAAGACTACTTGCTCCTGCTGCACTGGAGTCTACTGCTACTTTACTAAGCTATGCTACTAATACGTATAAGAAGGAGTACGACTCTTTTATGGCTATTGACACGACCACTTCTTACTGTTAACAACTGTTAACGGCGGTCAAAGCAGAATGGGCCCTAGATAGCGCTGCCTATTATGCCTATATAGCAGTGTAGAAGGTTACAGATGCGTCCATTGTAGTGTTTGGTTAACTTCAGTTTGTGTCTAATAAATGTTGTGATAATTAATAAAGTAATGATAAAAGTACTCACTCCACTGCATTACTGATTGCAACACCTAATAACATTATCAGGTTATGGGCCCAGATCTTCATAACGTGAGCACTTTTAATAATATAAAAATGGAAGAGAGTAAATATATTGAAAGGTTAAACGACACTAATTACAGACAGTGGTGCGTCAGAGTACAGAGCATAATGATTTTAAAAGATTGTGAACAAGCAATTAAAGGATTTGATGATTACGAACAAAATAAGAAAAAAGAAAATATAGCAAAGAGCATAATTATACTCAATATAGATGATCAGAACCTGAACCTCATCGACAGTTGCGTAACAGCTAAAGATATGTGGGAAACATTAGAAAAAACCTATACTAAGTTCGATAATTATCACACTATACTAATGCTCAAAGACTACGTAAACATGTCGAAGCAGGAAAGCCAAAGAATGGACGACTATAGTAATAAAAGAAACGAATTATATAAAAAGGTAGAGCAGGCAGGTCATGAATTTAAACAAATTACTCAAATAGGTTTGATATTAGTAGGTTTACCCAAATCATATGCAGGTATTAGTAGGAGTATAATGGACTATCCAGACTTAACCTTAGTCGAGGCCAAGAATGGACTAATTGAAGAAGAATTAAAGAATATGAAAGAAAAGAAAGTAATGAAGGTGTCGGGTATATAGCAAGAGATCAAGTAAGGAATGTACCAAGAACGGGGCCACCTAAATGTTACAAATGCAATAAGTTTGGAAACATCGGAAGATTTTGCAGGACTAAAAGAGAAGAGAATAAAAATTACGTAGAACCAGTAGTAAGAAAATCTCTATGGACAAAAGTAGAAGAAGAAAATGATACGGCATTGTGTACTGTTACTAATATTAACCAAAATGTGAAGTCCTCTAATGAATGGGTAATTGACAGCGGAGCCACAAACCATATGACAAATAAGAAAGAGAAATTTAAGGAAATTGTTACTTGTAAATATAACGTAGTAAATGCAAGTGGAGGGAAAATGACTTGCGAAGGTCGTGGAAATATTGATTTAAACCTAGATGAAGAGTACGGTGGACAAAAAGTAACCTTAAAAGATGTTTTATACGTACCAGAACATCAGGGAACCTAATCTCAGTGAATGAAATAAACAAGAAAGGCATAGCAGTTACATTTGAGGCAAATGGAGTAAAAATAACGAATAAAGAAATAAATATAACTGGACGAAACAAAAGTGGATTATACGCCGTAGCTGGGCAAGTCGACGTACCTACAGCAAGCAGCGCAGTTAGTGAAAACAAAGTGATGAGATGGCATACAAGGTTTGGTCATCAAAATTTCCGGAGTTTAGAGGAAACCTTAAAAAGTTATTGTGAAAAAGTACCACTTATAAAAGGAGAAGATATTAAATGTGACGTATGTAATGTTGGGAAAATGAAACGTTTGAGCTATTCAAAACAGACAATGAAGCAGAAATGTGCTAGACCAAGTTCACTCGGACGTAATGGGGCCAATATCGCCACCGTCACTTGGAGGTAAACGATATGTAATTACTTTTACAGATGATTATAGTAGATAAACAGTTATATATTTAATGGAAGAAAAGAATGAAGCACTAAAATTTATAATTTAGTTAATTATAAATTACTAAATTGTAATTCTGAGGTAAAATGGATAAACCAACAAAAGTCTCCACGCAAATGAAGTTTTATTCAACGCGTTTCGAACACTTTGTGTTCATCATCAGGAAGACTATAATACAAATTATATCTAAGATAAGCTAAATTATAGCTTAGAATCCCTCCCAAATTCTTGGATTACCCTACCTTATGTGGGAACATCCTCGTTAAAAATTGCTAATATATTAAGAAAATTGGTAAATATATATAATGTAATGCCCAAATATTGGTATGCTTGAAAACCGTTAACTGAAATAGAGAAGGCCAGAACCACTGATTTAGAGGAAAGAAACTTTTTTTTTTAATTTATTCTTTGTGATTCTAGGAACAGCTTAAGAAATTTTGGACACCCTGGAATTTGATCATTAAGACATAGAGAGGCAGAAAGATTATTAATGACGGCCTTGTTTATTTGAAAAGCTTCCAAATTACAAATATCTTTAAACCTTCTATTCGCATGTAGGATGGTAAGGTTCAAGTTTGGATCAAAGCTGTGATTTTGTGTGACAAGGTGTTTCGCAAAATGTGAAAAAAATTCTTTCTTATTCTTATTGTCATTTTTCCTTTGCAAGTATTCATTAAAATGTTCCCGGGTTCTTTTCTCAAAGGAGCGCACAGTCATGCCAATGTAAAACATTGACAATTGTTACAGAACAACTTATATACTCCACTCAATGAACTGGGATAAAAACTCGATTTAGGGGTTAACAAGGATTTTAAATTACCATTTGTTTTGTAACTGACTCTAAAATTAAATTTTCTTAATATATTAGCAATTTTTAACGAGGATGTTCCCACATAAGGTAGGGTAATCCAAGAATTTGGGAGGGATTCTAAGCTATAATTTAGCTTATCTTAGATATAATTTGTATTATAGTGTCTTCCTGATGATGAACACAAAGTGTTCGAAACACGTTGAATAAAACTTAATTTGTGTGGAGACTTTTGTTGGTTTATCCATTTTACCTCAGAATGAGTAAATACCACACAATTACGGATTGCACAACTAATGATTTAAATTGTAATTGTTTAGTTAATAAATTGTAATGTAATTATAAATATAATTTAGAAATGTATAATTTATAATTTAGAATGAATACTTTAAAATTTTTAAGATGGTTGAAAAATTCCAAGGAAAACCTATCAAATGTTTAAGAACAGACAATGGAAGAGAATATATAAATAGAGAATTCGACCAGTTTTTGGAAGCAGAAGGTGTTGTAAGGCACTAACTTCCCCAGGATCACCACAACAAAACGGAGTAGCTGAAAGGGTGAATGAAACTCTAATCTCAATGACAAGACGTATGTTAGAAGAGTCAGGACTTGATTCAAGATTTTGGGCGGAAGCTATTATGACAGCAAACTATATTAAAAATCGTCGTTACACATCTTCGAATAAAGAACATACAAACAAGTTACCAATCGAACTATGGTCACAAAGAAGGATTTCAGCAAAACATTTAAGAACATTTGGGTTAGAGCATGGTTGCATATATGAATAAGTTAAATCCTAAAGGTGAAAGATGTATATTTGTAGGATATGATATGAAAGCGAAAGCATACAGACTATATAATGAAGAGACTGATTCAGTAATAGTGGAGAGAAATGTAATATTTGATGAGAAAACTTTCCCCGGAAAAACTAAAATAGACAAACCGAAAGAGAAAAACAAAATTGAAAATGGTATGGAGATAGACTGGAACGAACACTTGGGAACTTATAAAGATGATGAAGAAAAAGAAGGGCTTGTGGAGAAAGAACTTGATACGCCAGTGAGTGAAGAAGA
This sequence comes from Hermatobates lingyangjiaoensis, assembly GCA_026182355.1. Classification (NCBI taxonomy): domain Eukaryota; kingdom Metazoa; phylum Arthropoda; class Insecta; order Hemiptera; family Hermatobatidae; genus Hermatobates; species Hermatobates lingyangjiaoensis. Next base: position 4,551,143 of record JAPFBL010001923.1, on the reverse strand, counting down.
GAGTGAAAACGAAGACGAACAAGCAAAAGCAGTCAACGACATCGAGGTTACATCAAGTGGAAGACTGGTGAAGAAACCAAATTACCTGAAAGACTATGAATGTAAACTAGTATTAAACCAAAATTGGAAAGACAACAACCAAGAAAGCCTTCCTAGAACTATAAGGCAGGCATATAAGTCGGAAGAAAAGAAGCAGTGGATTGGAGCAATATACGATGAGTTTGAAAATTTATTAGAAAATGATACGTGGGAAATAGTTCAAAGGACTAAAGATGTAAATACTATTGGAAGCAAGTGGACGTTTAACAAGAAGAGTAACGATCTAGGAGAGATAGTTAAGTACAAAGCAAGATTAGTAGCGCTTGGAAATTATCAAGAAAAGGGTATAGATTATAATGAAACATACGCACCTGTAGTGCAGAGGAAAACCATGAGAATACTGATCCCACTCAGTGCTTTAAAAAATTGGGACGTGCAACACCTAGATATAAATGGAGCTTACTTAAATGCAAACTTGCCAGACCAAGTATACATGGAGTTACCATCAGGATATAACGATTATCTGGAGGCTAACGGAGAGGACGCTGTAGACTCAGTTCACTATGTGTGTAAACTCAAGAAGAGTGTATGGACTTCATCAGTCCGGTAAGCTATGGAATGAAGTCATAGACAGTTACCTTCTAAGTATGGGATTGAAGAGGTCAGTTGCTGACAGCGGTGTATATTACAATACAGAAAAGAGTTTAATAGTGGCAGTTTATGTAGACGATATAGTGGTATATGGAGAATCAACGGAAGTAGCCAAGTTCAAGAAGAGCATTTCGAGAAGATTTAGGACCAAAGTCCTAGGGAAGATTAAAAGAATTCTATCAATGAACGTTTAAAGGAGCGAAGGCGGAATCATGTTACCAAAAGGACTATATCAACCAAATGTTGAGAGATGCGAAGATGGAGGATTGTAAAGGCGTTTCAACACCACTTGAACCCGGAACGAAACTGAAAACGGAAGAAGAATGCAATCAGACTGAAAATAAATTGAAAAATATCTATCAGAAGACCATCGGAGAGTTGTTGTACCTAGCGATCAATACTCGTCCTGATATTTGTTATGCACTAACTTACCTAAGCCAGTTTAATTCAAACCCTAACCAGGAACATTGAAAAGCAGTGAAACACCTACTAAGATACCTAAGTAACACCACAAATAAATGCTTATTTTACAGAAGATGAGTAAAACACCTTGATATATTTACAGATGCAGATTGGGGATCAGATGCAACAGATAGGAAGTCTTTTAGTGGTTATATCTACACGATTGCAGGTGGAGCAGTGAGCTGGTTGACAAGAAAACAGAGATGCGTGGCACTTAGTACTGCCGAAGCAGAGTTCATCGCTTTGAATGAGACCGTGGAAGAGTGTTTATGGCTCAAGAATTTCTTCATGGAAATCGGCATCAGTAACCTAAACAAGACGCGAGAGATAAACACAGATAACCAGAGCGCAATGAAGATAGCCGAAAATAGGATGACATCAGACCGGAGTAAACATATGGACTTGAAGGTATTAAACGTCAGGGAGCACTTACAAGAAGGAACCATCAAACTTAAATACGTGAGATCAGAAGAAACCCTAGCCGACGGAATGACTAAAACAATATCAGCCCAGAAACTATCAAGACATTCTGCGTTACTAGGAATCGTAGATTCAGGGGAGGTGTTAACGGCGGGCAAAGCAGAATGGGCCCTAGATAGCGCTGCCTATATAGCAGTGTAGAAGGTTACACATATGATCATTGTAGTATTTGGTTAACTTCAGTTTGTGTCTAATAAATGTGATAATTAATAAAATAATGATAAAAGTACTCACTCCACTGCATTACTGATTACAACACCTAATAACATTATTAACAAGAAATATGACAGAAGACACTTTAAAACTTGTTATGCGATTCACTACTGCCAAGGAAGTCTGGGATGAGCTTCATCGACTTTATGACGGTGGTACCGAAGATAAAGCATTTGAATTTTGTGTCAAGTTTTTTGATTTTAGAAAGACTCGAGTGATCTAAATAGATATTTGGAGTGATCTAAATACAGAATTACGCAAGAAAAGGGCTACTAGTGAACTTCCAGAGTTGCTACTCGTATGTAAGATCCTTCATACATTGCCTGATAATTATTTTAATTTTAGGTTAAGTTGGCAACTCATTGCAAGGACTTACAGAACTGTCGACAACCTGACAACGCAGCTCTGTATGCACGAGCGGACTCTTACATTAAATGACAGGGGAAACAGTCAGAAGTTCTTCTAGCTCGACAATCAGGAGCAACCAATGATGGTAAAATAAAGAATAATAAGAAGTGGATTTGCAACTACTGCAAAAAGCGAGGTCACAAAATCATTCATTGCAAGAAATGGAAGGCTGACGGAAAACCAACTTAAAAGGAACCTTTTTTCTCTGTTAGCAGCCCAGGATAGAAACCCTCACAGCCAATTCTTCTCTACTGCGGAGAACTACCGTCTAGAAATTGGAGGAGTGATCCTGCTTACTGAACAACGGTCTAGATCTGGTGGCCTCTTCGGACTACCAGTCAGAAATAAGAAAAATTTCTCAGAGTTGAACGTTGCTGCTTCTTCTCACAACAACCTGCTGCAACTGTATCACGAAAGATTTGGACACCAGAATAAACTTCATGTCAGAGCTCTTCTCAAACGGGAACTTGGTGTAACGGTTCCTTTGGACAGTGAACTGTGTGAGGGTTGTATTTATGGGAAGGCGCACCGACTCAATTTTGGAAAAAGGATCGGAGCTTCTAAGCCTGGAAGTCTTCTACATACTGACATATAAAAAGATTTCACATAAACACGTGAAATAACAATCAATGATCAAACCACAATAAGAAATGGGAAAACAAGACTAAGATTTTTCAACCGTAAAATGTTGAAAGATCTTTGGTCTTGTTTTCCCATTTCTTATTGTGGTTTGATCATTGATTATACTGACATATGTGGACCTTTTCAACCTTCCAACACAGGTAAAAGATATTTTGTATTATTTAAAGACGATTTTACCAAGTTTCGCTTTGTTCACTTCGTTAAGCATAAATCAGAAGTGCCGGAAAAACTAAACTAGTTTTAGCCACCATCAAAAATGCTGGTTATTGTGTCAAAGAGGTGCTCTCTGATAATGGTGGCGAGTTTGACAATGGATCCGTGAGGAACATACTTGAATCACAAGGCATATGCCAACGTCTCACCATGCCATACACTCCAGAACAACACGGGAGTGTTGAAAGAGACAATCGAACTGTTGTGGAGGCAGCAAGAACTATGATGCATGCTCGTGAGGGCCTGCCTCAGTTTTTATGGGCGGAGCTTATTAATACAGCTGTATATGTCCTAATTTAACGGGACCGTCCAGCAGTTCTGAATGCTCACCTTTCGAGCTATGGGAAGGGAGAAAGCCAAGTATAAAACATCTGAAAATTATTGGTTCAACCTGTTACGCCCATGTATCCAAAGAAAATAGGGAGAAAATGGAACGTAAAGCCAAGAAGGGCATATTAATTGGCTATGAAACTGATGGGTATCGAATCTGGTGTGCTAAAAGTAACAGTTTTAGCTGTTCATTTTAGGCACCATCTTCGAAGAAGTGCCCCTACAAGTCAAGGATTCGTTGCTGCCCAACGTCTCCAGCCCTGAGGAGGACTCTCCTGGTGATGCCAAGGACTCTGAAGAATCAGAAACCCTGCCTCAAATGTATGACGATCAGGACTCTACCAATTCTCAAGACATCGAAGATCAACCTACTAATTCTTTCAGGAATCGTGACCAACTTAGACTTCCTACTAAATATTCGGACTTTATATTCAACGTGAATTCTCTAGAAGAATCTACCGAGCCATTGTGTTATGAAGATGCCCTAAAATCTGATGAAGTAAGTAGATGGAAGGAGGCTATGGACATTGAAATGAGTGCCCTGAAAGAAAATAGTACTTGGGACCTACAACCACTACCACCTGGTAGGCGAGCGATCCCATGTAAATGGGTCTACAAAATTAAACACAACTCTGGTGGAACTGTGGAACGTTACAACGCTCGGCTTGTCATTAAAGGTTTTTCACAGAAGAAAGGTAGCGACTACGATCAAACCTTCAGCCCGGTAGCCAAAGCCAGCACCATCAGAACCATACTTAGTGTATCTGCTAATGAGAAACTGACTCTAACCCAATTTGATGTATCTACAGCTTTTCTCTCTGGCAACCTCGATGAGGAGATCTACGTCTTACAACCTGAAGGTTATAGTGATGGAAGTGATCGGGTGTGCCGCCTTAAGAGAAGTCTATATGGCCTGAAAAAGGTTCTCGCTGTTGGAACAAAAGGTTCGGAGGTTTTATACTAAGTTTGGGTTTTAGCCAAAGTCAATCTGATCCCTGCCTATTTATTATGAAGAAATGAGTTGACAAACTTTTACTTACCTTATATGTTGATGACGGACTTGTTGCTTCGAACAATCAAACCATGTTGAAGCTCTGACTTCATCTCTAAGTTTCCGACAGGAATTTAAAATAATATACAAGCCTGCTACATATTTTCTAGGGTTGGAAATAGATGGTTCAATCGGTTGGACTCGATGATGGTTCAATCAAATTCTCTCAAAAGTCTTATGTGAGGAAAATTCTGGAACGATTTAACATAAGTGAATCTCGTGCGGTGGCCGCTCCTATCATCAAGGATGGTACTCAACCTGGGGAAATGACAAACTGTGAAAAATCGTTTCCGTATCGACAGGCTGTTGGTGCTTTGATGTATCTAGCAACTGGCACAAGGCCGGATATCTGATACGCTGTGGGATTGGTGTCTCAGACGCTGGAAAATCCGTCTTGGTCAGACTGGCTTAAGGTTAAACGAATTTACCACTATCTGAATGGGACCGTCAACGCCAGCCTACTCTACAAGTCAGGCTACAAGAAAGGAATTCTGGAATTCTTCAGTGATGCTGATCACGCTGGAGATCTAGGATCTGGCAGATCAACTTCGGGAGTAGTCTGCAACTCGGGTGCTGCTGTGTCTTGGTTAAGCCAAAAGCAACCATCCGTGGCCATCTCGACCACGGAAGCTGAGATTGTTGCCGCAAGTGAAGCTGCGAAGGAGATTATCTGGTTGAAGCGCTAGGATCAGAGCTGTTCCTCCACAAGCACGGATGTTACCCAAGGTGGGCAACAGTTGATCCGAAAGAGATAGGTGACCGAGAGGAGCAGTTGATAAGATGGGCACTTCAAACTTGGCAGAGAAGGTGGGATGAGGGAACAGTAGGCGGGTGGACCTACCGATTCCTTGCCGACGTATCATCGAGGGTGAGGCTGAAGAATTTTCATCTAGACTACTGGCTGACTCAGATTCTCTCCGGACATGGGGACTTTGGGGCATACCTTTCCAGGTTCAAAAAGAGGGAGGATGGGGAGGGGGGGGGTGTATTTGTGGGGCCCTCTCAGAGATTGTAACTCACGTTCTAGAGGTATGCCCCAGATATGCCAGAGAGCGTTTTGAATACGAATCAAATACGGGTGAGTTCGTGGAATCCACATACTGAAACGCTTTAAAGAAGCACAGGGCTACTTTAGGATCTAAAGGGCTGCGTTTCTTAAATTCGTCTATGCTATAGGAAGATGCAAGACAGCAGTATTGCCCCCAAGTGGTCTTCATGTTGGCTAATGTCCATATCATGTTGAATACACCGGTTCGCTTAATATAAGACTAAGTGTTAGAAGTTATCAAGAAATATACTTTTTTTTTTAATTTTATTAAGAAGAATATTTTTTATTTAGTGGAACCTTTTTGCTTTACTTTTATTTAATTGTTATAAGATTATTATTTTTGTGATGTAGGGTCGTGGAAGCTCGCCTCCGCGTTGTCCACCTCGGGCGTATCTCGGAAGTTTTGTTTGCCTCTATCTTAGGCTAGAGCTTGTAGCTCCCAAGATGCGGCAAAAGAGCTTGAACGTAAAAAAGGCATCAGTCTGTTTTGTTGTTGTTTTCAGTGATATGGCTGAATAAGCTGGGAGCACTAAATAATAATACCAAAACTGGTTGAAGCGCCTACTGGGAGAAATTACCTCTTCATACTCCAGAGCTTCAATTGACAATCAGGCTGCTTTAAGGCTTGCTCAGAACCCTGAGTACCATAAGCGAACAAAACACATCAGTACACGTCATTTCTTTGGCCGGGAGCTAGTGACTAACAGGAAAATTGATGTGAAGAAAGTTTCTACAGAAGATCAACTTGCAGATCTCTTCACAAAACCCCTGCACAAAACAAACCTAGACTACAACTTCTATCGAAGAAAATGGGAATAATCATTTATTTATTTTTTTCAATTTTGTGAAGAAAAATCCTCAATGTGGGGAAGTGTTAAAGTCATTAATGTATTTTTCTTTTGGCACTACTGTTTTTTGGTTTTGCATAACCTACTTACTTGTTGTAACCTTTTCTTTCTCCATGTGATTTCCCACTACTTTAACAAATATAATTATTTCTACATTTTAGTAGTTATTACTACAACTACTTTAACAAGTACATGTTCAAGACTTAATCTTTGTTTTTTTTTATTATACTTACATCTAACAATGATTTATTTAATACTTTTTTACTATAACTAATTTATTACAAATAGGATGCTTGACCTGCGTAGAACAAATGACATTTGGTACACTCCAGAACCTTTCCTAACCCCCCCCCCCCTCCAATCTTGACAATTTTCACTTGGACAGTAATCTAATTCCACGAGGGCTATTTCCTCTCGGGAGAGAAACTGTGCGGACGTTGAGGTTCCCTCACCTGTCTTATTATCAACCATCAACATTTCACAGCTCCCTCCCACAACAAACACTATTATCTCGTACTAAATGATTGCTCTTGTACCTCCAAAAACTGTGTCTACCGTTTGGAGTGTACCAAACGTGATTAACAAAGCTTAGTCTCCGTATGAACGGTCATAGAGCTTCCGTCAACAATCATACTCTACGAGCCTTCCAATAAGCCCATATATGACTGCTCAGTGCGCGTAGTGCAGCAGACCTTAATCTAAAGAAATAATGCTTCAATTAATTAATTAATTATTTCATTGGCTTTGCATTTAGTTATGTTATTTTTACTTTACTATAAGTAAGGTATAGTGATCGTGATAAAATTCGATTTCGAGATTTTGACGGAATTATATGTTTTGAGGTCCCAAAAGTCGTTTTATGAAATTTTTTCGATGATGTCTCTGTGGGTGGGTATGTTAGCATTGCTTGTTACCGCGCTACAGTCCAGAATCTTTGCTGGATAAAAGTTGATATTTTACACAAAAATGGGCCTCATAGTGTAGATGATCCCTATTGTTTGGGAAGAATTATGCATGATGGGAAAGTCACTTTTTTTGCCAAAAACCGTTTTTTTTAAAACATTTATTTCTCTTAAACTGATAACCCTAGAGTTTTGAAATTTTGGCATTATCTTTGAGGTTACAAATGCAATAAACGAAAAATATATTCAGAACTTTAAAACAACGAGAAATATTTTTTTTAATAAAATGTAAAAATTTTGAATTATAATTCAATCTCAAAGCTTGTAAGAGCGATACAAGCCATACCGTTTGACGGATTAAAATGAAACTATGCCTAAAAATAGAACACTATGTGGAGAATGAATTGAGGTATTTTTTTCAAAATTACATTCACCAAAGGGGCGTTACAGTACGATTTCTGTTTTCAGAAAATGTTTTTTTCACGCTAAACGGCTCATTAAAACCATGAAAATTTGACCAAACATGGAACAAAAAAATTAGCAATTCATAAAAAAAATTAATGAAATTTCTATCACAGCAAAGAGCAATAAGGCTATAAAAACTGTTTGTTTATCCTAGACTAAGGGATCAATGACCTGCTATACTTGTCGAATTTTTGATATTTTTTTACATTGTTTACATTGACTTAAAAATTTTTGAGTCAATCCACTGAAATAAAATTGATGTTTGTAATGGAAAAATTTAAATAACTCATTGGTTTATATGAAATATAAGAGGAATATTTTTACATGTAAAAATTCACTCCCAATAAATATAAATGTTTGTTGCTTTCGTTGGTATGATGAATATGTCTCACAAAATGCTATGTATATATTGTACTCTTGTATATTGTAAATCAATGTATATATTGTACTCTTGAACAAAACTTAATATCAGTTGTAAATTAGTATGGTTTGTGAATTATAGTATTATTGGATAAAATTAATGTGTGAGGAACGGCCTCTTTCCTAAAGAAAGATGAGTTATATTTGTTGAAAAGTATTCAGAATTTTCACTACTCTAGTCTAGTAGTTCATATCTATCATTTTTAAAAATTTCAAGCTTCCAGATATAAAAGTTTTAAATTATACTGAATAGTTGGTATCAACTTTGATTTGAGTATGTAAAATTGACTAATTGCTAATGTATTTTTTTTCAATATACATTCACAGGAACTATATAACAGAGTACAATAGGCAGGAAAGAAATAACACTCACTCAGAGTGTGAATTGGTAGTATATATGATTTTTTTACAAAAGGAAAGAAAAATGGTTTTTACTGAATACTAGGAACTCATGAAACTACCAGCATAGTAATTCTATAAAAGACCAAAAATATAAAGCATCATTCAAAATTGAAAACATTTTTGAAGAAAAATAAATGAAATTTCCGACATCTTAAATTAAGAATTATCTTAAGACATCTTTTTCTTAGATGTTTCTGACATTTATCAGACAAAATAGGAATATTTTCAAGTTTTAAATGGGAAAATTTGTCTTAAATATTCAATGTTGAAGGTCAGATTATACAAACGATATGATATGCATTAGTGGTGTGATATAAAAAAATAAGCATATATATTGATAAGTGAATCAATCACTATCACTTTATAACCAAGAAGTATGATATTATGTTTACTTATAGTAAAGTTGAGTGTAGGCCAGTCCAGATGTTTAATTATTTATTTATTTCATTTTTTAATATTAATATTTGTATTATCAATATTATTTTGTTTTGTTTTATTATATTTTTATTAATGCTTAAGCCTTTAATTTTATTTATGTATCATTTCCTCTGTTTTTCTTTTATTATTTTTTCATATTCCATATCCTATACTTAATTATAAATTGATTCCTGTCTACCTTATTCTCTGTGACCGGCAACTTTGTCGGTATCCAACCGTCTCTGTACCAGTGCGCTTAGTTTCCCTCTCTTATCTCTCCCTGAAGACGGTTCAAACCGAAAATTAGAGACTCTAAATGAGTGTTCTTAATTTCTCTGCTTCCTTATCTGCATTGAACATCATTTGTCCGTTTCGGTTCGCATTTTCATAGAAAAAGTGTACATATAAAAAATATTAATCGGGTTTCGGTCAATATTCTAGGTTCAAATCAAACTCTCAAAACGTTCGGATTTTACTTAAAACTTTTTTCATATGTAGAAGTAAGAAATTTCTGGAAGGTTACATACTTGAATAAAGTTACAGTTTCTCCATTCAAATGTCTTACTTCTGCCCATTAAAAAAGTAAAAAACCGAAACGCTGGCATTCGAGTTTAATTTCAACCTAGAATACTATTCTAGAAAACAGATATTCACTTCAGTTTCTACTTCTTCTGTTCTATCAGACGGAAGATACGATGCACAATACTTGTCATTTATTAATACTATTCACTAAAATAACTTTTTCCAATTATCCAACATTTCTGTCACCACAAATCATGTCCAGGGTACTATAAATATACTTACTAATACTAGGAATTATTAGTATTCCTCCTAAACCATGGTTAAAACAGACACGAAAAACAAAATAAACGAGATTTTCCAACCAAACAAATCTATTAATTCGAGTTTCATAAAGAGGGAATTAGAAACTACAATAATGCTTTCCACAAAGTTTCTTTGTTTTAATGTTTTCCTCAGAGGAACTTTTGAATAGAAGTTTCAAATTTACTTCACTGATATTTTAAATCAGTACACTAAGAAAAATAAAGAATAAATTCCTTTATAATAAATCACTTAACATCAGTTGAACCTTAGTTTTCAATCAATCCTAATTGTTACTGTTCTCAGCTTTCCAACTCAAATATGTAGAATTTCAAGAAGTCAATTATTTAAAAACTACCATAGTAAACTTAGGAGATTTCATGGTGTTTTAATTTGATAATATGAAATTTTACATCTATAAACATTTATATTTCGTATTCTATTAATTTTAAAATGTAATAGAAATTTTAAGAACAAAAATTGTTTTAATTACCACCGACTTTGGTCATTGAAACTTAATCATGTGATGAAACAGAATATAAGTACTTTTGTCGGCTCAATTTTAAACTTGTCGCAAGAGTATTTAACATCCAATAATGTAAACTACCTTCTATACAAGAATAGAATCCGGTTTTAAAAAAAAAAGTATACTACATAAAACAAAATGCATCTAAGTTTTTAAAATGGCCCAATCACTTTAATAAGACAATTCGAATATAAACGTACGCCCATGTCATATATGAAATTAAATCTAAATCATTTGTAAATGTCAATGCACTGAGAATGTAGCAGATCCTGATACTAACTGGGAAATCAGAATTCAGGATGAGAAAACTTCACACTACCATACATATAAATAGGTATTCACTGTTCCGTTACTTCTAGGACAATTTGATTTGATACAATAATTTCATAATTATAATCATTACTTTCAATATAAAGAATTAAACAGAAAATAAAAAAATGTTACCAAATAACCTGTATAAATGACCAGTTGAAAAATATTATTTGTGATGATAATGTAACTTTATATTATTTTTGCAATATTATCACAATAAACTTCACTCAACAAAATGTTATCACAGAAATATTAACACCTAAATACTGCTGTTCGGAAAATCCCAATTTGTGAATATGCGTAGTTATTCTTAATAGGTGTATATTTATTTGCTAAAGTCAAAAACAAAACTGAGAATAACGCAATTATTCTATCTAATATTTCCTTGGTAATAAAGATTTGGGAAGAGTTAAACAGTTACCCACAAACACAACCATGGTGTATAAAAGCATTATTACTTGTTTAAGTAAATTACAATTTCCTTCGTATAGAAATCCAAATGATGCCAATAATTGAATATGTATTTAAGGAATAGACTGAAAATGATTCTAAGCTATTCGAACTGAATTTATTAGAATAAGAAAAAATCTTTAAAATAAATTTATTGACAATGAAAAGTGTTATCAGGGTTCAACTAGTTTATTTGAGACACTTTAATATTATTAAAAATCAAGATTTTGATATCCTATGAACTTCCTCCGACCAATCAGTTTTAAAATCAGATTTTATGTTAACTGACATGGGCCAACGATGTCAAAATATAGTGAGTTTTCTAATCACTGTACCATAATAAGTAGTTTGAAAGCAAAGTTGTGTTTTCGTTTTTTACTAATATAGAAAACTGATGTAATAAACTCACTCATAGATACTTAATTCAGAAATTTCGTTACGAAACTGTTACTCTCAGTACTCTGTTAATAAGCAAAAAGTTACAGAACTAACTTCACTAAAACAAAGTGGTAAAAAAAAAATAGTAATTCAAGATGCAAAACGCTAGTCCGTTCCAAGCGTGTAACCAATAAGCAAAAATATTTATATAAAACACTGTAGTACAATAAATATAGAAGGATAAGGATTCTGGTAATCAAAGCTGAGAATATAAATATACTTAAAACCTCCCGGTTAAATGTAAACAAAATAACCCCATTAACAAAACGGCACAACTGAGATTATATCTATCCTATTATATCCTAAAATATTTTTAGTCCTCAACATCAACTTTCATCCCTTCATATTGTTATTTGAAGAGTGATAATAATTTAATTCACCGTAGTTCTAATAGTAATTGACCTTTAGTTCATCAATAACCCAACCAAAGCCTTAAAAATCGCATCAAATTTCAGTGTTAGAATTTGGATAGATATTACCCTTATATATCATTTAATTTAATCAAAAAAAACTTTAATATCACATATTTTAAAAAAAAAACATTGAACCATTAGGTTCAATTCGTCAAATAATTAATATTTGTAAAGAATTTTATGAAGTTTTTGTTAAACTTAAAAATAAGGGAAATTACAAATTAAATAGTTGTTCAGACAGCCGCCATATTGAAGACAACACACTCACCATTTTGCAATCACGATTTATCCCATTCATCTCTTCTTTAATCATAAATACTTGTATACATATAGGCTCCATTTGACATATTGTAGATATGAAAGTTACTAAAACTCGATAACATTTTAAAATAATGGTCTAAGAAAATAACCACATCAAGTTCCAGTACAAGTAACCCGACGTATTACGAAGGCGTCACTAATCTCCCCACCGTCCCCACCAGAGTTCATACCCTAGCAGACTACCTTTATTCTATCTCTCCAGGAGCGCAGCACTGTCGGTGGACAGACGCTACCCGAGTTCATTTGATTGGGAGATTCTGGGGTTAACACGTTCCTTACAAAGTTCATCTATAAACCCAAACCCATGTCTCGGACATTTTCCAATTATGGACAAAGTAGTAAACTTCGAACGTCACATTTCTGATTGAGACAATCAGGAATAAGTGAACTTCGATCATTAATTTGTTATATCAAAAGATTGACATTTTAATGTAGGAGAAGCTACTAAAGCCGAGACACAAACTATAGGTATCATTCATTCCATTTGTACTCTATCTTACACAAAATCATTGAACCTATAGGACTTCATGTCCGCCGGAACGAGTATATATTGCAACTGTTCACAGTAACTTCGAATCGAACACTTTCGCACAGTCTTCAAGTCCTTTTCTGCGAAGAGTCCTGTTAGAGCCTCCTCAGTTTCGTTGTAGCATTAATGAAATATTAAACATTCAATGGGGAATAAAGATCTTAGTCTTGTTTTCCCATTTCTTATTGTGGTTTGATCATGGGGAATAAATGAAGTAAGGAAACTTCGAGACCTCTAAATTCCAAGAGTGCCACTGAAGTATCTCAGAGTTCAACTTTATATTTTTAATTACATATCCATCAAAAGAAACACAAGTCTTACACATAAGTTATATAAAGACCAGGTTACTCAAATGATAAGTAGGTATCTACTGATGATATACAAAAATGAAAAACTAAAATTATTGTTCACAACAATTGAGTGCAATATGAGATCATTTAAAAGAACCAAGAGGTTTTATTCCATTATCCTATCTTTTAGTTCAAGATGACTCCTCAGACATGCTTGTTAAGCCATGCTATGAACTTCGCAAGAATGCTACAGTAAGACTAGAATGTGGCTCGCGAGCCGAACGTTGGCTACCCCTGCTATATACAGTTATACATCTGAGAAATAAGTATGATAGACCTATAGTCATGGTGTGAACAAGTTATGTTTTCTGAACCAGTGAAGATGTGCTATGTAGTTTTTGGAAAATATTGACACATAGAAAGTCCCCTTTATGATTTACTATGTATTTTTAGAAATATTTTTTCTCCTGACCGACTGATTTTAGATGGTTGAAATTTTGCATTTATTATGGAACATAGCTTTTACAATCATTTCTTTTAGAATTTTTCGAGATAAATGAAAAATCAGTTTCACGTACAATTTTTGACTTATAGCTGAAAACTTGTGAACACGATCTGGTCGCTATGTTTGACAGATCATAATGAATTATACAAAAAAATAGCTCCTTGCAAGACGATGACACGTTTTGTGGGTGAAATTCCTTTAAAAAAAAGTGATAATATATTTTGTAAAACCAGAAAATATTTTTTACCCTTTTGACTAGAACTACTTGTTGGATAGGACAAGTTTTTTTTTATTTTATAGATACACATAAATATATTTTTTTGCGTTTTTCAGGCTATGCTGACTCAATCAATGGTCTGAAATTATTGAAAGTTTTTTCCATAACTTCTTACTTCAGATGCGAACCCGAAATATCAATCTTCTAGTCGAAATAGTAACAAATATTTTCTGGTTTTATAAAATGGACTATCATGCCATTTTTAACAAGTTATCACAAGTTTTCAGATTCAGCTATAAGTTAAAAATTGTCCGTGAAACTGATTTTTCATTTACCAACAATTTTTTTGTAACTGCTTTTCAGAGTGACCTGTGACGTGTTTACAAGCTAATCAATTCAATGGGTTGATTTATTTTAATGTGGCTATATCCATTTTATCAGTTACTACAGAAGTGGAATAGTGTGATTTTTGGAGAACTGGACAGCCTGGGTATAATAAACGTGTCCTCATATTCTGGACTCCCAGATTTCTAAATCTCACACTCTCTGTGATTTCTTTTCTTGGGGGTTTCTGAAATGATTGGTATATGTACGTCTCCATAAAAAAAAAGTGGATGAACTGAGGATCTCATCAAACAGAAGCTGTTGAAACCATCGACAACGCAATGCTCGAACGAGTTTGGCAAGAATTGGACTATCCGGTTTATTTGTGCACTGTGGTTAACTGTACTACATTAAACATCTTTAAACATTCCATAAAAAACTTGAGATTGCAAGCTTTCAAAGTATATCATTGGCGATTTTATATCCTTAATGGTTTTTGAGACACACAATGTCTTAAACGTGTTAAAATAAACGTTGACTTTTCTCATCGTTTAACGAATTAATAACAGTTGACTTATTAGGTAATCCAGTAATTTTGACTTATTAGATGATCATCCGGTAATAGAAGAATGAACAATCCACAATACAAACAAGAATGTAACTTCAAATTCTACAAAACCAATAACTCGAAGGAGTCTCTATGTGAAAAAGTTAGAGTCCAGTGTCAATACTTATTAAACAAGAGGGATTGTGCAACCTCTACCCCAATTGGCTTGAAGACAAAGGCTACTTTGCCTAGATGACTAACAAGAGATTCAAGAAAAGTAAAATTAATATCAGCAGTGTACAATAGAAACAGCCAACACCCAATCACCATAAAAAACGAAAACGGAAAGGAAATCAGGAGTTCGCTGCAAAGTTAGGCCCATGTTTAGCTAATATCTCAAAAAGGGACTGTATAATATCTCAACCTCTATACCTATGGGCAGAATAACAGTCTTAGCTGGGTAGCGAGCAATTGGGACCTTCTGCACACTTGGATCTACAAAATACTCTATTCCTATTGGTCACTAGGACTATCTGAACTAATATATCTATTTATAACAAGATTTCACAATAAGCACGTGAAATAACAATCAATGATCAAACCACAATATGAAATGGAAAAAAAGGAGTAACAAGCGGTCTTCGTAAGAGTCAAAAACCCAACTGATATATATATTATATAGAAACAAAAATTTCTAATTTTAAAAAATATCCTATTAAGTCCTTTTTCTTTGCAGATATTTGGTCAAAAATTATACTGCTCATCTTCCTATAAAGAGTTATTTTTGTGTTTAATTTCATTATGCTCCAACAGTGCCACCAGTATCGTGTTAATAAGATTTCAGATTCAATCATAAGTTAGCATTTTCACACAAAAAAAACCTTCTATTTATTCATAATTCTACATTTTTTTCTGCGAGAGGTAATACTGTTCCATAATAATTGAAAAAAGTCAAGTATTCAAAATCGATAAAAAAATAGTGCCTACAAAACCATAATGAAGAATAAATTGCAATAGAGCAATAAACTACATTATAATGTCTATTTTTTGCTATAATGTCAATTTGATCTATCAAATAGTATGGATGGTTCCTGTATCCCCAGTATACAAACTTTTCGATATACATAAACCTACCTACACAAATTTATAAAAAATTCTGGAGTGGCACAAAATCAGCTTTCAAAATATGGATTTGAAAGTCTTCGGTGCATTCAGGCAGTACATAACATGTTATCCTAGAAGTTTTGGGGCATTTTTTTAGAATACGCTCAACTCAAAAAAATATAGCATGCATTTTAACCTGGAAGATCGTGGCTATTTCTCCCAGAGCTATAGAAATGTGGCAATTTGGGCCTTTCTTGCCCAATCCGGTAATGTTATTAATTCTTGACCCATCAATATACCGGACAAGAATTTGAAGACCATTGTATCTGAAGACATACAGGCTAAACTATTAATGTTTGGTTCTATTAAATGTAAGAAATGTTATCTCCCATAGAAGAAGATTAATAACTTTTTTATTCTGGAAGTATGGCAATTGGTAATATCTTATGATGATAGGGTATCATATATTATGATATATGCTATGAGAGTACACGGTGTTATTTCTAGACGCGCTTGTGTTTGTAGTTTATTCAGGCTAATTTAGGTATTTTTTTTCATTTATTTTTGGATAACACACTACCAATGCATTTGATACCATCAGTTTTATCATAGTGTAGAGCCAAAGTGTGGTAGTAGTAGTTGTTGGTAACCCTTTACCATAGGTTGCAGTGGCATTCGCACAAGGAAACACACATAGGTCGAACATTGGGCCTTTTGTAATACCACACAATGATGATTGATTCTACATAGCAGTCCTAAATTTTGTCTAACTCAAGTGAATTTAGAGTAGGGATCTTTTACAGTACCTGTACAGTACCGAACAGTACAGGGCACAGGTTCGGGACAGACGGCTTAACGTCCTCTCCTAGGGACAAGGCACTCAGATTTATCCACCATCCACGTGAATAAATCGAGGACCAGAGTGGTTCCAAAATGTAGATTTGGGGGTTAAGCCCAAAGTTCTACCAAAGAATCTATTACTACAGAACATTGAATTTATCATCTTAGAAAAGGAATCTGTTGTGTATCTTTTCTAGTTTAGTCTTTGTTCTAAAGAGACTCCCATACCTTTAGGAGTTCTAGCTTTGAATTTTTAATGAACGCGTCTTTGACACTTAAAGGACCTTTTGGATGGCTTTATATCCAGACCATCCTCCGTTTCTTACCTATGTAACCTATGGGAGAGCATACCGCATGAACTCAAAGACAGTACCATCATGATTTCCTACTCTTATAATAATTAAGTACCCTGCATATGATAAACTTGGCAGTCTTTAGTTGTCACAATTGCAATTATGATTGGTCTCATTCTTACAAAAATTATTCGTTGCATTAACATTGTTTATACTATTCTATACCAACCGCATTAAACATATATGTATTAGTGCGAATTCAATGGATTGAAAGAACTTGTTATAGAACTTCCTGTATCCAGGAAAAAATTTACGATTTTTCTATTTTGTTAACCAAATTTTTAGAGCTAATTCTCTTGATTTGTCTTTTTGATAAGTACGTTGTGTCTTCTTAAGCGGCTTCTCCAAAAACTTCTCATGCCACTACAGACGTCATTTAAATTATTTAGACGTATTATATGTAATTTAGAGTGATATTACTCTTCAAATACTGAAAGTTCATGATATATTCGTAGTAGAACAATACCTTTCGTATAACAAAACGAAATTCTAAGTTTCTTGAATCAACGGAGAAGAGCTTAAAATTAGTACCTGTTTTGTCTTAGAGAAAAATGAACCATATACCTATGGCATGCAGCATATATCCAAACTTCTATATTACCTAAAACACGAGAGTTCTTAAAACACAGGAAGAATTATACGTCTACATTCAGATTTATTACTAGGTTCACCATATAGATTGATTACAACATTTTCATTAGAGTGTTGTAAAATCATCCATTACCCTGGAAAGCATCATAAAATATATTTTGTCCTTAAAGCATTATGAATTACAATTATGATTCAAGATTTTTGATCTTTTAAAGTTTAAGTCTTTAAAAATCTTCAAATTTCTTTTGCCAAACTTTCAAGTAACCAATCCTGTTTGACTCGATTCTGATAAAAAAAAAATCGAAGTGCATGTAAAGAAATTCAGGTTGTAATTTTTCAAAGTTGATTTTCAAGTTTCTTGAATCAACGGAGAAGAGCTTAAAATTAGTACCTGTTTTGTCTTAGAGAAAAATGAACCATATACCTATGGCATGCAGCATATATCCAAACTTCTATATTACCTAAAACACGAGAGTTCTTAAAACACAGGAAGAATTATACGTCTACATTCAGATTTATTACTAGGTTCACCATATAGATTGATTACAACATTTTCATTAGAGTGTTGTAAAATCATCCATTACCCTGGAAAGCATCATAAAATATATTTTGTCCTTAAAGCATTATGAATTACAATTATGATTCAAGATTTTTGATCTTTTAAAGTTTAAGTCTTTAAAAATCTTCAAATTTCTTTTGCCAAACTTTCAAGTAACCAATCCTGTTTGACTCGATTCTGATAAAAAAAAAATCGAAGTGCATGTAAAGAAATTCAGGTTGTAATTTTTCAAAGTTGATTTTCAAGTTGACAGTGATCCTAGAAAAAAAATTTATGACATACAAGCTGAACCGGCAAACTATACCAACTGTCAGATAATGTCGACCTTTGGCAAAGTTTAATTTGGTTTTTAATTACTAACATATTAGCTAGTCTGACAGACGCTGTCCTGCCTTACCTATAATATATTCTATATGAACAGCAATAAAAACTGAGTTGAAAAATTTGGATTGACCTAAACTCAACTGTAAAGAAACATAATATCAAACTCGTTAACAACTAACTTATGTTTTGTTTGATTAGTGATACACTTTTCAACAACCATCAATCGCAACATGGAATGCATCAGAAAATATATGTTTGATTGTGGTTAACTCTTTGCATTTAAGAATATTATTTAATTCATTAGAACATTTAAAATTTGTTTTAATAAACCTGTAGATAAACAATTCTATTTCACTAAAAAAAAAAAAATCTAAGCCAATGTATAGGGGGGCCAGGTTAGGTCAGTGGTTAACGTACTCCCCTATGGGCTGGTACTCCGGGGTTCGATCCACATCTGGCCTTCGGTTTATTCACGCGGGAGATGAATAAATCTGAGTACTTCGTCCCTCGGAGAGGACGTTAACGAGCCTGTACGATGTCAGGTACTCGTTAAAGATCCCTACTCGAAATCCACTTCAGTTAGGCAAAATTTAAGACTCCCAATGTAGAATCACCGATCAAACAAAAAGCCGGTAAACGGCTGACGTTAACACCCGTTAGGGGACCGGTTTAAACAATAAAAAAAAATTCAAACCAAATAAATGCAAACCAATCCGACCAGTAGGGCAGGCAGGTGATTCACCATTACAAATCAAAATTTCAGTTTTTATTACAATCGGAATTTTATGAATTTTATTGCTATATGAATTATATAAATTGCTAATCTTAGGTTCAATTTTTTAATAAAATTTTATTGTTATGTTTAGCGTTAAAAAAACATGTTCTGAATTTGTAAAATGGCGTTATAACTCCCTTTTTTATCCATGTAATTTAAAAAAAAAATACTGAACTCATTCTCATATAATGTGTTATTTTTAGATATAAAAAATAAAAGGTAATGTACATGAAATAGACTATTTAACTTATTTTGTATTAAATGCTAATTAGAGAATATAATGATGCCTAATTAGGATGACTTTGATTTGTAGCTGTAATTTAATTACAGCAAATAGATATGCTCAATTTGCAATCAGATCATGAAGTCTAACAAAATAAATATTTCCAAGCTTATATTTCTTTTCCCCAATATTTTTTAAAAATTAATACTATACTGAGAAATTTTAACAGATGAAATTCTACATGAGTTTCCAAGAGTGTATACATTTTTCTTTAAGTTTCAGTGCCACATCATATATTTATAAAAATAAATATATTCTTACTATCTGTACATGATGTTTATATTCCTTTATAAACCAAGTAAAAAAAGAAAACGACACCTCTGTAGTAATATTCTAATTATTGTGCAGCATGCTTCCAATGATTGTGGGTCATCAAGTACGGATGGCTGGGCATTAGGTCCAGGTTTCATCCTATGTAGTCTACGTGGTGTAGGTATTGTAATATTAGTTCATGGTACTAAATAGTAAGGTAACCATACATTTCAGGGAAAACGTAACACAACCTATTAGATTTATTCAAACAGTTTCTTAACTGAATTAAATATTTCTATATTATAAATATAATACATTAATCAGGCTTAAGAAAATAAATTAAAACACAAACTAATTCTAGGTGATCTAAGTATTATTTCCTGAATAATTTCTCTTAATATGTATAATTTAGTTTCAATTTAATTGGAAATTTTGTTATCTAATATAAACAAAAAGTATACAAATTAAACCATAAAATATAATGTAGAAAAAAATGTGCACTTTTTCAAAATTTGTAAGTGCCCAGTATAACGAAATTGGTATGAAAAACAATATTCATTTTTATTACAAAATCAATTATTGAATTTTTTTTGGCCTACCATTAATAATAATGGCATATTCGCACAACAAAACTGCCATTGACCCAGTTTTTCTTTCAAAGTTACAGACAATCAGTCGGGGTATGTTACTATGCAATGGTAACAACTTGAATAATGCACTGCTCCAAAATGAGGGTTTACTTTTTTAAACCATATTTGTCTATAATGAAGAACCGATCACAGGTAAATAGAACAACTGAAGAAATTCATAAAAATCTAACACCGTAGTTTCTCTTTCAGAATTGATAATTGATTTAATAATCATAAGTTTCCTGGAAATTGTCCTGGGCCTTGGGCGACTACCGGGTGGGCCCCGCAAATGGTGGACAGCGGACAATCCTGTGCGACCTTTGCTCGCTATCAGGTTAACCCTTCATAACTAATAAAGTTCACAACCTCACGAGGAATGCGCACAACCTAAAATTTAGGCCATCATATCAAAAGGCTTAGTAAAGCACTTCACCTACCTTAGGGGAAAAAAAGATTCTCAGTTGAAGAGGCCAAATAAAAGGACCGTGTTCCTATTCGAGGACAAGGCAAAAAACGCCCTAGGTCTGAGGAGTCCACACTGCATATGATTTTACTTAGGTGTGATGACTCATAAGGGCAGCCTGCAGAAGCAGGTCCTAAAAAATGTTTCAAACAGGTATCGTACGGTATAAAGACTAGTATAATACCTTGTAATTATCTTAACATTCTAGATCAATTCGATACCATCCGATCCTGTATATTAAAAGCCATCCATGATGGCCCAGAGAGAGCTAAGCCTTGACTTAGTGACCTTTGTACAGGGTGGGGTGTGAAACCAGGTGGTCTATCTAACTGAGAATACTGCTGATTGCCTTTGTAACCACATAGCAAACTCAAAACAAATCACGTGAGCGAGCAGAGCTGCGAGTAGTAGGGGAGGAGAACTTCCCTCGACCACAGGTGGCTGGTGTGTATCTTCCCTCCGAAGTTCTGATGAGGCTTTAGACAATATGTTAAAATATTTAAAGCATCAAAGTAATGATCTACAGATAGCGCACTGGAGGCTTCTCAGTAAATCAATAATTAATACAACAATAAAGCTGTTATATTAATGACAAAGAGTAGTACAATATGACATGTACAATACAATATGACATTTTGCCGCTGTAGTATGAGTCCGTAAGGATTCTGGTCTTAGATCAATAATAATAATAATAATACTGTAATTGTCATAAATCATTGATTGGAGGAATATGTAATCAATCCATGAACAAGGTAGTTTTTCACAATTTTAAGTATATTTTCTTGAACTAAAACAAATAAAATGCTCATTCCTGGGAGCGATTTTACTGAAAAGACTAATATGAACTCGTTAATTTGTTTAATTAACTTGGATAGTAATTTTAATAGTTCTAATTAGTATTGAAAGACAAAATACAGTTTTAAGAATATATAGTATAGCAAAATTGCTGAAAAATCTAATTTATATACACTTAAGTTAAATTAATTAAATGTTAAACAATTTACATACTATAAGTTTACCTATAATATACCGAATTTTAATTCAATTGAGCAAAAAATACCTCTTTATTTCTCTTATTGACAAATTAACAAACCAAATTCACTCATCAACATTAATTAACATTAAATTGGTCCATATAAGTCAATATTATTTGTTTGGTAAAGAAAAACAGTTTAAGAACTTATGTTTCAAAGTTATTTGGCTTTGAAATATTAATGTTTATTAAGTAACATTTACTGGGAGCAATTATTCTATAGCGTAATTAATTTATTAGGGTAATAAAAATAGATATACAAATTTTATTTTCTAAACAAAAATATCCAAAACAAAACAACACATTTATTAACAATTGAAGGCATTTACCAAGCCCAATAGATTCAACCAGACTTATAAAGTGACTGACTGTTTTACTTGCCAGTTGTCTTCCTTGTTATTTAGAATTTCTCTGTTTTCTGGACCAAGCAGTGACTTTCCTCGAACTTTTGATTGTAAATATGATGACACCCTGAGAAGGTCACTTTTATTTAACTTTATAATGGTTTCTCTTTGTTTCTGCAATTCATCGTCACTCAGTCCAAAGAGAAAGTTGCGCAGACCAAGACTACCAGGAGGAATAGGGGAATCAATTGTTTGAAACACTCCCAATTTAGCTTCATCTACATCAGCATCACTGAAGTTTCCCCCTTGTATCCACTTATAAGAATCATTGTAAATGTCAAAAGTACTCATTACTTTTGGATCACGGTAAGAAAAGAAATTCAAAACACCCGTGGAAGAAATACTTGCACCCGTTCCATATGCACCTCCTTTTTCCCTGACTCGAGGTAATAGATATTTAGAAGTTAACAATCTCGCAAGAACTCTCAAACAGGGAAAGTCAGGATGAGAATACTCAACGGTTGGGATACTCATGGCCGTATAATTGACAGGAACATTAAGAACATGATGAATAGAAGTTTGTTCGGGTTCAAGATCAGGACCTTTAGATAATATAAAAGGAGCTTCAAAAGAACCCTTCAAACGTTTGATGAATGAATTAATAACTGGAAAAAATTTTTCTTCTGAACCTGGGAAAATATTCAAGGATACTCTTACATATTTTTTTGATAATACTGCTCCCGATATACTTTGAAATAACTCTAGAATATCAGAAATATCTGAAGATTGCGAGAGGCGCTTTATATTTTTGATATATGTCAAGCCACCAAATCTTTCTTTCATTTCAGCAGAAGAAGACACTAAAGCAGACGCTGCAGACATAGCATAATAATGACCTGCATCACATATTCCATTAGCTAGATTTGACGAATGAATTTTGATTAAAGTCGAAAAACGCTTTTCATAGGAAAAATCTGTATTATTCAGGATACTTTCCCAGAGGTCCATCATAGGTTTCACATTTTTAGCTAAACAAAATGATGAAAAGAATATTCCTGTCTCAAAAGAATTAACATCAAAAATATTTTCCGCTACATGACTGTTTAATGAAAGACCTCCAGTTCTTAATTGTATCATTTGATCAAGTTGACGGTAATCATACTTCTCAGTTCCCATTCGAGTAAGAACATAACAAAAAAGTGGAAGCAAATCTTTGGCCTGATGAGAGAGTAAGTCAACATTAAGAACTCCTCTGAAGTAGACTACACCATTCGTAGGTGCGGTGCATACTTGAATAGGAACAGACTGCATTAGGAGACCATCCAGGTTAACTCTATCTATTTCCTTTTTTAAGTCAGTAATATACAGAGTTGGAAGGCAACTAACATCTTGTTTTGATTCCTGTTCTTTAAGTAACTGCAATCCTTGCTGGTAAATTGTATCCTTATCTGAATTACTTAAAGACTGTATTTTATCTTTTAATAGTTCTTTTTCTTTTTTAATCTTCCGCTCCTCAAATCCTTCATCCGGAGACATAGTCAAAATCAACCGGTGTTTATTATCCTTAAAATATTCTTGTACTCTATCTTGAAAATATAATGGATTATCAACTAATGTACGCCTCAATTTATCTACTTGTTGAGATATTTTAAGAGCTTGAATTATATCTCCATTATGATTCCATAGAGATGAAAGTCCAAATAAAACAGACAAACCAAAATCTGCAGACTGATGCTTTATTTCTAATTCAATATTGTGTAGGATTGCATTAATGTGGTTTTCATCAAAACCTTCTTCAATAACTTTATCAACCGTCTGATAATATGTATCTATAATACGATCAAAATCAGTGGGGTTAACACCTTGAAGTCCAACCGAAAATATTGTGTCTTTTGTGTGACTTTCATAACCAGTAACAGGACTGAAGCCACCGCTAATATTTGGTTCAATAAGCGATTTATAAAAAGCTGAATTAGGACCTTTCGTTAAAAGGTGAGAAAGGATTTGCAGTACAAAAGTTTGTGGAACACTTCTTATATCGCAACAAAGGTTAGATATTGCGATAGATGACTGTTTGTTTCGATCAGCTGCCATCGGATCAACCCTACAGACCATATCTTTTCTCCTCTCACTCTCCCAACGAGGTTCTGAAGGTACTTCAGATACTTTAGAATAATCAACAGAGTCACTATGTTCGGCTAAATAATGTTTATTGATGTATTTCAAGTGATCAACTAAAGGAAAATTACCATATGAATAAAATCTGCTATTACTAGGATGGTAATACTTTTTATGAAAATCTTTTAAATCTTTATAAGTCAAGTTCGGTATAATTAAGGGATCTCCCCCTGAAATAACGCCATACGTATGACTTGGTAATATATTATTCATTAACCCTTCATAAAACAAGGTTTGATTTTCAGAAAGAGCACCTTTCATTTCATTAAATACTACTCCTTTGAAAATTAACGGAGAAGACTGATCATTAACATTAGTGTGTTCCAGTCTCCAGCCTTCCTGACGAAAGTCTGATTCCTTTAAAAGAGGATGAAAAACAGCATCTAAGTAAACTGACATTAGGTTCTGAAAATCGGTGGGATTTTGAGTTGAGAAAGGATATATAGTATAATCCGGTCCTGTCATAGCATTCATGAAAGTAGCTAATGACCTATTGATCATTTTGAAAAACGGATCTCTACATGGATATCTATGACTACCACAAAGAGTAGTATGTTCTAAAATGTGAGGTAGACCTGTGGAATCAGTAGGAGTAGTTCGGAAGCCCACACAAAAAGCATTGTTCGAATCATCTCTAGACAAATGTAAATACTGCGCTCCTGTCTTTTCATGTTTCAATTTAATAGCTATCATACTAAAATCAGAAATAGTTGCTACTCGACTGACAATAAACCCTTCAATTTCCATCCCTTCTCGTATCTCATTTTCATAAATTCTCTTCCTGGCTTTTTCAGGACTAGCTCTAGGAACATTAATAGTAGAATTCCACCTAATTAGTTTAACTTTTTGAAGTTTGCTAATCAATGGTGATCTGCATCGAATCATTTTACGTAACCTAAAATAAAAATAAATATTAATACTCTTGAAAGATAATTAAATAACACTTCACCTTTTCATTATAAAATAAATTATGAACTAATATCAAATATTATTATGCAACATATAGATTTAAAAAGAAATACGTATGAATTTAATATCTACTAAGACAAAATTAAAATGTGAACTATGACTTATGATTTCACTTCACTTCAGTTAGCAAAATCAATATCATACGATAGCTACTAGGAACTTATTATAGTTCATTTAATTAATGGGAATTAAAAAATAAATAAACAAATTTCACTATGTAATAGCATAAATGCTGATAAACAGTATTTCAAACATAATAAATCCTAAAATAATGTAAAGGTTATTAACTGGATATAATAGTGGCATTACTATCTCAAATCTGATAAAAAGCCTACCTTTCAAATTTCATCTGTTTACAATAGGTTACTGAGGTTATAAGCATGAACAGGCATTTTAGCCAACATATACAACTAAAATATTAATTAACCTAATACTCCTCGTGGTAAAAGTAAAATTAAACAGGTTCTATATTTTCGAATAGAATCTTAAGAGTCAAATTAGGTTCGTAAAAATAAAAATCATATTAAATCTTTTGTAAAAAGTGTAAACAGTTTAGAATGGTTTTCTTTCACCATAGAAAGAATTATAGCAGCAGTTAAGCGTGTCTATAGAAAAACTGATGGGTAATACAAGAAAAATCAATCATAAACTCAATGGTGATTTGTGAAAAATTTCAAATTATTTATGTTATATTCTCTTTTGAGTGACGTTGATTTACCTTTTTCACATTGATTAAGTATGTGTATATACTATTTACATATAATTTTGTAAGCATTCAGGTATAGATAGACTAATACAGTTATTCCTACAGCGAGGTCAGAATTATATTAGTAATGAACGAAGCTGAAGAGTTAATTATGTAAAACTTAACTGTCTGTGACGGTAATGATTTTTCTGATTTCAAATGTTTGTGTCCAGTGGAGGATTGGCGTCACATGATATCCCATTTCTCATTTAAAAAAATTATGGTCTAGGATTAGAATCGTTTTGAGTTCGAATATGCAATCTTCAAAAGACCAGAATTCTACCAGTTTGACTACACCTAAGATCTGATTTTAAATGTGTTCTTTAATTTATATCACCATTCATGCAAAAAAATATAGATGCATTTCCCACAAATTTAAGTAATATTATAAAATAAAAATAATATAAAATAAATTGTATTAGGATGTAGGCGGTCAAGTCAGTGTAGAACCTAAAATCACCTGTTGAATTAGCGAAGATCATTCCATATCAAAATTGAGTCAGGTGAATGCAGTCGTGATGCCAAATCTATGGAGTATGCTCTGATACTACCATGAGCAGACAGCGCTTAATAAAATCTTGAGTTTAGAAGGTTGACTGTCCAGCTTGGTTTGGTAAAAGAAAATAACATTCACCTATGCTATTTGCCTGTAAATAAAATCACAGTTTAAAAACACAAGAAACATGGCACAAAACTAAATCCACTGAAAACCTGAGAGAAACTGTCAGATGAATACTGTCCGGGGTCCCCATTACAGAATGAGTTATATTTTCAGTTATTTAAACTTGTATGCTGTTAAAACGTGGCTTTAGGGGTTGGTTCGGGACCCTTTATTAGCTATTCGGGGTTACCCTGATAGCGAAGGGTCGCACAGGGGCATTCCGCTATCCACCACCTGCGGACCCGCCTGGTAGCCACCCAAGCCCCAGGACCCCCCCTGACTAAATGTACCCCTCCCCCCCTGACTAACTTAAAGATATACATGATAGGGTAGAATAGAAATAACTGTGTTTTGTAGACTTAACGATCTTAAAACACATACCTACTTAACAACTATAAGGCAATATACACACTATAACTATAATAAGAATAATCATACCTGTTTATACTCATCAAAACCATTTCTACCCCATAGATACATAAGTTACATGAAAGAGTAGAATAGACATAGCTATGTAAATGTTGACTTATAGATCATAAAACACATACCTACTTAACAACTATAACGCAATATACACACTATAACTAAAATAAGAATATTATATTTATAAGAATTATTATAAGAATTATAATAAGAATAATCATACCTGTTTATACACATCAAAACCATTTCTACCCCATGGATACATAAGTTACATGAAAGAGTAGAATAGACATAACTATGTAAATGTGAACTTATAGATCATAAAACACATACTTACTTGACAACTCAATGTTACCTCATAAAACAGAATTGAATATCAGAATGTAATCACACCAAAAGGTATGATCTTCAAAATGGTTCCCATTCCTTTATCATTTCTGTTAATTAGGTGAGAAGAAGAGAAACAGCTACAAAATATACATTTAAAAATCATAGAAAAGCTTTTCTCTTCAACAGTTATAAGTTACCTCATTCAGTAAAATATAAACAAGTATGTAAATATACATCTACATATACCTGAAAAGAGTTTCTACAAGCAAAACGACATGAATGTTTAGAATGGTAATACTTATGAAAATATAAATTTAAAATTAATAAAACATCTAAGGTATACAAGAACCAAAACTTACCTTACACAGGAGAATAAACAAATAAGAAAATAATCAACACCTCTTCATCACTTCAAATACGTTTCTACCTCCCAAAACTACATAAGTTACATAGAAAGTAGTTTACAAATATATATGTAACTATAGACTTAAATACATCAAACACATATTCTATTCAATATATATGAGGTACCTCACACATATACCTTTGATATGATTAAAGAAACATGTAACCAAACCTCTTCCTACACATCAAGAGCGTTACTAGTCCCATAACATATGACTTACACAAGAGAGTAGATAGAAACAGTAATGCATATATAGATTTAAAAAGTATAAAACACCTATGTATTCAACGATAAGTTACCTACAGAGTAGAATTACAATAAGAATGTAATCACACATCTTCATATACCTGAAAAGCCTTTGTCATGTTTCTAGGGTAGTGGTTCTGAAACTGCTTGAAGTTGGGGAGCTCTTAATTCTACAAATAGCTAAAGGCACAATGTACAAAAATCTTCGAGAAATATTTTAATTAAATCAAATACAATACGATAGAAATAATCATTAAAAAATAAAGAAAATGAGACTTACTTTCAGTTTGTGTATTCTTCTCCCTAGGGAAATATAAATTTGATGAACCTTGGCGTCTTCTTCAGTGTTTGGGGCTAACACGTTTGGTACGAATAGGGAGGAGCTCGCATTTTTTCTTCAATCCATTGAAATGTTTTTACATCTAGCCTGTTTTGACTAAGGAATAATGTTGTTAAAATTGTAGAATTTTTACTCAGAATGGTGAGCAAATGTCATCTCGCCATTGGTAAAACAAATTCGCTGCGTATGTAATATGTTTGAGGTGAGTAGCTGTTCTTAAGAAGAAAATCGCTATTACTTATCACTCATAATAATGATGCGTTGACAAACAGAGATGTAATGCGTAAGGTGATTAATTTTTATGTCCGGATATATCATTCTGAATCTCTTGGAGACACCTAGAAATCCCACACACACGCTATGAGATTTCACTTAAAGTTTCACTTAAAGCCCTAACAGATCACAATCGGTCTGGGAAGAACAGTGGAAGTAAGAGGATTTCGAAGAGTGTATGAGGATGAACATATCCTTAGATGGGTACTGTAATAAGCCAAACACATAAACCTGATGATTGATTACATGCAAAACACAAAACATGCCCACTAACCTGTGTACAGGTATCCTTTCGTCTGTACCTGCAACAGTACACACATGTTGATATTAATTCAATGGTTATATAAAATATTGTGGAATATTTGTCAGTCATAGTTATGACTAGTCATAATCAAATAATTCTGCTATACGTCAAAGTTATATAATTAAAACATAAATCAGTTCAGCACATTTCATAAAGTCTTTTTTTCTAATTTTCTTCATATACAAAGAGACATATTACATATTAATTATTCGCATTATTATATCCTAACATCTCTTCCAATTGTATTACAGATATATTTGCTAATCGCTCTTCATGAAAAGAAGAGCAAATAATCACCACCTGATAATTGTTGACCTTCTGATAGTTTGTTTTTTGTTCCATAAGAACAAGGGTAAGGAAAATGAAAGGCAGTCAGTGACAATCAGTGCTGATTCAATCAATTGTACTGTACACCGACAGTCGCTGTGTAGTAGAATGGAAAAGAAAAATAAACACACATACAACTGTCAACTGAGTTGGTGTCCTTTGCTTTGCACCCCCAAGTCCAATTGACAGCACCCTCGTTACGGCACTGCTGTCAATGTCTAAAGTGTACCACGAAATCTGTTTTGTTACATTAGTAAATAAACTTGTATTGGAGCACTTACTATTAAAAACAAAATATGCATCGCGGACTGGTTCAGTTCAATAAATAACAAAATGTACTTTTTATATCAAATTTTATGATAATATCACGTATTTTAGGTTTGTTTGATATCGGTGAATAAAAAAGAAGCAACTTAATAAAGTTAAAGAAGAAAGTTAACTACCATTTAATTGATTGAATATAATTTAACATATATGAGTTAATTTGGGTGAGTGAGAAACTCGAGTTTTAACAAAAGTAAGAAGTAAGATCTTTATTAGTTGACCGCCTCCGAGAGCTTACCGTCGGTAGGGCCACCACTAACTTATGTATTGATACATAGTTAAATAGTACTGTTGATATAAAATATCATGTGACATTATCTCCGAAGAAAAAAAAAAGTAATATACCTTCGCATTATATTACCTTGGTGCATTGTCGGCCATGTTTTTTTTTTTAACGAAGAGTAATCGTGGACTGGTTCAGTTCAATAAATAAAAATGTACTTTTTATATCAAATTGTATGATAATAACACGTATTTTAGGTTTGTTCGATATCGATGAATCAAAAAGAAGCAACTCAATACAGGTAAAGAAGAAACTTAACTACCATTTAACATTTAATTGATTGAATAATTCAACATATATGTGTTGATACATAGTTAAAAGATTAGCTTTGACATAAAATATCAAGCGACATTATCTGTGAACAAAGAAAAATGGTTGAATTTACCTTGGCCTAAGCCACAGTGCACTCTCCACCATGTCTCTCTGACGAAGACTAGTCGCGGACTGGTTCTGGCATGTAAAAAACTTTAGGGAGTCCAGAAGTTCACTTACGCAGTCCTAGAACAGAGTAGCCAACCCCATTATGACTGGTCTTTACTTCATTATAAGATCAAATAAATTTGTTAAATTTTGCTTAACAATTGAAATTTTCTAATAGTTATTTTATATGAAAGTTTTCTTTTTACACTATCCAGTAATAAATTTTATACTTATTGCTCTATGGTTTACATCAATAAGGAATTGAGAATAAATTATAATTTAAAATATAGCATTTTTAAAATCACTTCCAGAAATAAGTTCCATTAAACATATTAAATTTGTAAATATCTTAAAATAAAAAATGTGTGTATAATACATTTGACTACTTTCCATGTTCTACATGGATATGTTAACCTTCTCATAGTCATTAATATAATTTCTAAGTATAGACATTTGGACTAGTAACTTTTGATTCCTTAATATAAAAGATTATACTATATTAATAATCTCTCTAAATGAAAGATTTTAACCGAATTATTGTAGAAAGTATAATTTGTGACAATATAAAAAAACTGAAGCAATGCACTTAACAGTACTGTGAGTAAATATATTATCAAATTCATTGATAATCAATTTAATTAATTGAATATTCTATTGTGGATTTCTTCATTATTCAAATTATAAAGAGAGTATAATCAATAATTATAGATTTGGGTAAAAATATTTGTAATTCGTGATTGAAGGTCTCCACACACAATAGAGGGATTTTTAAACCTTCAAAATAAGTTGAATTGCAAAGGACTTCATTTGTAGGAGCAACAATAACAGTTCATATTTCAATTAATTCATTTTAATGAATGCCTGCAAGTATTTTGTTGGTTGTGATGAAAAGTTATCGATATTAAAGCTGTTGAAAAAAAGTTTGGAGTGGTCATTTTTAAACAATGTTTATACACTATTAATTGTATCAATACCCATTGCAAACATAAAATATCTTTCTTTTTTAAATGACAATCGCAATATGAAATTTATTTCTCGTCAATAACTTAAGTAAGTTACACATCTTAATTTACAATGAATGTCTAATTAATATTATCTCATCTTCAGGAAATCTAAGTCGTCATATGTTTCATATATATAATATACAATGCTTAATACCATATTATTAATGAAGTATGAACATGTTCATCTTTAATATGATATATATCAAAGATATTCTGTTTAATTAATGCAACTAAATTATACGAAAGAAGCACTACTTTCATAATTCATTTTAAAAACTTAATGGAAATAATATTTCTTCATTCATCTTAAATTATAGTAATTGTAAAAATAAATTAAACAACAATATTTTAATTAGTTTAGCATATTTCTAGTCAAATAGGTATAATGTAAAATATTCTGTAGCAAATATGTACTATTAATAAATAGATAATTATACTTCATAAATAAACCACAATAACCATTTTAAATCTTTTTTTAACATTATGTTTACTCCACAAGAGTTTATTTTAGCAAAAAGATAAACTCTTGGTTTGTGTTAACAAAAAAAATGCAATTTATAATTCAACCCATTATATTTATTGAAAGTAATGATCTAATCATTTTCATATGTCATTAATATTAAACTATTTAAGTACTTATGATACTGCACAAGCACGTTAAAACGAAAATCGTACATACTGTTTAAAGTTATCATTGTATTAAATGTCAAGTTGAGTGAATAAACTAAATGATTAAAACCTTATTATAAGGCACTCCCGAAAGCGTAACACTTTACTGGAGAATAATGGCAACAGTTTTGTTTTATTTATCGCTTTCTTAAAGTAAAAATTATTAACATAATTTTCAACAATTTTAGCAGTTGATTTGTTTAGTTACTTCTTTAAGAAATATCTGTTTTGATCTATGCTCAACTGTACTATAATTTCTTGTATTGTCAAAATCATGAATAATCAATTTAGCTAAATGATTTTTTCAAATGTGGTAGGCTTCATTTTACAATTGTTACTATAAGCTTTTCTGTAAGAGGTCGATAAGTAGATAATAATAATATTGACGACGTTACATCATTCAGATTATTATTCTTTTTCTGGCAAGTATAAAAACTTTACCTTTAATATGTAGTTAGAGGTGGTTAGTGGTATAACTAACCACCATCTGCTTGTTTGAAAATTATACTTGTATGTAATATTGGCTTGAATAATTCATCTTGCTAGTTATTACTAGAATTCAAAATATTTTCACAGTAATTAACCTAAGATTCCTGTTGATATATAGTTGTGCATGTTTCAACATTACAATACAACTGACTTAGAATAGACTAGTAAATTACAACCAAGGAATACAACCTCTTGTATATGCAACATTTTAGTTACATATATTATGCATTTTTTTATTTACAATCAATTTCAATGTAACAATATTATATTCAGTGAATTTTTCTTAAATGATTACTAGACATTTCATGTAACGGTTCATATATAACATGATAGTATCCAGCCAAAGAATGTTTAACAATATTTCTTGTAACTCTGCACAAACTAAACAGATCTAACATCATGCTAAATCACTGATACATAATAATTATTTTCTTGAAGTTATCCTATAAAGAGAAGCATCTAATTATCTTTCGTCCCTTCGTTACTATTAAATACTATACAGCATTCTGGAAATCTCATCTGACCCGATTTCTATTTTTTTCATTTGGATATTATTTGAAATTGGCTTCTGTATATCTTTTGATATAAGTTGAATAGGCTGATTTGTCTTATTTAATTGAACGGCAAAGAAAACTGAAATGAGTATGAAACATTCTAAGAATAAAGATATATTAATTAGATTTTGAATCTTTCCTTGTTTGTAAAATATATTTATACATCCATCTGTAAGTAAACGTACAGCACTATGTGTGACTCGAAAAACTATTTTCACAGAAATGGATTCCATATTTGATTAGCTCTTAAGTTACTTTAAAATTTGTTGTCACTCTGAAAATTTATCTTATTATCATTATTTATTATGTATACTATAATTTACATACATATTATGTGATATTTTTATAAATGAACTATTTTACTAACTAGCATCGAAATGTATAATAATTTTATGAAAGACCAAATAAAACATAGTTCAACATTGAAAACATAATTTGAAAAATAATAAATGAAGTTATCCTGCATTTTAAATTAAAAATTATCTTAAAACAACATTTTGTTCTTACATGTTTTTAACATTTTTCAGACAAAATAGGAATATTCTCAAGTTTTAAATGAGAATCTTTGTCTTAAATCCTCAATGTAGAATGTAGAAGGTCAGATAAACTATGTAAAAGATCCACTGGCTATTGGAACAAAAGCCATGATCTGTTGTAAGAGATATTTCGTAATACTGCTGTAGTTATACTAATGATATATTATGCATCTGTGGTGATATACAAAAAAAAGCATATATATTGATAAGTGGATCAATCACTATCTCTACAATTTCCAGGAATGAAAGACTAATATACATCTCCCATTTAGACATTTATATTATGCCAAAATGGGACAATATATATTACTAGCAGAACTACCCGGCGTTGCCTGGGACAAAATAAGAAAATAATGAAATTATGGCTAAGTATTGAATGAAGCAAAGAATCTAAACTTCTAAGTATATATTTCTATCAGAAATTCTATAACAGTACAACATATTTTCTAACAAAACAAAACTTCATAACATCTTAACAAATTAAGTTTCTTATAAACAGAGACACATTCCATTATTGAGGTTTAATCCCAACTAAAATTCTGATACAAAAAACATTTAATTTTTGTCAGGTTTAGGTTTGAGCTTTAAGAAGGAAGAATTTAAGTTAATATTTATTCTATCAAATCATAATAAACATATCAGAGTACTTCATGATAAACAACATTTTTTGTCTTATCTTCTGGTGCAAGGATGTATAAATTTTTGGAACTGCCAACTCTTGAACATCCTACATATAACTGTCCATGAGAGAAACATGGTTCAAGCAGATGCAAGCCAGCAACTGAAAGAGTTTGTCCTTGCGATTTGTTAATGGACATTGCGAAACTTAGTTTGACGGGAAATTGTAGACGCTTGAAATTGAACGGAACATCTGTTGGAATGACTGGAATTCTTGGGATAAAGACATCCTGCCCTTTACCACGTCTCTGTATCAGTGCGCTTGGTTTCCCTTTCTTATCTCTCCTGAAGACGGTTCAACCGAAAATTAGAGACTGTAAGTGTGTGTTTTTAATTTCTCTACGTTTCTTTATGTACATTGAACTGTATTTGTCCATTTCGGATCGTATTTTCATCAAAAAAGTGTATATATATATATATATATATATATATATATAACACAACTTTATTTTACAAAATTAATACTGTTACTTTTGTAAATTGAAATGTCCTTTATATACCTTTCCAAATTTAGTCTAAACATTGTTCTTATTTTATTTTTATTTTTCAAAGAATTGCACCATTTTCATCTGGTATTTCACCATAATTAGAAGTTATTGCACCATAACTTGGGGGATTGCCTCTGGTACCCCCTTAGTTTTGTTCATTTACCCCCAAAGACCTCCCATGCCAAGTTTCAGCCCAATTGGTCCAGTAGTTTTGATTTCTATAGAGAACAAACAGATATATAAACAAGACACTACGAAAATATATATTAGATATACCCAAGAAGTATGATATTATGTTTACTTATAGTAAAGTTGGGTGTAGGCCACTCCAGATTTCTTTTTACTCTGCTATTTGAATCTATGGAACTGTTCATGGTTGATTCATAGAGATGATAGTCTTGTTCGAGTCACAATCGATTAAAAAAAGAAAATGTCCTTTCCTGTGTAGATGTAATATTAGCATGAAAATCAATAATCTGCTGATATCGCTTAACTAATATGATTATTTCCTTTTCTAATTAAACAAAATGTTTTTAAAGACATCTGTGTTACAAATAATTTCCTATTACTCAGAATAAAAAATTATAATATTCCACATAGAAAATATAAATATAATTTTAGTACTATTACATTATATAGTGTTACCATATCTTTATGGTGCAATTTACCTACACCATATTTCAGGTCTTAACCCTCCCCTCAAAGGTATTGAATAAACTTCCAACAAATACATGTTTGTTATTACTTGCAATGATTATTTATTTTCTGTTAAATTGTTTACTATGAATAAGATAAAATTAAAATAATATTGGACAAATAATCTTTTTAAGATGTTTATGGTAGCTAATCTGCATGTTTTTCAGTAGGTATAGCATGTTTTAACAATAACACATTTTTTATATAATTAAATATTATCATTATTATTGTTGTATGTGCTGACAGCATGGAGGTAGTCAGTAACATTATTATAGAAATAAGCCATCTTACGTTAAGTTCAACAACATATTCATTACAGAAAGTTCTTTCAACTATTGGATGACTTTCCAGGTTTATTACTCCATTAATGTCATCAAATGTTCAGATTCATTGTGAGTTTATCATAAAATGTTTAACTTTCCACCATTTTTCAGAGTCTTAAAATTCAACTTAAAATGTTTACGTTTCTAGAACTACTGGAATAGTGGGAAAGAATTAGGAGCCATTTTTACATAAAGTATGATGAAGTACCTTTCTTATGGTTCAATATGGCCCTGAAACATAGTTTTAAACATCATAAACTATACATGTCAAATTTCATTAAGATGTGTCGAATTATGTTACTTGGTAGTATGTAAAGAAAATTTGGATTCACATCCACCCACATCAATGTAGGTATCATAAAAAAATATGAAAAATACATTCATGGGACCTCAAAACGTATATATCCCAAAACTATATATTGCAATAAGTTGTAATAAATATTTTTTAATCCATAAGATTTCATCTTTCACTTCAAGGATTCAGAATGTGATGAAAATAGATGAACACTTATCAGAAAGTAGATTTTTAAAATTATTTGATTGTTGGTAAACACTGGGTATATATTGGAAAGCAATTAGTTAAGAGGTTTACGTCTTATCAGAGTTATCAGTGTTTTGTTGTTGTCATTGGAGAACTGTCATGTCTCTATTTTTAGCCCTTCAACATTTTGGGCCTATCTTTTCTTAATTGTTTTAAATGTTTACCTGACACCTTATATCGTAACTACATTTTTTATTATTCAACCAGTTGTGATGACTTTGCTTAATAACAATAATGTTAATCTTTTGCAAGTAATAAAACATCATACTAGCGATGTAACTTCTGTTGATTTTGGAATAAACTCCCTTTTGTGTACAGCCTCTGGGTAAATTTTCTTTATTTTCAAAATTGTTTCAGTTTAGGATAGGTCTTCAGTTTTATTTATGTGATTAGCTCTGTAGTATTGTATATTAATTTTCCTGTAAGATTGTTATTTTCATTAGATGTTCCTATTCCAAGTAATGAGACGATTTTATTGAATAAGTTTAAAACATTCTAAACATACTTAGAAATTAAAACGTATTACTGGATTTATGAATGTAGATATGTCAAATGAATGTGTATGTTCTTGTTGTGATAAATCTGAATCACTATAATGATTAGAGAATAATAGTTTTCTTGAGAATTTGAGGTATTTTTGATTGATTTAATTAATGAGCATGATGGAGTTTTAAGTTTTAACATTTTGGTGTAGACTGATTTGTGTGTTTCTTTCAAAGGGATAAGAATGTTGTTGTTTGGGAGTGGAAGGCAGGCACAGGTTACTCTCCTCTGCCGTATTCGCCACTCGTCGGACACAAGTATGCTGTCACATGTGTACGATTTTCTCCATCTCCAAATACATTGTTGGCTTCATCGTCTGTTGATGGTTACACAATTATTTGGGATATAAAGGTATTATTAATGTAAAATGAGAGTGGATGAATATGATAGGGAACTCAACTGTTTCTATTTATTAATTTAGAAATAGTTACTGTTTAAACTTAACCATGCTTAATCATAGGTTACTGTTGTTGCGTACTTATTGAAGGTACTTATGGTATACAAGTTAGAAAAGAAAATTAAACTAAAATATTAAACTTTGTTAAATGTAACATAAATAGCTGTTTAACTTAATTTATGTTTTTAACAATGTTATTTTGCACTGATTTGCTCTTAAGATATTACTAATAAGGTAATTTCATTCAAGGTGATGGGGTAGTTTAGTTAACTTCCAAATAAAATTGAAGTTGAAATATTTGACGTCAAACATTTTTGTTAAAGTTTATTGATTTGCAAGTATAATATGGTTCCGGTTTATTATTGAACTTTCTTACGTTATGGCAGTGTTTCTCAAAACTGTGGGCTACGAGGAGTGGAAGATTATATTCAGATCTTTAAAAAAAAAACTGTTGTGATTTCAGAAATTATTACTCACCGAGTATGTGGTTTCATATCTGAACTAGGTCTTTGATACTTGACATTTTAAACTAGAAGGTAAATTCCTTATTCTTTTTTCAGATAAAAGAGTTGTTCTTTATGAATTTCTATACTGTTAATCTCTTAGTATTCGCTTAGCCAAAAATGACTACTGTTATTTTTTTTAAAGCTGCTGGATATATTTTCCTTTCAGGAACACCTTTTCCATAAATTGATGTATTTCATTTATGCTTTGCAAAATTCATAACTAAATCAAATGTAAATACTTATTTATTTCATCCGTAATATCAATATCGGAAAATTATTTTAGAAACATGGTAATAATTTTATTACTTTTTATTGATGATATATTAATTTTGGCAATGAAAAAATATTGTCTCAGGAAAGGAAGTATACCATATATTACTATTCCAGGTCTAAACTTTTGAAGTTCCTCAAACTTTAAAATAATTCTGTATTTCATAAGTATTTTTCCATATTAAAAGCAAAGGTTTAACGCAATGTTTTAATTTTATTTAATTGATAGTTTTGAACGCTAAGAATTTTTGAAAAACTCTACATTATAATAAACTGAGAGTAGCATGTAGAATAAAAGTATTCCCTATTTCATGAATGTAAGGTGCTTTAAGCTATAAATAGATTTTTATAAGTTGGCCAATTTAATACAAAGGAATAAACAATCATTGTTTATATTCCTTCAATAACACATTCAATAAACTGAAATTATTTTTTTTGTTTTCGGGTTGATTAATCAATGATGACTCTTTTTGTTTTAAAAAAAATAAATCTATCTGTGCTCAAGAATTCATATAATTTTATGAGCTTTTCATTTTAAATTTTATAGATAATATTAGTGTTTTTTTCGTTGACATTCGTTTTTCATTTATATGCACATAGATTCTACAAATCATGTACCACCGATATGCAAAACGCCAAACAAGATTTTTACCTAACATTACTTAGTGTTCCATCTTGGCGGGGTTCCTCGGCCTGGTGAAAGCTTTTGTTCTTATTTGGCAAAGTTTCATGTATAAACTAAATTTTACCATGATTATATTTTAGTTGAACTAATAACGTTCGTTTTATCAACTCGTTTCTTTTCATATTTACCTGCCTGATCATTATTTAGTGTATAATTATGACCTCACGAAACCTCTTCCGTTATTCACCCTAAACCTACTTTGTAGTTACAAACGTATCATACGAACAACACCAATATTACCTTCAAGTACATGAATGAGATTTCAAAAAGTATCTCTATTTTTCAAGGAATAGTTCCTTTTAGTGGAATTTTATGATAAATTCTTATTAAAAGTTTATGGGCAAATTCGTGAGAAGATATTCAATTCCGTCTGTCAGAGTCATACCTTAGAGCTCAGATTAAATGCGTACGTCAAATCTATTTTTCTTATTAAAGAAAAAAAAGATCTATCTACAAATTACTAAATAAGTATACCACTCAGTGATTCTAATACACCTGATAAATTATACAACTCCAAAACGGTAAAAAAATTAGTTTACTTTCACAAAAGGACCAGGTAGTTCAGAAGCAACTTATCTGGACTAGTAAATCTGGGGTTCAATGCTTACTCAAGCTCTCGATTTATTCAAGCGATAGGTGAAAAATCTGTGCATGATGTCCCTCGGATAGATCGTTAAGCAGTGGTTCCCGAGCCTGTACGGTGTCAGATATTCGTTAAAAATCCCTTCTCTAAATACACTTGAGTTAAACAAAATTTAGGGCTCCCAATGCATAATGGATTGCCACTATAACCTGGCTTAACTAACTAACCTTGTTTTTACAACTTCCTTCAAGTAAAGTTCATGACAAGTACCTAAGAAACGAAACGATCAAATGATCAATCACTTAGCGACATACAGCTCCAGTCAAAGCTAAATCTATTACTATAAATTACTAAACGAAATACTATAGTTAACAGGTTCAATAAAAGTAAACCTCATGTTACAATATCAGCAAACGAGAGTAATATCAAACATAACTTTATGAAAGACTAATAACAGAACACCAGAAACTATCGATTGATATTCTTGTACAAAACTAAACTTTTAGCGTAACAATTAGAACGTCGGTTGAGATGTGAGGACTGCTGGCTTGTAATGT
Source organism: Hermatobates lingyangjiaoensis (assembly GCA_026182355.1). NCBI lineage: Eukaryota > Metazoa > Arthropoda > Insecta > Hemiptera > Hermatobatidae > Hermatobates > Hermatobates lingyangjiaoensis. The sequence continues at coordinate 4,511,160 of JAPFBL010001923.1, read as the reverse complement.
TTTGATATTTTTTAGAATGGTCTTTGTCTTCATTCTCTTACTCAATCCGGTGGTGGTGGTGTGAGGATATGTTCATTCTCTCCTGATGGTACCTTCTTAGCAACAGCAGGTGAAGCAGGAGTAATCTGCCTTTGGCAACTTTCAAACTTCTCACTTGTGAGGTGCATCCCCATTTTCTAAATTTAATCTAGAATTGACGTGATGATTAATTAAAGCTTTATGTGTGAATATGTTTCTGTCGTTAATCTCTTACTGAACTCTGTACTAATAGAATAATTGTGAGTTTTATTTTAGTAGTATTGTTTAATTTGAGTAACTTCAGAATAGTTTAAAAAAAATCAGTTCTTCAATGAATTAATAACGTCACCTGTATAATTCAGTTACCTTCTTCAGGTTATAAACTTCAACACACTAATACATGTTTACGGTGGAAATGAAGTTTTTGATCACTGCACAAAGCTGTTACAATTCATCCACAGAGGTAGGGAAAGGTGAAAGTGAACTATAAGTTAACTTCTCTACATGTACAAAACCTACAAATGATATATAATACTAGGGCAGGTGAAAAAACTGTAGGATAGACTACCTCATTAACCTTTATTTATAACGTCTGGCACCTTAAGAGTTTATTGTGAAATGTACTTCCCGGATTTCCTTATACTCGTTCCAAGTTGTGATATTCATACCATCCAGTTATAACGTAACTTTCTTGTGCTTCCATATAACTAAACCTCCAGTGCACTTTTTCTTTTTCAGCATCTTCATTTGCTTATTAATTTCATTTTGATTTTTCTCAACTTATATTTGTTGAATAAAGAGCTTGTTCCTTAGTTTTGAATAGTTTTCTCTTTTTCATTTAATCTTTTTTGTACTTTACTATAAGTAAAGTATAATAATCATAAAAAAAAATCAATCTGGAGATTTGGACGGAATCACATGTTTTGAGATTCGCAGAGTTATTTGTTGATGTTTTTTCCATGATGTCTGTGTTGAGTGTGTATTCAAATATTTTTGGAGATGCTGCAGTCCACACCATTTGATGGACCAAATTCATGTTTTACCATAAATAAGTCTCCATACGATTATACGCAAAATATGACAACTATTAGGTTTTATATTATTAATAGTTAAGTACTGATTTATTTCTACTTGCCAGGACTCATATCTAGCTTACATTAAGGACGGGATATAATCATAATTCATTTTACAGAAGAATTGATGGCCACGATGAAGAGAGTGTTCAAGGTGCAAGTTTTTCTCCGGATAATGTACTGTTTATTTCAGCGGATGTTACAGGTATCAACTAGACAAATAAGAAGATATGCAATATTTTTAAGTATACATGGTTTTATTTATAATGAACTTAATATACTAGAATGGGAATGCTAATTTATAGAGAAGAACTTTAGTTATCTTAGACATATTTTAAAACAGGTGATGACTTTTATTTTGTAATTAGATTATTGTAGTCCAGTTTCATCAATATTACAGGAGTTATCTGTTATCAGTTTATTTGTTTTTGGGATTACAGCTTTTTTTTTTTTCATTAATTAGGACGTTAGGCTATAAACTAAGTATCTTCAGAATGATGTATTCAATTTAGTAATAGCATTGATGCTAATTCTGATGACTTCTAAAATAATTATTTCTATTCTTCTGTTATACTATTCATACTTCTACCCTTGTAGCGATAAAATGGAAAGCACAAGGGAATCTCCAGCTTTAATATTTCATTATATTATTATAAAAATCAGTAAATCTGTAGATGTTCGACCGGTACAGCTTTAAGTAGGATGCACTGAAAACGCGAAACTGATTGAATATCTACAACGATTCACCATCGTATGTAGTATTTGCCAACCTCTGTGGTACTAATAATATGCATATATTTAATATTTCACTCACCATGTTCTTAATTCAAAACCTAATATACAATCAGGTAGTACTATAAGAATAACCTGATGGACTGATTTGTCATGTTGATTTGATGTTTATGGATAACAGGAGAATCTTAGCGCATCCAACATTCACTGCCAATGCCATATTGCATTTGACTGTTGTTGCGTGTTATAATCCCATCAATTTTAATCCTTCAAGAGGATTAATTTGTAGTGTTTATAATTTTTCTTGTTGACTATTATTATTGAAGTAGATAAGCTTATTTAATTTCAAGGGTCATATGTGAGTGGTAGTTTAGGGAGCACATGTTATCTTAAGAAGTTCAATTTTTGTTAGTTTTTTGTATAGAAAAAATAAAATTCATAAATAATTTAAGTGACTCAATTTTAAATATATAATTATGTTGTTATATAGAATAATGGAGTAGAGCAATAATTATTAGAATTTAAAATTGTTTTATCAATATAATCAATCAGTTTGAAAATCCAGAACATGATGTATATCACACTACCCTTTTTTATTAAATTTAATGATTAGATTCACCTGGATAGAGTAATATTTACTGTTGGTTTTAATTTCTTTATTGATGTTTTCATTTATTAGGTTTTGAATACCAGTTGATGGGAATTTTTACACTTCGCAGGAATAATTATGTATTTCAGGTACATACAAAGTGTGGGTGACGAATTCAATAATTGATGACAAAGAGCCTCATTTTGTGACTGTTCGAGATGCACATGATCTTGGAATCAATTCCATTGAGTTTTCTTCTCAGCATAGTATAATCAATAGTAAGTTATTTCATTCATGATACGACTGTTTGTGTATGTTTGAGTTAATTAGGAGTATTGAAGAAATTTAAACTTTTTTAACTATTATTCCTTATAATTGACAACTGGAAATGAAATTACTAAGTAACCACGCGTGAAACGGTTAGAGTATTTTATTCTATTTGTATGAAAAACGAAAAGGGTACCACTATATCAAAAAGTTTTACAACCCAGAGTTTCATATAAAGACAATTGTAGATATTTAACAGTAACTGTTTCTTTAATTTTGCACTTTTCGCTTTGTCAGCCTGGTTGAGCTTAACATAATGATAAAATAAACATGAATGTTAATGATTTATTAAAATTGAATTTTAGTAAAAGTATGTTTAATATTATAATTCCCAGGTGATGATGGGATGACTGAAAGGTCGTACATAGCTGTGAGTTGTGGAAATGACAACTTAGTCTGTGTGTGGCAGTTGACAGTAACTCATGAAACTAAGTCACCTCATTTAATAGTCATCAACCAACCTGTGCTCTTGAGTCAATTGAAAGGACATCAGTCTGCGGTATTATCTGTTCGAATAAGTCCTCTGGGAGACCTGTTGGCTACTACTTCTATCGATAAGACTACTAGGATATGGCAGGTTCGAAAAACATATATTTATGCATTTAAGTTTTTGATTGTAATTAGTAGTTTGAATGTAAGTTTGGTTAGGAATAAAAGTCATTAAATATTTTAATCAAGAATAATATTATTTTAAGGTAGTTTATTGTTCGTTACATGATTGATATGAATTGTTTAATGGACAAAAACATAGTTAAAAAAGACCCTTTAATTGGTTTGTATCAGAAAAGGAAATGATACCTGAGTAAATTATTTATTAGTCAGAAATTTTGTCACATACTGTTTTCTGGGAAAATGTGATCCATATATTAACTAGTATAATCCATATTTGTATGGTAATAAATTATTTGAGTTTAGTATTTTAATATCAAATTCATGTGAAGTTGTTTAGTTTTTAAATTTTCAGACTACAATCCTAGTGGACATTGAAAACCATGAAAATAATTACATGATTCCACATTGATAACGGAATTCCGGTATGTAGGGAAAATGCGTTCTGGGTGACTACACTCCTTCAGTCACAACTTTTATTAATTTACTAAATTTAATAAACATTAACAATATATTACAAGAAAATATGGAATGAGCTGACTGATCACCCAGGACTTTCCAAGAGTCCTGGGAAAGTTTTGTCATCTTTTTCTTTTTGTATTGATGTAGCCCTAAAGATGTCTCTGAATATAGACGAAACATTGTCTTAAAGGTTTTTTCCTGTTTAACGCTAGACCCAACGTCGATAAAGAAAGAAAAATATTGTTATATAAATATGTATATATATTAAAATGCTCTGATTTCGTATATAACCTTACTTATGTTTTGATTGTATATCTGTGTTATTGCAGATAATGTACGAGATATTGTCATGTATGTTATGTAAACAGTATCAGTATTGAACTAACAAATCAAATTATCTCAATCTGTACTATGACTATGGACTATTTTTCAATTTTTCTTTTATTGGTTTAATAATTGATAGCAAATAGTATTTGTTAGTGACAGCCAAATTTCTGAGCATAACACTGATCGTCATATATAGTACAGTACCATGTTTGCTTCTTTTACTTCTTAATGATGTGTTTGCCATTTTATAATTGATTTTTAATTAAATTGATTGTTTCCAGATTTCATCAGAAAAATGTCTGAAAGTATTAGAGGGTCACTCTCGGTATGTGGCATGCTGTGCATTTTCCAAGAACCAAACTCTTTTGGCTACGGGTAAATAAACCTTGAATTATTTCCTGCAAAATAATATTGGCTATCTTGGAGATTACGACATTTTTCCTTGTTTTTTATTCCTCATTTTTTTCACTTATGCAAATAAAGAAAATGATAAGCTGGCACATTTTGACTGGGACCCTCGTTCAAAAGTTGTCTTTTCATTCTATATGATGGTAATAAATTGAATAGTGATTTTGTAAAATATATTATTGCTATGAGCAGCTACTATTTTAATTTAATTTTCAGTTACACTATGTCAAACTATGTATATCCTAATTTTTTTTATCTTTTAAATCATTTTATTTACTGACATCTATTGTGTTACCCATTTTTTGTTTCTAGAGTCACTTTTTATTATAGATTTGTTTTCAGGTTCAAATGACAAATCAGTTCATCTGTGGGATTTAAGTGGTGAATATGACATAGACTCACAGCTGGTACGATCTTCTAGTAAACCAGTTCTCACGGTAAGTTCACAAACATCATTTAAATGATTTACTCAAATAATGATGTACTATAGGTATCATTTGTCTGATTTGTTGGTGAGCTATATGCCAATCTCTTCATTGCTTGATAAGGAGTTACTACGACATGTCTTTGAACCTATTATTTTTTTCTTTGTTTTGTTGTATCGTCCTTCAGGTAGAACTACGTATGTTCTCGTATTTTGACATTTTTTCATATATATAGTCTTTATTTACCTTTAAAATATAGAGCTTTTTCTTCAGAAGATGACAGATGTTAAAATATTGAAGGATTCAAAAAAGTCGTTTCTTTTTTCTTGTGTTTGATTCATCTTTACGTAACGTTTAATTATATATATTTGAAAATAATACAAAACTTAGCCAATACCTGTTTCTTAACATGCTTCTCGGTTTTCCTAAATAACACTCGTTACATCATCTACCATAGTTAGCCCTGAAGATGTCTACAAATAAAGACGAAACTTCAAATAGCATAAAGGTGTTTTACTGTTTGACGCTAGACCAAACCTCGATAAAGAAATAAAAAAAAAGACGAATAGATATTTTATCCATTCGTCTTCAGGGCATGAATGACTTCTTGGGAGAATTTTTTTCGTTTATAAAAGCCAATTGAAGACAATAGGGGTTGTATATATTAAGTTCATAATAAGCAGTTTCTTAATCCTGAGAGGTGAGTGGCCTCGCGGTTTGAGTGACTACCTGCGAAGGCTACTTCGAACTTGAGAAAAACAACCCCCACTATCTTCAGATGGCTTATATAATCGAAAAAAATTCTCCCAATAAGTTATTCTTGTCCTGAAGACAAATGTGATCATTTTAAACATATCGAATACAGGAAATATGCTGCTATTCTGTGGGTTTTTATGAGGATATAAGAAGAGCATATGGTTGTGATGTCTATGAAAAAGGTTTTAAATAAAAACCGAAACGTTGGCAATGAGAGTTTAATTTGAACTTGAAGAACTGGCAGAGTCCTGATAAACTTTATTTTGTTTCTACTTTACGGTCGATACTTTTATCGACATATATATATATATATATATATATATATATATATATATATATATATATATATATATGATCAAACCACAATAACAAATGAGAAAACAAGACTAAGATCTTTCAACCGTAACAAGCGGTCTTCGTCAGAGTCAAAAACCCAACTGATTTGAAAAACCCAAACTGATCAGTTGGGTTTTTGACTCTGACGAAGACCACTTGTTACGGTTGAAAGATCTTAGTCTTGTTTTCCTATTTTCTTATTTCTTATTTCCTTATTGTGGTTTGATCATTGATTGTTATTTCACGTGTTTGTGTGAAATATTTATATATATATATATATATTTTGCGTATAGTTCAGATACAAAAAAAAGTAATACAGATAGTAAACCAACACACTTACAATCTTTAATTTTTGATAAATCTGTCTTCAGAAAAAAAGTAGAGGGAGCCAAAGAAACATCGGAAGGTAATTATTAGAGATAGTAAATGTGTTTTTTTACTATGTTGTTACTTTTCTTTGTATTTAAACTTTTGTTGTCCAGTTGGGACGCGTTTTCTGAATTTAAATCGAATATGTATATGAATTAAAATGACCAGATATATGAATATTTCCAGAAATCAGTTTATAAATTGCTTGCAATTGGCTACATTATAAACCGTATTTTGTGTTCAGCGTAATATTTGCTGATTACAGGATTTTATTTATATTGAACTAAGAATTTATATTTTTTTAACTATAACTTTCAGGTGAAATTAGGTGGAACCAGTGATTCCAGGGGTAGGGACTGGGATGTCAATGTGTATCAAAAATTGAATCTTCACACTGCGGGTATTAATACATGCAGTTTTGGTGACAAATTCTTAGCGACGGCTGGAAGGTTGTTAATTATTTTCTAATTGTTGTATTAGTGTAATGAGACACATTTAATTTGTATTGAAAACAAAATCATTTATTATTTTTCTTAAAAATATTCTCTCTGTCTGGTTTATTATAATAAACTGCTTATTATTTTAAATTATTAATATATTATTTTGAAGAGAACATATTGTAATTGATAATTAATAGTAGGTAATTTTACTTAGTTTAATATTGTTAAAGTTTTACGGTTGTAAATAATATATTTTATTTTCTTTCGTTTAATTTCGTTTTCTTTGATTCAGTTATGGGTAAAAGTCAGTATATTTCAAATTATGAAATTTGTCAAAGGAGTTTGGGGAAGAGTTTCTAGATCTAAATATTGCCTTAAAAAACAGTGCCTAAAATAAGGTGGTTTAATACCAGGAAATACATATTCATGAGAGGAATAAATTAAATTTGATTAAATTGCCCAGATTAAAATGATTGATTTAAACTAGTGTTTCCTACACTTTCGAAAGCTATTACGCTTCAAATTTTTGTAGCACCAATTACCCCTCGTTTTAAGAACGGATTATACGTTAATAACAATAAGAATTTTTTTTTCTTTATTCTACACTTTGGAGAATATAGTTGGCACCTTTTGTACTCCTATTTCTGTATTACTCTCTTAAGGATCGTATTATACTTTAATAACAATAAGAATATTTTTTTTCTATATTAGAACAAAAAGGATATAGTAAGCAAGTAAAAGGTAAGTATAATGCATATTTAATACCCCAATGAAAAATAAATGAAAAGTTGTGCAATAAGAAACATACGTCATAGAATTTTACATTAAGGGAGTTAATAAGATTGAGGAAAAGTACGCAAGATAGATCCGAATGGTTAGAAATCAGGGTCCTTCATGGGTAGTAGTGTTATAATAATCTATACATTCTGAAGAAAACAATACAGCAAGTTTTGCAAACTCGCAAAAGGACCTCTAGGATTACGCGTATAGTACTTTAAGAAATACTGATTTAAACTGTTCATCACATTGAACAGTGAATTAAATGTCTAATAACAGATATATTTGTAATTACTAATTAAGCAAACTATTAAATTTAAGATGAGATAGTAATTTCTTAAATTATGATTATGATGATAAGAAAGTTTTGAAACATTTTGTAATTAATTTTTATGAGATAAACTCTATATCTAACAGTAGTAAAAATTAATTGAAATCATACAATTGAGAGAAAAACATTACCTAGATAATAAAATATCTTTTAAATAGTAATTCAATAAAATAATTTCTAATAGCAAGTAATTAAGTATTAGTAATTGTTTTAAATCTATTTATGGCTTAATATTCTAGTTTTTCATTGAAACACTGCCATCTCTGTAGATAAGCACTTTTTGATTTTTTAATATTAAATAAATATATTGAATAAATATTAGCTTATTCTAAATATATTTTATTATTTAGTGTACCTTGATTTTCCAAAGAAGTTTCTAAATCTTTTATGGTTTGTGGAACTTTGATACAATTTCTTTTATAGGTACAATTATAATCGAGCGCCTTTAAATTAATTTGTAATTAAATAAGCTAATAATTCTAGCTGTAGAAGCTAAATAAGTAGCTTATACAAATTAAACACTACTGAACTTTAAATAAATGTAGAAATCATTTGTTTTAAGAATATTACATAAGTTTTCACAAGTTTTATTTTTATTTCTAGTGACCGGCGAATAGCTTTATGGGAATGGTCACCACATGGTTTAACTTCAAAATCAATACTTGAGGGTCACCGTTATGCTGTTAATCAAGTTGATTTTTCCTCTGATGGGTCTTTAGCATCATGCTCTCTCGATGGTACAACACTAATTTGGAATGCAGAGGTATTCATTTGTCATGTGTTCTTCAAAAAAGTGTATTTATACTAAACATATTTATGTAACTACCTTTTCGAGGTTTCACTTGATTGGACTGTACTTAACTTGCATGTTATACCTTACAGAAAGGTGAAATAGCAAAGTCAGGATTCAACATATCTTCTAAGGCTGTGAAGGCCGTCAGGTTTTCCTGTAACAGTAAAATGGTTGCTGCTGGTGGTGATGATGAATGTTTATACGTGTTTTTAGCATCCTCTTGTGAGCTACTTATGTAAGTATCTCCTTTTATAAACAGTCAATAAATGTTTGATGTAAATTGAAAGTAATATACATTTTTACATAAAGGAAATGATGCAAAATACTGTCTATGTACTGTAATTTTGTTAAAAGCATTGTAATCCTACTTCTCTTTATAAGAAAGCATTTCATTAAATAGACTTAACTATTTATGGCAATATTTTACTTAATTCTTTATTAAAATAAAGTTGTGCCTCCAGTTAAGTTGAGTTAACTTTTTAATAAATCATTCAGTTTTTGTTTTCCAACTGAGCTCAAATATGGAGTGAAGATTAATTCTCTTTTAATAGTTACCATAGTAAATATACTATATTACAACAGTTCCATACGAAAATGTTAAATATGAATTACGTTATTGGTTTTTATTTAAGAAATATTAATTCGTATAACGCAGTTAATGAAATGTATAAACTTAATTTTTTTGTATGATTACTTAGTAATATTATGCTTTTTAGGAAATCAGAAAGTCACAGCGAGGCTGTGAACTGTCTTGGTTTTAGTCCGGACTCAAGTCATATTATGACTGGTTGCTCAGGAGGACACGGGAGAGTATACAGCTTAAATTCTTTGTCTCCACTCCCATGCATGACTCTTGACTGCTGTCATGATCTTGGTGTACTGTCTCTGGACTTCTCTGACACGACGCACGTTATACCACATGGTTAGTATCTCAAACGGAATAAAGAAATCTGAATTGATATCAGATCATCAAATCTGTTTGTACGGTAGATTTTGGTTTATACCTATTTGAAAGCTGCATTATTATTTCACTGTTTTATTTTTTGTCTGAAGACAAAAAAAGATTTACGTTAAAATATATAACTTTATAGCATGCGTTCACCTGGTATTACCATCATACGAGGTGTGTAAATAAAGTAGTGAGACTGGCAACGTCGCTTTCGATCTGGCAACGCTGGAGACGCGTGGCCTTGAGTAGCGTCAGGTGCACGTGTGATGCGCCTCCAGTATGAATCTGAACTCGCCACAGTCATTTGTTTGTCCGTAGCGTTGGTTTTCGTGAAATGGTTTTTTCTTGAGCGTTTTAAAAATGAGTGACCTCAAAGTTGAGCAGCGGTGTGCAATCAAATTTTGCTTCAGACTTGGACATAATGCAACCGAAACTTTTGAAAAACTTCAGGAGGCCTATGGAGAACGTGTTTTATCAAGGGCACAGGTTTTTCGGTGGTTTAAGGAATTTTCAGAAGGAAGAGAGTCGATTGAAGTTGAACCACGAAGCGGAAGGCCTTCAAGTGCAAACACCGATGAAAATGTCAACAGAGTACGGAACCTTGTGCGTTCAGATCGACGCTTGACAGTCAGAATGATCGGGGAACAGTTGAATTTGAATCACACCTCCGTTCATCACATTTTGACCAGTGGGTGTTGCATCACGACAACGCACCCTGTCACACTGCCATCTCAATAAACGAGTTTTTGGCCAGTAAAAACATTCCTGTTGCTCCTCAGCCTCCTTATTCACCAGACTTGAGTCCTTGTGACTTTTTCCTCTTCCCGAGATTGAAAAATCACCTCAAGGGAACTCATTTCGGGACACTACAAAACATACAAACTGCTGTAACCGACCAGCTGAAGGCCATTCCAGAATCCGAGTTCCAGCAATGCTACAATGATTGGAAGGACCGTCTCCAGCGCTGTGTGGCTTCCGAAGGGAACTATTTTGAAGGTGACAATATCACATTGTAATTATATTTGAATAGAAAATTTAAAAAAAATCAGTCTCACTACTTTATTTACACACCTCGTATATACATATATAACAAGTATTTATTTTTGAGAACAAGATATTCTCTGAAAACATTTGTAGTGTTTAAAAAACAGTCACATCTAATAACTATCACATTTTCTTTTCGATCATACATTTCCTTGAATGTATTTATAAAATCCAATTAAATTACTGAAATTATCTGTTCAAAGAAGACACTTGGTTAAATATTTTTTACTTGGTCAAATAAATTTTATTGTTAAATATGCCACATTACCTAAGCTTTAATATTTTTTTAAGTGTTTAAATGAGACTAAAGCCAAAGAAATATGTAAAGTGAAATTATGCATAATGAACTAACAAGAACAATGAATTTAATGTATTTATTTTAAATTTGCATAAATCTATGTATTATGCATTTTAAGTATTGTTTAATTTTAATAAGTATTATGAGAGCCGCTTATTTTGAAAGTGGACTAATTCCAGTTATGTTAAAATCGAGATATTTAAGGGTTTGCGTTTTACAAAATTTAAAAATATTGTCATTTTATTTATCAACTAATTTTTGTTATAAAAATTCTTAGTAATTTTAAATAAATATTGTACAATTTGCTGCAAAAGGTAAAGATAACGTAAAAATGTAATTATTTAAATAGCTAGCTAAATTTTTTTGGAAAATGGAATTAGGCCACTTTCAAAATAAACGGCTCATGAATCAAATTCATAATGTGATCTGATTATTGTTACAGTGGCATATAGATTACTAGATAAAAGTACAATTTGACCACTATGCTCTGCGCTCTTGCGATATCAACTTTCATAATAATTATTTGTAGTATTTATAATGTTGTTTCGTTTTTTTTTTTTTTTTTAATATTTAAGACTTCGTACACTACATTAATTTATTTTGATTCTTATTAGAAGGGGCTCTAATACCTTTAATGCTATTTGGTCTCTCCTTAACTATTTCCCATTCACAAAATTCATTGTATGTTCAAGGAGGGGACGAAAAATATGAAGTTGCGACTGGTGGCACTGATTGTTTAGTGAAAGTATGGAAAATTGATGCCCCTCGAAAAACATATGCATGTATTTGGAACCTGTCAGGTAAATTACCTAACTTTGTATAGAAAACAACAATTTACTGAAATTAAAAGTTAAATTGTATGCTAAAGTAAAAAATTGTTCGATCAATATTTTTTTTCGAAAAAGGGATGCATTGTAAAACAAACAATAACACCTCTTTCTATTTTTAATAACTATATATTAAACAATACTTTAATATCTTCTTTTGCAATCATTATCGTTCATCTTTTTATTTTAGGTCATGGAGGAAGTGTAACTTGCGTTCGGTATTCCCCTGGTCCTGCAGAATTTTTAGCCTCAACTTCATCTGATAAAACTTGCCGCATTTGGGATTCAGTGCGTAACTCAGCATTTTATTTATTGTATTTAAATTTACGTTTTTAAGTGATTGTGATTAAACTTAGATTAGTCACTCATAAAAAAAATGTAAAGGATTGCTTGCATGGTTGTTTGGAAGAAAAACATTTGATATGCAAAAAGGTATGGTTGCCTTCCGTGTGACCATCTTTGGTCACCAAACTTAAACAATCTACATACAGTTAAAAGTTATTCTAAATACCACTCAGGTAAATATCCATTAAAATTAACTTTAATGGTTAATTAAAATTAACGTGTTAATCTCTATTGATTACAGTAGAAGTATCTGTCTAATGAAATCACAGTTAATTATGTGGGTCTTCATTTTACCTTGAAATTCATTGCCTTTCTATGGTTCGTGAATTAGTAGAAAACTTGGGGGATTTTCAGTTCTTTTCCAAAACTATACTGGTATCTAATTTAGGGATTAATAATGACATTACTGGTGATATGTACAAGCTTCTATGGTGCTGTTGGTTTGTTTTTCCATCAGCTTAATATGATTGGTTAGCAGTAAAGAAGGTTAATTTCAGTAAGTTATGTTATACACTGTATAGTATTTGAAATATTAAACTTTATGTAAATTATTAAAGTTTGCAATCTGAAAATGACCACATAGATGGCCCAAATAAATTTCTAATTTATGACTTTATTAAGAAAGTCATAATATTTACCCCTTTATAAAAGGGATTTTGTCAAAGTTAATATTATTACTACTAAAACGAAGTTAAAATTAAAAAAAAAACTATGAAACTTTGTATAAGTTTCCTCAAATAACTACCACAAAGTGACAGATGACGCAATCACAGAGTTGTAGATTTAATGTATCAGCAATCACAAAGATAATGTATCATAAATATCTAGAAGATAAATGTTTGAAGAAATCATCAATGTCTATATTAAATACCAATTAATTGAAAGTATTTTATAAAATGTATAGGAGTTTGATGGTATGACTATTCTTAATTCAGAATATAATTTTTTTTTTAAACTTCTGCTTCCAGTTTATTAAATGGAAGTTCTTTTGGTTTTGTAATAAAAAAAAATATATGCTTATGAATTACCCAAATTTACAGCATGAAACCAGTTTGGGAGAAAATGTTGTTCAGAGATTAAGCATATAATGTTTAATAAGTACAATTGCATAACTAATGTAATGAATTGTAATATTAAAAGGAATAACAATAGAAACTGTACATTTCATCGTTCTTTGATGATGAGTAATGTGGTTATATTTTTCTCCTTTTGACTGTGAATGTGATAATTGTGCACGACTGAAAAGGAATTCCCTACAACTAAGATCAATTCTTTAACTGATTTTGAACAATTTTTCAGAGTCTAGTTGTTTCTATGTAAAACTTCATTGTCTTGACATTGTTTATAATGAAATTTCAAATTAGAAGAAAACATTAGGTGTCTGTATATCTTAAAGTGAAAGTTAATTAAGAAATAAGTACCTCCAAAAATTAACTTCCTTTATGATTTAATACATAAGGAAGTCAAAATAATAAAACAACAGTCACTAAGAGTTAAAAAATATTAACATGAGTCTAAACATGTTTATAGGTTATCCGGCAAATAACACCAATAGTGATAATTACTAAGTCCTGCCTTGTAAACCTGGCTCTTGGGGGAAACTGCAGTAATACTTACTTCTCCTTGATGATATTTGATATGATCTAAGCAGTTTTAACATCTTAAACTGTAAATAGTTTAATATAAAATAACAGTATCATGATTGTTGTTGTTTCTTTATTAATGTGATAACCAAGTTTTATTATATTTAGTGAGTGCAAACAGAAACAATTGATGGTATGACATACAGGAACAAGCTAGTAAGTGATAAACAACCAGAACTCTGAGACCTGAAAAATTGATAGTATAATTTCATCTTATTTGTTTAATTTCTAGATCGGTTGCATATGTATATTCAACTGCTGTTACATGTTGTTATATTGTTATGGGCTATATTAAACTAAGTAGTTAGTTAATCATTTTTTAGTTTATGATCATGACACTAGTATTAAATAAACGGATATTTTTTTATTATATAATGCCTATAATTATATTATTTATTAGTATATTTAATGAATACTTCAATATGTTAGAAGTAATTTTGATAAGTTAATTTTATAAGATTTTTGCGGAAAAAATCTTATAAAAGATTATTGAGGATTAGCTAAATAAACTTATTCCTTTACAAAGTTAATGTGGTAGCAATTAGTTTGAATGAAAATATATTTAAGAATTTCTTCTTTAAAAGTTTTGTTTATGAATTTTATTCTAGTATTCTGGGGACTGCCTTCATGTGTTGAATCATCACAAAGCCATTGTGACCACCTGCTCATTTTCTGCTGATTCCTGTTTCCTTGCGACAGGTATTACAGCCGCCAATTTTGTTATGTGTATTTATTAAAAGTTAGATCTGTTCACAGTTTTCTTATTGATCTTTTCTGGTGAATGTCAAAGTTTTGCCACTGAAAAGGAACTTCTGAAAAGTTTCTGTAATTTAAATTATCCTTTGATGAAACATACTTTTTTTTAACCATACTGATTTCGTATGTGAGGTCAGAAAGCAAAGAGATGTATTTAAAGTTGTCTAACTCTAAGAGTGAGTCTTATATATTATTGATACGGCATTAATACTATCTGTGCTTACACCTTCACTGACAGTTTTTAACCATTTTGACAACTCAGTGTTGTATCTTCTATATAGGTTTAGCAGCTTCCATGTTAAGCCTTTGTATGAACAGCTCTCATTCTCAGTCAGTCAGCAGAGTTACCTTCTTGTTACCATTATCGCTTATTCCCAAAATCTCAGCTTGTATGATTGCTTTAAAATCCAGATTATAAAACAAGTCGCACGCCATGATAGGTGCGGTACTTTAAAAGCTTCTAAGGAGGCACAACTTGTTATTTATTTTGTTTACCTTAGTCATTTTAATTAATTTACTTCTTCAGTATAAAGTCTAACTGCAGTTCGCGGGTGTAAGCGCAGCGAACGGCGTTTCTTCAAAAACCTAACTCCGTTTTGATTGTCTTGAGGTAATGTCTGGCTTCATGTTCTCTTCTGATGTTCATCTCTGTTATTTTTTTGAATTTAACAAGTCTTACTGGACGTCCGTTTTTGCAACTACAAATATATATATATATATATATATATATATATATATATATATATATATATATATAAATTATGTTGTATTTAGAGTAAACTACTTTACAGTAGTCCATTACTAGTGACTCATAGTCCGGTCCTTTATCTTTAATCTTTTTGTACTTTATAATTCAGTTAAAACATTGTTGAGTCCTTCTATTAATATATTATGACTATTTTTGTAAGCTTTTAGTGTGACTTTTTTTAATAGTTAATTGAGTAATAATTTCTCTACTTTATTTATTTTTTCAGGTTCTATGGATAAGTCTGTTCTGATCTGGGAATTTCCAAAGGATTTGGCCTTTCAGTCTTTTGTTGCCAGTCGTCTCAATACTATGATGAATCCTGTATGTAAAGCATTCAATATTTGTTTGTAAAGCTATTGCTATTTGCGTTATGTCATATATCTAATATTAAAGAGATTATTGTTGATAAAACATGTCAATTGGTATGATATCAACTGCACAAAATCAGTAGCATCACATTTTCTCTTCCATCGTGTGTAGACTTTTTATTATTTACACCTCGTTATTATTATCTTATATTTTAAAAGTAATGGTAAGAAAGTTTGTTACCGGAAAGGAATAATATTTTTTAGAATTAAACATATGATAAAAGATATCACAACAAACTCACTATTGTATTCCGATTGTCTCGTTATCAGAGAGTAGATGTGAGTCGCTCCACACACATCTGACGACTCTCTCTCTCTCTCTCTCTCTCTCTCTCTCTCTCTCTCTCTCTCTCTCTCTCTCTCTCTCTCTCTCTCAATTATATATATATATATATTTCATTAAATTGGTTACCTATCTTTATCCTCTCGTATTTCCTTGATACTTTTTCCGATCTTCTTATTAAAGACTTCCATTGGCAGGGAAGAGCATGGGTTGGCAGTTTCAACTGGTGATATCAGTGTTACCTCCTTCTCCAGGCTTCTCATTCTTCATCTCGCTTTTTTTTCTCCATATAACTTTAAAATCCTATTAAATCCACTAGCCTGGGCATTTAATGATGGTTTCTTGTCAAGGATGTGCAGCGCCTCTATAATCAGAAGTCTGTTATGGTCGTTCTGCTGGGTAAATGCCAGGATTTCTATTTTGCGGTCGATACTTTTATCAATATATATATATATATATATACAGGGTGTGGTAGGTAATTCCGGAGACAAATTAAACTTTGTTTTGAATTATAATTTATTGACACAAAGTACAAATGTAAAAGAAAATGTTTTTAGTCAATAATCGTGTGACCTGTCAGGAGTACAGTTACTCAATATAACCGTTGTTGGGCTTAATTAACCTCTCTCTCCTTGTCCTGAATCTCCCGCACGCTCTCTGTATCAGTGCCATGTACCGTTTTGCCGTTTGCTGCTTCGATAGCTGTGCGTAGAACGCGACATGAGGGTGCCGCGACTTGTTGGTAACCTGTTCAACAACGCTCCAAACATAGTCGAGGTGGTTCAAGTCCGAGCTATTCGGGGACCAAAACTCATTAAACTAGAACATGTCAGCATTGTCTGATAGCCAGTTTTTGACTAAATGGCTCGTGTGAGCCGGTCACCGTCCTGTTAAAATACCTATTCCCTCCCCGAGGCCACATTTACTATCCAGGGTACCACAACATTCTTTCAAACATTCAGACAAACTTCTTTTGTGACAGTTTGTCTTTTTTTAAGAAATATGGTGGTATGACGTCACCCTCACTGGACACAACACCTAAGAAGTGAACACTAGCCGGAAATTTTATTATATTAGATATTTTATTTCCATTTCCTTGAGTATGAAAGGGAGAAGCGATTCTCCCATTTTCATTACTGCTAATCTCAAATCTGTCTTATCACATATCTTTTCTCCAAAGTCTTTCTATACTGCTAGTGGGATGGTGGTATGATTCAATGCGGATGTCGTGCCCTATTGTCAATCCTGTTCCTTAGCAATCACACCTACCCTATTCCTCATAAAAACTCCTTGTACTTCTTGTTACTCCGTTTATCGATTGGACTAGACCCAATGTGATGCTTTTTTATATGGATTTGACTTCCACCAAGCTAAACTGGCGTATGAATAAATCACAGGTCTTCTGTTGGTAAGTGCAGTGACCTTACCGTTCTCAATGCCAATTTTCATTAATTCAGTTTCAATGATTGTCTCCCTGTACAGATTCATACTGTGTGTAAACACAGTTCATAAATCGCAGTGTATAAAGATCCCATTGATTTTAATCAAAATCGTGTGAACAGATTTTTAGTCAAGGAAAAAAAACGATTTTTTTTTCTTTGATATAATGTAAACGTACGGCTGAAAAAAGTGCAATGTTTGGTGTCTCGCTTACTGTTCCATGACAGAGTTAGCAGAAACTTAAATGAGAAATTTGGTGAGTTCTAACACTTTTCGTTTCTGAGATACTCTGCTCACACACATACACGCACACACACACACGCATTACTACATGTTAGGAACCGTTATAAATTACTGCTGTGTTATCTAGTTGTTCTTAACTTACTTTAACATTATTTATTTCAAGTTTGTATTATAGTTCCTGTGACATTCATTACTTTGTTACTGAAATGTTATCAGTGTATTTAATTTGTATTTCACTGTTTATAGGTTACGAAATGGGACGGAGAAAAAGTGAGAAAGTGGTTCGTATCTGTTGGTGTCAATTCAGTCACCAATATAACTGGAAAAGATTTGATTAACTCCCCTCTGAATCACCTGCTCATGCTACTAAATATTGGTAAAGTAATTTGTTTAACTGTTTTCTGAATGCATTTTTCATTTTTTTATCAGAGTTACTGGTTTTATATTACGAACTAATAAATATTTATGCACCTAGGGAATAATGAGGTCTATTATTTCCCGAGTGTTTTAGTTGATTACCAAGGCAACGCCGAAGGAATCAGGGCTAATATATTAAGGATGATTAACTCCCGAGGCGAAGCCGAGAGGAAATACAGCTCATTATTCTCGAGTGGCATACAATATTTTATCTCAAGAAAAGACTATAATAACAATTTATTAAGTGTAATTAATATAAAAATAATTAATAATAACTCTTAATAATTCAAAATAAGAGTTTAAGGAAGCTAAAGAAAGTATGTAAACAAGACAGAGTAGAATAATTAGCAGTACAGCTGGGATTGAAAATAAGGCTTGCCATCCTAACTCTTCCCCATTTCATTACATTTCATATCTAAAAATTGATATCAACAAAATAATTAGGTTGGACAACCTGGATTATATCCCTGTTTTTTCATTACTCCTTCACCTTTTTTATTATTGCTCCGTTTTTAAGTACGGAGATTAATTAAATGTCTTACATTGTTACCTGAAAACTAGAATTAAAAAGTTACTTTTCATCCCTTCTGGAGATAAACTATTTTGTTTCACCCGTTTTATTCATTTAGACTTGCTCCCATGTAATTCTCCCTAATGTAAAATGTATCCCTAAATTTTTTATCACTATAAAGATGTAAAAAAATTCTGTAATTTGAGGCTAAGATGTTATATATAACATGGTTTTAATATATCTTTGGTAAACTTGTCTAATGTTTCTTGACATTAGTAAAAGTTACAAAATGGAAAACTTATAAATGATATTTTTTAATATTTAATACTAATTTTAAACCCGAATAACCATCTGTAGGTGTATAACCCCGTTTGCTGATAAAATCCTTAGTTTAGTTTTTTAGGTGTACTTAAAAAAGGTGCCTTTCTTTCTGTATCTTTCAATCTTATCTTAATAAACAGAATTACAGTTGTGACCTCTTACGAAAATAATTACCTACAATGTCTAGAGAAGAAAACACGACCAATACATCATATACTACACAGGAAACATCAAGTACATGAACTCAAAGCTAATTATGTACGTCATGTTGTTATGATTCCCCCACTTTGACACAAAAAAGCTAAATTTTGGTTTACAAGAACAGGAGTTCGATTTGCCCCTGCTAACGTTTCGAATAAAAGCACTCGGTTTTATCATATCGTAGGGGCACTTGAAGATGATATTTTAGATCCAGTTACTGATGTGATGTGATAACCCACCTGATGAAAACCCTTACCAAGTTCTTAAGAAGCGTCCCAAACAGTATTTTGCTGAGTCCGAAAGTATTGAAACCCAAATGTAGCTGGTAGCTGATGACTTTATGAAAACCATATAGTTACAATATATGCCTATTCAAATTCGAGACATCTTAGCTTGTTCGCTAACTGCATCCTCTGAACAAACTGCTGAAACAGTAAACAAAATTATGGATTGTGGTGTAAAAAGCTAATGAAATAGTCTCCACATACCTATATTTAATGATTTAAACAACGCTTTTCGAACACTTATGTTCTTCTTCAGGTTTAAATCGAAAAATATAATAACTCGAAAGAGTTTATAATTTAGTAGTATAATATAACGATGAGAAAATAGAGATGTACATTCCGAAGCTGAGAAATATGGGATACACCTAAATGGATTGATGGTGAGAGAGGGTATGGTACGGAGTGCACAGCTGTTGTTTCATATTCTCATATTGAAAAGCAGGTACATTTTTACATAATATTTTACCAAAGCCTTGTAACTAACTCTAGGAATAAGTAAAGGCAAACAAAATACCAATGGATAATTAGAACAAATAAGGGGAAAGTAGAACTATATATTTTTTTCTCATTTATAACATTTTGTAATGTTATAAATGTAAAATATACTACATTTTTGGAAGTTATAAAAAGTTATAAAATGTATCATTTGTATCATTTACATACCTTTTGAACAGCGGTGTGATGGCATACAGGGTGACGCTGCGTACGTTTCGGCTCCACTAGGCTATTTTCGGTTCCCAACCCGAATGTTCGAACACCGAAATCTGTTCGAATTCGGAAGCATTTTTAGTTCGAATTTTTTGGTCGAAAAGTGAATTGTTCGAATAGTGAGGAGATCGAAAACCGAGGAACCACTGTACAGTGTTAAGCAAATGCCTCAGTATACACCATATTAGCTGTCTGTCCTTGAGGTTCTTGGAAGAACAAAGAGTTGGAACCTCTGACTCTTCAACAAGTAAACTATAGTTGACCATGTGAGAAAAACATGGTTCAATCCCTGCGGTAGATAGAGTTTCTCCTTACGACTTAGTTACCGTCATTGTGAAACAGACGCTGACAGGACATTGTAAACGTTTGAATGGTAACGGATAGTGTCTCGGAATCAATGGTATGCGTGGTGTACACACGGACTCTCCAATACCACACCCAGTCATGATGTCCGCCTCTATGGCGTATCTGTGCAGAGCACGAACTCAGAGTCGTGTACCGTTGCACATTTTTGGGCACTCAAGTTTCATAACATGAAATTTGTTACTGATATTAAATTGCAGCATGATTGGTGCTTCTACTTTAAGTTTTTACTCATGAGCAGGCAGTCACGGAGTCAAGAAATTCAGTTGGATAATGAACTGCTTCCCCATCACTAATCACTCTCTTTACTGACTTGTAAGTTCTTTCCTCGGCTTGATATACAGTAAGAACTTGTTTGTTGATTTTTCCTGCCTGTCCATAGTAAGGGTTGAGAATCGCTCGTTAACAAATTCATTAATTTTGAATAGACAGCACATCGTTAACTCTGGGAATCACATTGTCAATAACTCAAATATGCAATATATTCATATATGCAAATGAAATTAAAATCAACTACCAATACCCACTTGCTACACCTGTATATTTGCAAAATAAACATGGCTGTGAAGTTAGCAAAATACGGCTTAAAAGCTCATAAATTCGTTTCTACACTGAATTTTCAATCCATTTAGAGCCTATATTTTAAGTTAGAGATACACAAATCTAGTGTCAAAGTTTCAGCTCGCTATGTCTCATGGTGGCTGAGTTTTCTTGTGACAAAAGATTTTGCTTTAAACGTCTATAACTTCGCTTCTACATTGAATTTCCAAATAATTCATAGCCTATATTTTAAGTTAGACCTACACAAATCTACTGTAAAAGTTTCAGCTTTATATGTCTTATGGTATGGTCTGAGTTTACTTGTTTTACTAGTTTTATGGTCTGTCTTATGGTCTGAGTTTACTTGTGACAAAGTTTTGCGGACAAACAGAAAAACCGACAGAAATTTTTCAAAGGGTGGATTCAGTTTCTTTAATATATGAAACGTAAAGAAATCTTGAAATGAGTCAGTTCTAAGCAATGTACAGGCAAAACCTTTCTTTTATTTATATAGATTTCATTTTATGCTTGACCTCTTTTATATGAACTGTCATTCTTTTTCTAAAGTATTGACTTTCGAAAAGTCAGATGCTTAGAAATATCTGACTTAAGAATTATGTATAATACGAAGGACAAGTAGAATAAGGCAATTTGTAAACTCCACTAAGATCAAGCGCTTCATCTACTATTTTGGAGGATAGTAGTTTAAGTTGCCTGAATTTCTAGAACTTATCTTAAAACCGTGTTTTCATAGAATTTTTGCAATTTTAATGGATAGATAGTCAATGAATGGGGTCATAACTCATACCTGTGTGTTTTGTGTAAAGGTGGAATGCATGGCTGATGGTTTGATTAACTTTTTTCCTCTTACCAATTTTAATTAATTCATTTGGATATCCATCGTTCTTTATATCCATCGTTCTATAAATCATTAAATTTATATGCAAACTGTCTCTTCATTTTATAAGTACAACAAAAAACATATAAATTACGAGTAGAATAACATAGCACTCAAATAACATTCAAATCAATATTATAGAGAAACCTCTGTAATTACTGTAAGTCTTCCTACAGTGTTAATATTTCTCACGTTTTAACTACATCATTATTGGACTAGTTCCAAATAATTTTGAGTGTTGTCTGAAAAGTAAATAACACATATTGTTATGTGTATATTGTTTGATTATTTTCGAACACAGTTTTTAAATCGATTACTCTGTTATTAGATGACAATGAGAGATTAGAAGATTTGAAGAATAAGATTGAACATTTAAGAAAAATTGAGTGTACCTCAGAGGTACCTATTGATTTCCTTTGTCCTATTACTCATCAAATCATGAGAGAACCTGTAACGTTGGAGGGTGAGTGGTTCTTTTTTCTATTTTTTTTAATCCGACTATATTAATTTATGCAACTGGTACTTGTAAACTTGAATTGAGTAATTATTTGGTGCTAACAGTGAGTTGTAGAAACAATGGTTTGTTAGTTTTATTTTTTTATGCTGTGTTATTATTTATGTTGTGACATTAATTTTTGTTATGCTTTGGTTGATAGATGGATATACTTATGAAAGGAGTGCGATAGAATCATGGTTGTCCAGTGGTCACATTACAAGCCCTATGACCAATAATACTTTGAAATCACTTCATCTTCAACCTAATAACGTTATCATGAACGAAATATCTGACTATATGTCCTCCCTGTGATAAATAAAATGTATCAGTTACTGGGCGTTATGTCCGTCGATAAATATATATTCAGCTAAATTTTGCCTTCATTAAAATGATAATAACTGTTCTTAATTTTTGTTGAATGATAATATTAATAAGTAGTAATACTCATTCCTATTAATTGTTAATTAATACGTCATTAAATGTTAATGTGGTATTTATGTAATAAATATTAATATGGTATTAATATTATTAAATATTAATATGGTATTAATATTATTAAATATTAATATGGCATTAATATTATCAAATTTAATTACCTTGAATAACATGCATATGATTTATAACTTATTAATTATTATTAACAGTTGTGAGTATTGTTTGGAAGAAAATGATTTGCTTTTTTATATGAATCACTATCAAAATTTTTGAGATTATCCACATTACTGTTATTGTATTAACAGATGATAATAATAATAGCATAATAATAAATCTGTCCATTCTAAGATAGATATATTTAAACAAATTTCACTGTTATTTATGACTTCTACACTATCCTTAAGTAGTGAATTTAAGACTATTAAAAGTGTTTATTTTATGTATTTAAGTAAACATGGTTTCAGCTTTTAACTCATTATTTTATTTTAATGTTCATCTTTCTAAAGACACAAGAATATTTGCACGATAGAGATTTTAGTGTGTAGAGAATATCGAACTTTTATATTGTCTAGTCTTAAATTTAAATAAACGCTCATATATTTTTCAAATTTCAGACAGAGAAATGTCCTTGTTGAAGGAATAAACAGCTGTTCCAGGTCATTTAATCTGACGTAATGTTAGCTGCTCCTCTAGTCTTTGTTTAGAGTTTATAATCATATCTTATTTTATTACCACAATTATAATAGGGACACTCACAAAAAATTTCAACGGGATTTGAAAGGTTCTTTCTAAGATTTTAAAATATGATTTTTAAGTGCCCTGGAATTGTAATATATATATATATATATATATATATATATATATATATATTCTTTGATATAACCATTTATAATAATATATTAAAATCTTGTATGATTGTCTGAAAATAATTAGCCAATACATATATAATATATATGTGATTATATTAATGTTACCGACAGTTTTTCTAAATATAGTGTTCAAAACGTGTGATCATGTCATTCCTACAGGTCAACTTAGATTAAAAGAATATTTTTATTTGATGCTGACTAACTAATACCAATTTCATCCTGGTCTTTTCTCTTTAACTACTAATTTTGTGATAATAAATTAAATATTACGGTTAATCTACTGTATTGGACAGTATTAATAGTGCCTTAGTGTGAATTCTATAAAGAAAACATTTCCTATCAGCTATATTATAAACTGTATACCCGAATTTAGGCTTTTCTTTATATGCGTAATATCAATCATTGTGATGACATTAATGATAAAAATTAATATATAAAAGAAATTAATATTAACACATCATTAGATATTCTGTATAGAATAGTATAATGAATTTAATTATTATTCTAATGATTTTTATATCCAATGGTAAAATTAATAACATAATGTAATCGTTATTCATTATGGTTACATACTATATCTATGTGTCATAAATATTCTCAATATGTATATATCATGAACATATTAGTGTTTAATATTATTTATATTATAAAGAGTCCCAATAAATTATGTATTTAAACATGTTATAAATGTTATATATTGGCGGCTGGTTAACTAACACTGAGGAACTGCACCTTCCTATTTTTACTATATCCTACCGATAACATTTAACATAATCATTCCTTTTTTTCTTAATTATTTTTTTAATTAATTATATTTTTTTACATTATAAATAATTAAGCTTAATGTGAGTAGGCAGTTTTAGTTTAAAAAATTTTAGACTTAAAAAAAATGACAAAAATTCGCGATTTACAGTTCCGATAACACTAAGAAGGGAGGAAGGAACTTTTGCTCACACACTACCAAGTATAGTGTGGTGGTTGAAGGTAGTGCTTCTTTTGACTTATCGTGTGTATTCATCTTAAAAACTATGTACCATGTTTACAATTTTTTTATTTTGTTCTGTTTTGGATTTTATCAGTTTAAAGGATACATTTTATTTTGTTTCATTTTACACAATTTCAGAACTGCCTGTTAACATTTTTGGAAGCAGTAACTCCACTATTTTAGCTAGGAACCGCCAGTTGTAATATGGTAGATATTCATTAAAATTTAATATTCTTATCAAATTAATGAATTAACATAATTATGCAAAATTTAAATTCATATTCCATTCAATTAATTATAGGATAACATTTTCGATATCATTTATTTCCTTGAATTTTTTTATCTTTTTTTTCTGTTTATTTTACTTTAATTATTGTTCAGATTAACCATTCAGATGACTGGTGTACACTTCATTTTATAGGAAGATTAGTCGAAATTTGATTTGAAGTTTCTACGAAGAGGTACATGACATTAAGTTGTTGGAAATCGTCTGTTTGAAGTATAGTGGAGCTAGTTAATGTATAGTGGATGCATGTATAGTAAATAATGCATTTGACGCATGATTAAATGTCTTAATAATAATTTTATTTTATATTTATATTATATTTATTGCCGTTATATATTTATAAATAGAATAAAACATGATATTTTGTAGGTTATGAACATCATACTAAAGGGTTTAAATTTATTATAGATGTTTTACCTATACCGTTCTTGATCGGTGATATCTTCATGCAATAATTTCACATCTTTTTTTTATTTTCATGTGTTAATTATTTAACACAATAATTTAACTGCAAATTACTTTTACAGTACGTAGAGGAAATATTCAGTCAACACTTTCTAAATAATTTTTTTCTTACTGAATTAATTTTTGTATGATAATATCATATAAAAGAGTCCTTACTAATTTTATAATAATTTTGATTAAGCCTACTTTGCCATTGTTTAAAAAATGTTGACTCACTATGCAATTACGGTTTTTCTATGAATGTTTTAATTTACATTTGTTTTATGGTATTTAATTCTAAAATGTTTTACACTTATCATATTATACTGAGCACTGATTATCTAATCATTAAAAATTAAATATATTAAAACCGTAGATAAACCATATGCAAGTTAATAATGTTTTTTAATCTTTTATTGTGGTTATTAAATACATAATTAAAATTGGAAACCAGTATATGGCATATATTTTCCTGTTCGCTTGACCGTTTTAGGAACACACCCATCTTCAAAAATCTACTCGTAGTAGTGAGTTCTTGAGGCTGGATGTGTTCCGAAAACGGTTACGCGAAAAGGAAGATGTACGAGGAATACTGGTTTCCTTTTCTACTAATGTATTTTTTAAATCAGTTAAGGTCACCTTTAGATAGAAATATAACCTTAACAATGGTTACAAAATAAATAGGAGTCAATAATCATTTCGTTTTAGGCGTAATAAGTACCATACACTGTAACTATTAATGCGTTCAATTAAGATTTTTCAAGGTACCTAGAGAAATTGGCATTCAAATACTTTTAACTTTGTGCTAAAAAATTGTCTCATTTGATTTCAGTTTGCAACAAAAAAAATAACTTCATTAAAGATTTGTATATTACTTCTGGAATCTAAATGTTACGCTATTTAATCTTACATTAAAACCCTAAATGCTGTATAAAGGTGAAAAACAACTTATTGTGAATCCAGTGCATTAAAATTCCTTTAAATTAGTACATTCTTGCTACATTGTATTACTTGTACTATACTCTTGAACCACGTTCTTACTGATATCAAAGTTTAAATGAAACAAACTCTTCTTTTTTACAGTTCTGGAGGTTTCAATTATGTAACATACTTAAGCGAAGTGTGGTAAATCTGTGATAGACTATTTGTAAAAATAGACCATTTATAGCAATTTATGTGCCTGATTTTCCAAATGCTAATTTTGATGAGCAACTCATGTTTGTATGGGTGCTTTTTTTAAATTTATAAATTGTACAACACAAATCAATGTTGTTAAGAACTAATTACTGTAATGCACAATATGGTACCCAATTATATGAATTAATAAATTGAAGGTGGTTGTTCACCCAACTAAAATGTTATTATTACTATTATGCAATGTTTCCCCCGTTTTTAGTGCAGTTTTGGATTTTGCCAAGATGTTAAAAAAACTAATTTGTCATTTGTGAGCGTATAAATTTGAATAGTTTATCCTAATTAAATCTTGAAAACACTAATGTATTGAAGTTGTGGGAGACTTCTGAATAGGTAGTAGCATATTTTTAAGTAATGTTTAATCTCAAACCCTGTTTTCGCATTGCATAGGTAACTTGCACTAAAGTGATATGGTACTTTGTATGTAATGCAGTGATTCTTAACCAAGTCTTAGGAGTACAGCAGAGTTCATACTTAGCGTCTGTGGAGGGTGGCAAACATCATCCCCCTCCCTGGATGATGATTTAAACCCTTCTTACGAAGGGAGGTTTATGAGAAATTGATTTATTATATTTAATTTTCTACACAGTATCTGATAAAATTATAATTTTATTTCACAGAGTTTTAAAACAAAATTGTATTTGATCAGGTCTCTGATACTGGTATAATTTTGAATTTTGTTGAAGGTTTCAAACCCTTCCCCTACGTCGTATGAGATGAAGATAGTTCTAAGAATTAAACTTGTCCCATACCCCCCACTAGTGATATCATGCTGTGGTTGTCATCATTATCTTCAATTAATTATGTTACTATGTTTGTTAGTTACATTCATCACTGTTAATATAAATATGGCAGTGAACTAACTGCACTCAATAATCGCCTTGTGAACGATTTATTTCCTGGTTTATCTTGTTCGATCAAAATAGAAACTGGTTAAACGAAATGTAGTTTATGGAATATATACAAACCTTTTGAAGAGGTACGTAATGGCTGAAAGTCTATTACTATTTCTAAGAAAGAAATCAGTATTATCAATGTATGATATACTTCTTATGAAATTCTATTTTATGATGAGTAAAACCGGGGAACCCTTGCTAAGCTATCATTGAACTGGGAAATATATCCACTTGTATCAAACTGAAAGCGTTACTTGGATAAAACTTGAAGGGTTCATCACTTCCAGCTAGGTCTAATGTCTGAGATATGAAATATTCAATTTACGGAAGTTAAATGGTTGGAATGAACAATAATGTTTAATATTATTCAAACATGCGAATTTAACAAATTAGTTTGTGAGGCTTTTTAGCTATCTTGTTTGCATACATGTATGAAACAATAAACTCAAAAAAGTATGGCAAAACTTTTGACACATAACACATTGACAAAAGTGAACAATTCTATTTTAAAAATGTTTAAAAGCAGTCTTTGCTGCAAATTATTCTTTGGTTATTAACCAATGAATGAATAAAATATGCATGCTATAATTTCTTAAATGGTTAAGGTTTGGGTCGTAATCAGGAAAGCAGCCTTCTTTTCAACAATGAATTAATAATAACATAAATTGTACCCAATAATAAAATTAAATGGTTGAAGTTTATAAATTGGTGGAAGTTATTTTTTTTTTTTTAATACAGAGATAGACGCATTTAAATTTTATGCATATAATTATATTGCAAATGATGAATGACGGTTGTGGTTTTGATATTTTAAAAAATAAAGAATTAAAGTAGTAAAAATATAATTTATAAAATTAACTTTAATACATATTTTCAGTATTTGTGTTAAATATTAACATTTCTTTTGATCATATTTTCAAATATTTGCAAGAATACAGAACAAGCCAACATTTCTGTAAAACTTTTTAAAATTTCAAATTTTTGTTCTTATTTTGTGTTGCTTCTTCCAGTTTTTGGCTGTACTCATGTGTATTGAATGAAAAACGTCTGTAGACCTTTTTGAAGAGGTGCGTAGTGCCTGAAAGCCAGTAACTATTTCTAATACTAGAAAAACTAGTAAAATAACTTGCATTATTATCTCCAAATTCGAAATAAGTATTTCTCCACTTGATAGAAGAAAAATTTGTAGAGGAAGGTCCAGTAAAATCGACATTAACCAAAACCCTGCCAACTGAGGAATCTAAAATAAACAGTAAATTAAGTAAAAATGTAAATATATGTTCTATTGTCACATAAAACGGAAAGTAATTGGAACTTGATTTTATTTGACCTTATCTCAATGATGATACTTCCTGACATAAAATTAAAAGTAATAATTTTAATGCCAGTATTTAAAAAATAATTATAATGAATATGCAGTATAACAGTACTTAAAAGAAGTATTAATTATTATATTATGAAGGTATTAGTTGTTTGAGGGAAAAAATCTTAAAGAATTTACATTTAAATTTTTCAGTTTGTAAACCTTAAATGATTTTTTTTCTTTTTGTCATAGAAATAACGTAAATTTGGATTTACACAATTATGAAGTTTGTACTCTTACAAAAGAAGTTACGAGGGGGTTTTCTAGGATTTATTGACAAGAATCGTCAAGTATATTACATACTGGAATCTGTGTAAGCTTTACGTTTATTGTTCATACAGATGTTAGAGTAAATTGCGTGTATGTATTTTAACAGTTAAGACCGGGACGTTTGCTGTTACTAGAGACGTTATAATAATGTCTGTTAATAAATTATACAATAACTTTAATCAAATTATTAAGATTTCTGAATTTGTTTCTTACAAATATATTCTTTTCTTCTGCTACTCAAAAATGTAGGCTTCCATTAGCTATTTAGCTATAGGTATTTTAGTAAGTAAAACGTTTAGATCTCAATCTATGCTTCATAAGATTTATTGATATAAATGCGGCTAGAAGATATGTTAAAACAAACTAATTGTTAATACTTCCAAAATGCATTTTAAGAAAAATAATATTACTGTTCATTGCTTAAAAAAAAGACCAGGTAATCAAAATATGTATATATCTTTAGTTTTTCCCGACTTGTTTCTGTTGTTAGAAGTATTAGATATAATTTATCGTGACAACAGTTGATATATGGAAGACACTAGAAATGTTATCACAGGTGGATGGTGACCTTAATCTAAATGTGAATTAATAGCACTGTTCAATTGTTTTACTAAAAATAGTTTCTACATTAAAATTTATGATTTAAGATACAGAATAACGACTTAATGGATGTGTTATTACTAGAAAACCAAGCAATGATTTATTATATTTCCTATAAATACTTGCAAACAATAAAGTATGGTATAACATATATGAAATCTAAACATATTGTGATTTATATAAACTATAACCAAATATTCCTTTTTAAGGTAGAAATTTTAGTGTTTATTGATGTTAATACTACAGCATATGACACTTGACTATGCCAAACTGTATATCGGCCTTATTTTAATTAAGTACTGGATAATTTTTATTCTGAAAATATTATGAAAAAGATAAATTCTATGAAAATTGATTTACCTTCTCTTAGGAAATTATTATTCAATTCTTATTACTATGGATGTCATATAACAGATTTAATAATATCTCTGTGACTAACCTTATTCTGGATATTTCCTACATAAGCCATGTATAGCCTTATAGGTTGCACTACCACAAGCGAGACCATGACTAGACCTAGTAGGAATTGATACAATCCATTGACGCATTTCTTCTAAAATGTATATCTATGCATTAGTATCAAATGAAACTGAAGGAACTCAGATATTACTATCCTTAATAACTTTGACATTGTTAGTGTGATGTTAATTACTTTTAATTAATAGTAAACATAGAAAGAAAATGCTTAGTTTC
Source organism: Hermatobates lingyangjiaoensis (assembly GCA_026182355.1). Classification (NCBI taxonomy): domain Eukaryota; kingdom Metazoa; phylum Arthropoda; class Insecta; order Hemiptera; family Hermatobatidae; genus Hermatobates; species Hermatobates lingyangjiaoensis. The sequence goes on along the minus strand of JAPFBL010001923.1, from coordinate 4,480,670 downwards.
ATTCTATTCACTACAACTTCATTTTTGACTTTTTTGATATGAAATCAGTCAGTTAGTTAACACTGTTAATTATAAAAATTTCAAAGAAAAATTAGAAACCACACAGACGTAATCGGAAGGTCAAACAATGAAGTATATATTCTATCAGTTTTTCCTATCATTTGAGACAGCTGTGGATGACGGTTCTAGGTACAATATTCGGGTTAGCTGTGTTAATTGTTCTCTCTTTTTTCCAATGCTTTTTCTTTCATCACGACTTCAAGAATTAATTAGGTATATGTATGGCTTTCCCCAAGAACCCTATTCTCCTCTAAAGTAATAGGTTAAAAGTTATAGGCAAGAATAGAAAGATGTCGAGAAATAATCTAAAATAATGTAATTACCGCTGACGAGAAGACAGATTATTGCCATCTAATATAAAAATAAAATGATACCAGTCAGTAATTAATATCAAACAGACGCTTTGACGTATTCCTATGAACATATAGAACTAGGATCTGGGTAATTGGTACATAGCGATTATTAATAACTGAGCTATTTATGCTTTAGGCTGTCGAAATTTATGGGACGCCTAAAAAATCATACTTAAGGGTCCACAGAATAAAACTCACTAGACATGTTTACTCAAAGATCCACATCACTACAATATAATAGTAATTCCCAAAGGACTATTAATACTTGAAGCCTTGTACATCAAGGAACGGAATCCAAATCTAAGTGTTCAAAATAGTGACTTATAACAACAATATTTCACAATAAACACGAGAAGTAAAAAATAACCTAAGAAATTAGATAATTGACTGAGATCTTATTGGCCTTCGCCAGTATCACTTTGGACTCTGACGAAGACCAGTTGTTTTAGTTGAAAGATCTTAGTTGTTTTTCTGATTTCTTAATCTTTTAGACGTTGATTTTTAAGGCAGATGTTTACTGTGAAATCTTGTTATATATATATATATATATATATATATATATATATATATAAAAGATTTCACATAAACACGTGAAATAACAATCAATGATCAAACCACAATAAGAAATGGGAAAACAAGACTAAGATCTTTCAACCGTAACAAGCGGTCTTCGTCAGAGTCAAAAACCCAACTGTTTGTCTTGTCAAAAACCCAACAAGATCTTAGTCTTGTTTTCCCATATATATATATATATATATATATATCAATGATCAAACGACAATATGAAATGGGAAAACAAGACTAAGATCTTTCAACTGTAACAAGCGGTCTTTGTCAGAGTCAAAAACCCCAACTGAAACACTAGATGCATATTGTGTTTCATGATAATCTTTGGTTTGATCATTGATTGTTATTTCACGTGTTTATATGAAATCTTTGTATATATATATATATATATATATATATATATATAATATACAATAAAATAAAAAACGAAGGAAACACACAGAAAGACACAGACATAACTCACATCGATATTTCGACAATCGTCGTCATCAGGAGGTGCGAAGAGCGAAGAGTCCCGCAGGAAGACAGGGCGGTACTGAACTCGGAAACCGCAGCCAGTACCCCACCACTTACCACCAAGCGGGGGAAGGGAGGGAAGGAAATGAAGAGCCAAATTAAGACGTAAAAGGAACGAGTAAAAATTATAACTATAAAAAATTATAAAAAAGTAGATAAATCAAATTAAAATTAATAAAAATAATAAATAAAAAGTAATATAAAAAATAATAAATAAATAAATAAATCATAAATAAATTATCGGTTGAGGTTGAGTCCGGGGGAAGAGCGAGCATCAAGTAAGCATATGTATGCCTCCTCTGAAGCTCTTAGGGTAACTTTATTGTTGGATTCGGGGATCTGTTTCAGGATCTGAACCCTGAAACAGTCATTGAAACTGAGTCCATGCGAGTTCGCATGGATGGCTACAGGATAGTTACTGCGTTGACCGACTGAAGCCCTATGACCATTCATACGAAGGCTCAACTTATTAGAAGTTAAGCCAACGTAAAAGGAGTCACACTGAGTGCAATCCAGTCGGTAAACACAGTTGCTCGAGGTACAGGAGGAATTGACCTGAACCGGGTAGGAACTATGGTGGAGAGGGGAATCGAAGGAAGGATTAGGATTTACAATCAGGCAAGTTTGACAGCCACGGCGTCCACATTGTTTCATTCCAGGAACAGGATTGGAAGGCTGAGGGGAAATATGAGAGAAAATGCTTTTTAGATTGGCAGGTTTACGGTAGGAAATAGAAGGGGGGTGATTAAAGATGGAAGAAGTAGAAGTAGAAGTAAGTAGTGGTGGGGTACTGGCTGCGGTTTCCGAGTTCAGTACCGCCCTGTCTTCCTGCGGGACTCTTCGCTCTTCGCTCTTCGCACCTCCTGATGACGACGATTGTCGAAATATCGATGTGAGTTATGTCTGTGTCTTTCTGTGTGTTTCCTTCGTTTTTTATTTTATTGTAAAAAAGTCCGCTGGACCGTTTCTTTTAATTGTGTATATATATATATTTACCATGATCAACGAAAAACGGTCCGGCAGGACAGATAACACTTAAAATAAACAGTGACACATAGACTGAAACATAACAAAAGACCGCCATTACGGTCGAAATATTGAAAAGTTAGTCTTTTGTTATGTTTCAGTCTATGTGTCACTGTTTATTTTAAGTATATATATATAAGTTAAAAATCGAAGAAGAGTAACACAGAGTAAAGAAACACTAACTTACTCAGATGAGTTATTCCTTAAACTCTTACTAACTCAGATTTTCGAAAAATCTTGTATATATCCAGATTGAAATTATTTACGATTTGTTAGTGAATATATGTATAAAATAAACCAAAAGGGAAACACTTAGTAAACACTGTAAAAACTCACTTTGATATTTTGACGAATAATCGTCATCAGGAGAATAGATGTGATTTACTTGAGAAGCGAAACCAGCCTGAAAAATCCCTTCACCATAGTTTCAGTTAATATGCTACCAACATACTCAGAGAGGGGAATAAAAAAAAATTGAGTAACTAAATATTTAATTAAAGAATATAAATAGAACAAATAAAAGAAAACAAGTAAGACAAAATAATAAAAAAAAAAGGATAACAGGTGTGAGATATGAAAAAACGTTAGGGTGTCTTTAGAAGAAACAATAAACTGGAAAAGCCATGTATCAGATACATCGCCTAAGGCAAAAACTTGGGGTTTTAACTACAAATTTACACTTTGGGTCTACACTAGTGTGATAAGACAGATGGTCTCAAATATATTGGTAGTGTGGTGTCTAAAGGAAAATGAAAAAGTTAAATTAAACTTAACAAACCACAAATTATTTAAATTGTGGTTTATTGTATCGTGTCCAGAGATGGGAGGAGCACTGACCACATTTTCTATATCTAGCATGAAAAAGTTTGTTGGGTTTTGGTACTGGTGACCTTGTAACGGGGACTGTAGAGTGGGGGTATATGCCCCACTACTTTGTGAGTCTAGTCTGCGACAGACCATACACTGGAGTGTTTCGTTGTGTTACATTATATTCTCTACACAAACATTTATTTGGTCCTCCGGACCGGACATTTATTTGGTCCTCCAAACCGCGATGAATCAGTGACCGCGATATCGACATATCCGCCGGTTTACGTTTCAATTTGATTGACATTCGAGTTGGCAGTGTTATACAGTCTGGACTTCCAGTAACGGGACACCTAGTGTATCACCACTTCAAAACGGCCGAACCTTTGGATTCCTTTTTACTTGCTCATAATTATTTTATTATTGTTTTATATCTTATATATGTGTTTGTATATATTCAATTTAGGATTAAATTGAGGATTTGTCTGAATTTTAACAATAGTTCACGATGGTTGGTGGCAAGACGGAACAAAAAATTCTTATTCGAAAGAGGGAGTTAATGAAAGATAAGCTAACGCGTTTAGAGTCATTCTTAAATTCACTCGACACGGATGAAGGTGTGCCTGAGTTAAAGGTACGATTATCTAAAATTATTCCTTTGTGGGATGAATTTGACGAAATACAAACATCCATAGAATTATTAGACGGTGATGCTGCACTCGAGAGAGCAGGAGAAAACTATAAGGAGCGAAATGAATTTGAAACTTTTTATTCGAAGACAGTTTCTGCTATTGAAAATTACATCAAGGTCAACGATACTCCAGATAATACTAAAGATAATATTAAACAAGATTCTCGAAAGGGTGACGACAGTCTTTCTAGGGTCAGTTTGCCTCTTATTCATATACCCGAGTTTGATGGTGATTATGAAAAATGGCTCACGTTCCGTGATACTTACATAGCTCTAATTCACGATAATAACAGCCTGTCCCCAATACAAAAATTTCATTATTTAAGATCTTCCCTCAAGAAGGACGCGTGGAATGCTATTGCTAATATAGAAACTTCTTCCGCAAATTATGAGGTCGCATGGAGCATACTCACCGATCGTTTTGAGAACATCAAGCTCATTACGAATAAGCATATTAAATCCCTTTTGGACTTGCCTCGTGTAGAAAGGGAGAGCGCGACTGCCCTACGCTCTTTACACGACGGTCTCATAAATCACCTGAATGCCTTAAAAACACTAGGCCAACCAATTCAACATTGGGACGCAATATTGATTCACATTATAACATCTAAGCTGGACTCCAAAACGCTGTGTGAATGGGAATCTCAGTCCTCACCCAAGGAGCTTCCCGTCTTGGAGACATTTATAAGCTTTTTGAATGAACGATTCCAAGTCTTAGAATCCATAGAGTCCAGTAAACCCGGCTCTACAAGAACAGCATACTCTACTTCCTCTAAGACCCCAATTAGTTACAAGTCCGAGTACAAACCTAGGTCTTCTGCCTCATATCTATCTTTCAATAAGAACAAATGTCCGCTTTGTTCGCAAGATCACCCATTGTTCCAGTGTAAAACATTCCGAGAACTAGATGTTAAAGAACGCCTGAAACGAGTGCAAAATCTTAAAATTTGTACTAACTGTCTTCGTTCTATGAGTCATACAACTCAGCAGTGTGGCTATGGTCATTGCAAGCACTGTGATAAAAGGCACAATTCATTGCTGTGCTTAAAGAATAGCAATAATTCTGAGAGCCATGTGCAAACTGCCACAGCTACTATAACAACTAATCTCACCAGTAGTAGTACTGTGCATCATACTAACGTCGTTTTATCTACTGCATTGGTGTCAATTTTGGATAATCATGGACAGGTACATCATGCCAGGGCTCTTCTAGACAGTGGTTCGCAGTACTCGTACATGACAGAATCGCTTGCTCAAAAACTTCGACTTAAGCGCAAACACACGAATATATCTATCTTAGGTATCAGCAAATCAGTATCTAGGGTGTCATTTGTAGTCAATGCCGTTCTGAAATCAAGATTTGGTAACTACCATCAAAGCGCTGACTTCTTCATACTGCCTAATCTTACTCAAAACCTCCCTATTCGACCTTTAAATATAAATAAAATGACATTACCTCAGGGTATTAATTACGCAGACCCTAATTTCCATATTCCTAGTAGGGTCGACATCCTTATTGGCGGAGATATCTTTTGGGATATATTAGAGATCGGTAAAATCAAACTTATTGATCAAGGACTTATTATCCAAAATACATCTTTTGGTTGGATTGTAGCAGGTTCCGAAAATTCAACTCCATCGAATGATAAGTCTTCACTGGTCCATTATTCCATGTGCCATCATTTAAGCTCTGTCTCTCTCGAAGAGATTATGGAGAAATTTCATTCAATTGAAGAAGTTCCAGAAATAGGTGACTTAACTTCCGAAGAAGCCGCTTGCGAGGAGCATTTTAAAAACACGTATCGACGTGATGTGAATGGTAGATTTATTATTCAACTTCCTTTTAAACAAAACCGTAACTCTCTGGGTGACTCGCGTGGCAATGCTCTTAAGCGTTTCAACAATATGGAGAAACGATTCTCATACAATCAACATTTGAAATTACAATACAGCGAGTTTATGGCCGAGTACCTTCAACTGAATCATATGGAGATTGTTCCAGAAGGCGAGTTAGACGTGGCCTCAGAGTCTTCAGTATATTACCTTCCTCACCACGCAATTTTCAAACCCACAAGTTCGACAACGAAGACCCGAGTTGTCTTCGACGCAAGTTGTAAATCCTTTTCTGGTGTTTCACTCAACGATATTCTAATGGATGGTCCTATACAACAACAAGATTTGATCTCCATTATTCTTAGATTCAGATTTCATAAGTATGTCATAACAGCTGACATTGAAAAGATGTTCAGACAAATTATAATGGATAAATCCTGTGTGGACATGCAGAGGATTGTTTGGCGCGAAGAAGTAAATTTGCCGTTAATGACTTACAGATTAACTACTCTTACTTACGGTACGAAACCAGCAAGTTATTTGGCTACAAGATGTCTAACACAATTAGCGATTGAAGATGGTCATCTTCACCCCAAGGCAGCTTCTGTGTTATTGCGCGACTTTTACATAGATGATCTGCTCACTGGGTCTGACACGATTGAAGAAGCTATCGCTCTACAGGGTGAACTCATACGCCTACTTAGCAGAGGTGGATTTCAACTTCGAAAGTGGAACGCCAATGATGACAGAATTATTTCACACCTTCCTCAGGATATGATAGAAGATAGACACGAATTATGTTCAGATCAACTTAATATAAATAGAACCTTAGGTTTGTTATGGTGTTCCGATTCTGATGATTTATACTATTCCATAAGCGCATCTCTATTGGATAATAGTATTACAAAGCGTGCAGTTCTTTCCAGAATTGCTAGAATATTTGATCCTATGGGCTTGCTTGGTCCTGTAATTCTTAAGGCCAAATTGTTCATGAAAGCTCTATGGGAGCGCAAGATAAATTGGGACGAGGATCTCCCTCCTGATCTCCTAATTGAATGGCGCAAGTTCAGTCATGATTTACCAAGTTGAATGAACTTAGGTTACCACGTTTGGTCACATCGTCAAATCATTGCAATAATATGGAAATTCACGGTTTTTGTGATGCCTCCCAGTCAGGCTATGGGGCAGCATTGTATATTAAATCTTCAAACTTTCAGGAATCATCAATTCATCTTCTTTGCTCAAAATCTAGAATAGCACCGTCGAAAAAACATACAATACCAAGGTTAGAATTGCAAGCAGCGCTTCTATTATCTACTCTTCTCTCACATACGCTTAAAGCTTTACTTGTTAAGTTCAATAAAGTCTATTTATGGAGCGATTCGCAGGTTTCCTTGGCTTGGATTAGAGGTTCAGCTATGCAATATAAATCTTTTGTAGCAAACAGAATTGCAAAAATACAAACTCTCAATTCTGCCATTAATGCAGATTTTGAATGGCGTTATGTCGCAAGTTCAGACAACCCAGCTGATCATATTTCGCGAGGACTGGCCGCCAGTGAGATCATGAATTGCCAATTGTGGTGGCATGGCCCACAATGGTTAGTCCAATCATCTTCAACCTATCCTGGCTCAGATGTTGAGTGTCCATCTGATATTCCAGAAAAAAGAAAGATATATTTAACCGCGATGGTCTCTACTAATAAAGGTAATATTTTCTTTGACAACATATTGGCACGATATTCCAGCCTCACTAAGCTTCTGCGTTCAGTTGCTATTTGGAGACGATACATTGGTTATTTATGCCATTCTCAGTATAATAGGAGCCAGTATTTTACCGCTTCAGAACTTAATGACATTCTACTTATACTTATTAAAAGAGCACAGTACGACAACTTTGCAAAGGACATAGATAATCTTAAGGAAAACAAGCCTGTTGATAAGAAGGGTAGACTTAATGACTTGAATCCTTACCTCGACAGTGACGGTTTATTACGTGTTGGTGGTCGCATTTCTAAGGCTGATTTACCTGAAGATACTAAACATCAGTTCATTTTATCAAAGGATCATTCCCTTACGACCCTTATAATTCGTCATGAGCATTACAGAAATCTGCATATGGGCCCTAGGGGACTATTAGCAATTGTAAGGCAGAAATACTGGATATTAAACGGTTTAAATGCCGTCAAGAAAGTTTGGAGAAACTGTTTAGTTTGCTTTCGGGCTAGTCCAAAGGTTGGTGAGCAACTGATGGGCGAGCTTCCTCTTGCCAGACTCCAAGCTGGAAGAGCATTTCTTCACACTGGCATCGATTATTGCGGACCAGTTTACATTCGTGCAAGCAAACGGCGAGGGTCATCGCTCGATAAAGCTTATATTGCAATTTTTATATGCCTAGCTTCGCGTGCGGTTCACATCGAACTCGTGAGTGGACTCTCTACAAAGGCGTTTCTCGATGCATTTCAGAGGTTTATTTCGAGACGAGGTTTATGTTCTCGTATTTATACAGACAATGCCACCAACTTTGTTGGCGCGAACCGTGAATTACGTGAATTATACAAAATGTTCAAGTCAGACGAATTCAAACATAGAGTAAATAATTATCTAGCCGACCAGCAAATAACTTGGAGCTTCAGCCCTCCCCGCGCTCCCAATTTTGGGGGGAGTTGGGAACGAGCTGTAAGGTCCTGCAAATTTCACTTGAAACGGGTAGTTGCCAACGCTCACTTAACTTTTGAAGACATGTCCACCGTTCTGTGTACCATAGAAGCGTGCCTTAATTCCCGACCCATCACACCCTTATCCCACGATCCCACTGATCTATCCTCTTTAACACCTGGCCACTTTTTAATAGGACAACCTCTTACCACATACCCAGAGATTGATGTGTCCGATATTCCCACCAATCGTCTGACGCATTGGCAGCGCTGTAAACAAATTAGGCAGCACTTTTGGTCTCGCTGGCAGCAAGATTACCTCACCTCTTTGCAACAAAGGCCAAAATGGAACACCAAACAACGTTCCCTTCAGATTGGGGATATGGTTCTGATCAAGGAGGATAACGTGTCACCTCTCAACTGGCCTTTAGGTAGAGTGGTACAACTACACCCTGGAAAAGACAATTTGGTTCGTGTGGCCACAATCTTTACACGTGACGGAGAGAAGAAGAGAGCTATCTCCAAGCTATGCTTTCTCCCCATGGCAGCAAACTTACAGGACTAATGGACAATAACTTCCTAATTATGAAGGATCTGGACATTAGCATATTTTAAATTTATTGTTAATTTGTGAAATTTTTGTAAATTTGTTTATTGTAAATTTTTGACTAGTTTGAAAGCAACAGCTTTCAAAGGGGGGAGGATGTTGGGTTTTGGTACTGGTGACCTTGTAACGGGGACTGTAGAGTGGGGGTATATGCCCCACTACTTTGTGAGTCTAGTCTGCGACAGACCATACACTGGAGTGTTTCGTTGTGTTACATTATATTCTCTACACAAACATTTATTTGGTCCTCCGGACCGGACAAAGTTATAAACTTTTAACTCCCCCCCCTCCCTCCCTAGATACTATTATCAATTAAAAACGACTTAGTCTACTGAGAACAGTTCTGTTATTTGTATAATGTTCAAAAATTTAATAGAACCAAACATTAGTAGTTTGCCTATATGTTGCCAGATACAATGCTCCTCAAAGAAAATATTATTACCATCTGAGTAGGGTAACCACACAGTGAAAACATTGGAGCCAAACACATCTATTACGGCATGGAGCCTTGTTGCACAACACACCCTACCTTGCTCAACGATTAATCCATGGTTTATTTACAAATATGTATACGTTTGTAAATAAAATAGTAAATCTTCTAAGATTTATATATATATATATATATATATATATATATATATATATATATATATATATATACATTTAAATGATCAAACCATAATAAGAAATGGGAAAACAAGACTAAGATCTTTCAACCGTAACAAACGGTCTTCGTCAGAGTCAAAAACTCAACAGAGTCAGTTGAGTTTTTGACTCTGACGAAGACCGCTTGTTACGGTTGAAAGATCTTAGTCTTGTTTTCCCCATTTCTTATTGTGGTTTGATCATTGGTTGTTATTTCACGTGTTTATGTGAAATCTTTATATATATATATTATTGAAAATGACTCAAAATTTAGCTGATACCTGTTTCTTAACAAGTTTCTCAATTTTTCTTAATAACACTCTCACTATTTCGTCTACACAATAAAGTACATCTCCTATAGTCGACATGTTTTGAATGATCAACATTCATAATCAGAACGTGAATAACTTCTAGGATGAGTTATCTGGTTTATTATATATACACGGAGAAGTAAAAGAGGTAACTCACCCTAGAAGTTATTCACTTCCTGATGATGAATGTTGATCATTCAAAACATGTCGACCATAGATAGTTTTTCTATCTTCGATCTAATTTTTGGTTTAAACCGTCTTCAGGAGAGATAAGAGAGGGAAACGAAGCCCACTGATTCAGAGACGGTTGGATCGTATTTCCAACGAAAAAGTGTATATATATAAATATATATAAAGATTTCATAAAAACACGTGAAATAACAATCAATGATCAAACCACAATAAGAAAGCCTTGTTTTCCCATTTTCTTATTGTGGTTTGATCATTGATTATATATATATTGAAATCTACATGAGGGGTCTGGTTCTAATATCTGATGGGTTATTGCAGGACAAAATAAGCTTGACTCATTTTTTGCGTGCTGTTTTCAAAGTTGAAGGCTTCTAGCTCTGATCGAAGTCACGTACAGCGGTTCTTCTCTTCCAAGAAGTCATCTCCACCGACACAGCAAATATTATAAGGGCTCGCAACCCCTTAGAAAATGAACAGTTGGCAAAGAACGTGAATAACTTCTAGGGTGAGTTATCTGGTTTATTATATATACACGGAGAAGATAAAAGGGGTAACTCACCCTAGAAGTTATTCACTTCCTGATGATGAATGTTGATCATTCAAAACATGTCGACCATAGATAGTTTTTCTATCTTCGATCTAATTTTTGGTTTAAACCGTCTTCAGGAGAGATAAGAGAGGGAAACAAAGCCCACTGATTCAGAGAAGGTTGGATCGTATTTCCAACGAAAAAGTGTATATATATAAATATATAAAAAATTAAATATATTTTTTTATATAAATTTTATTTAAATTTAAATAAAATTTAAATTTATATAAATATATATAAAGATTTCATATAAACACGTGAAATAACAATCAATGATCAAACCACAATAAGAAAGCCTTGATTTCCCATGTTCTTATTGTGGTTTGATCATTGATTATATATATATATATATATATATATATATATATATTATATATATGAAATTTACATGAGGGGTCTGGTTCTAATATCTGATAGGTTGAACAGTTGGCAACTGTTCATTTTCTGAGGGAGTGTGAGCCCTTATACTATTTGCTGTGTCGGCGGAGATGACTTCATGGAAGAGAAGAACCGCTGTACGTGACTTCGATCAGAGCTAGAAGCCTTCAACTTTGAAAACAGCACGCAAAAAATGAGTCAAGCTTATTTGGTCCTGCATGAACCAATCAGATATATATATATATATATATATATATATATATATATATATATATATATATATATATATATATATATATGGAATATCTGGCCATTATTCTTTTAACAACCATTTATGCAAGCTGAAATTAACATCAGACGAAGAATGTAGACTTTTCAGACAAGATGGAAACCTTTGAACACATTCCATGTAAATGTGAGGCAAACATCGTTTAGAGGTATAACATTGTTTACAGAGAATACCTAAAACCAACAGAAGTGAGATTACTTCTAAAGGATAATTATGAAATTCGTTAAATATCTTAAAATGCAATGTTTATTTTAGAACGGCAAAGGGAAGCACAATAGGACACATATGACAGTGATGTTCGATGATACTCAGGGAATCGGCTTAATATCAATAATAAGAACAGGTCTCATTGTTCTAAATCATTTACCCCAATTTTGTTATGACTAATAAAATGTTTGTAGTCACATTAAAACAAATGAAGTCATTAAATTGATTATTTATGAGTCTGACAATATTTTACCGTATAGTAGATATTATGTCTACACAATAGTTTAATTTAAAAAAAAGACTATATTGATTGTCAACTAGATTGATATTATGTTAATTATATTAAAAGTTGAGTGTAGGCCACTCCAGATTGTTACCTTAGCGATAATCATGACCAAAGACGAAATCATCCAAAACGGAAAATAAATTGTGTTGAAGTAAACTACCATTTGAAGAATAAGATTAGAAGTAATAACTTGTTCTAAAAAAAATATATATATAAATACACATATTACCTAATTACTGCATTGGTAAAACATTCTAACTTAAATTAACATAATTAAATTCACAAAAAGATCTCTAACGACTCCTGTAATTTAATAATTAATAAGAAAATTACCCAACATTTCTTCTGATACGTAGATAATCTTTGAAGTCGTAAAAAACTCAATTCTTTTCTTATTTTTCAAAATAGTACTTGGAAACTGTCACTAGTTATAAAGCACAAAAAAGGAATTTTTGATAAGAGAAATATAATTTGGGCTGTAAAAATACTCAATTACTTATTCATTGAAGTCATTCCACATCAAAAATACATTAACGGTAAAGAAAATAGAATATACATTAATTTATCTAAAGAGGAGTATTTTAATTGTAAGTCTACCAATTAATTACACATCAGAACAAGAGAAAAAGCTCTTGATCAAAGCAGCTGTCTGTTTACTAGTTGTTACCTAAGTAACAAATCCCATGTGCCTGTCGTTTCAGTTAAGAATGAAGAACTAAAGGTATCTTGAAAACATAATACTGTAAAATGTTTTATAACAAATTGAATTAAATTTTTGATGTTCATAATTATATAACATAAAAAATGTATTATCTAAATCTACAAGAAAATTATAACTAAATCTTCAACCCTTTCATGATTTGTACTAGTGGTAATAGTACATTTTCATGATGATAACTATTTTAATGATAATAGTAATATTTTCAGCTGTGAAATATTTTATGATATAATTTAATTGACACAATTCAAAATGTGTTATTAAAGTTTCAAAGTACAGTAATCCTAAATAGTTTCAAGGAATCAAACTCAAATTTAAGTTTTCTCTACAAAAGAAACATTTCAATAAATCGTTCGTAATAGTGATGGCATGGTTACATAACTTTACATAATTAATTATATCTTATAATGCATAGCGCCTAAATGCCTACGCTTAAAATATCATAAATAAATATAGTACGGGAAATTTGTGGCGAACGATAGTAAGACAAACTTATAATTATGTTTGCCTTCCTTTTTTGAATAGTTACTACTTTACAAGTAATCTTTTGTAAGAATATCAGAATAAAACCTTACTCTGAAAATTGTTTGACATAGAAATAAATATATTATATTTTATTATTTTTTTATTATTCTTAAATGCACCCGTAGAAATTAAATGTTTCATAAATGGGTTAGTCGACAGTTCAAAGAGTGTTTTTTTTTTTTTTAGAACTAGGAAATCTCTTCAATTTTTTTAACGTACTAATTGACATGGTGATCTGTATTTGACCCTCAAGAGAAGGCTATAAAAAAGGAGGGGTAGTGATTTAGAGAGAGTGAGAAACTTCTTTGTTGGTGGAGCAGAAAACTAATTGTGTACAAATAGATTTAACAATGAAAATAAACATATAAACTATGGTAGGAAATTCGAAAATTTGACTAAGATCTCTAAACCAGAAAGCGTCCTACTCAGAGTTGCAAAATGGATGATTGCTCAAAACAAATTGAAAACATTTTGATTTCTGTTTCTTTCTGTTTTCAAAGTTATATATATAAATATAAAGGGGCCAAGTTAGCCCGGTGGCAACGTGCTTCTCTCTGGACTGATAGATCCGGGGTTCAATACCCTGTCTAGTAGTCCAGTTATTCAAGTGAGAAGAGAATAAATCTGAACACGTCCCTAGGACAGGACGTTAAGCGCCAAGCCTGTACGGTGTTAGGTACTGGTTAAAGATCCCTACTCTAAATATACCTGAGTTAAGGAAAATTTAAGACTCCCAATGTAGAATGTTCATTGTGAGGTATCACAAACTGCCAGTGTGTGTTCTCTTGTGGGGCTGACACTGTAATCTAACCAAACACTTTCGAAGTGCCATTAATTTTAGACATAGCCGATTTTAGTTGATTTGGAAACAGGTTTCTATTGAAGAATAGATAATTTTGTAGTTTCAGTGAATAATATTTTTTATGTATTTAGTGACAATTCGGTTTTTGCATACTTATGTATCACCTGTTTCAAAACTTGTGATGATCAGTACATACACTGTAAGAGTTAGTTGTGTAAACACTGTTACGCCATATTTATATTTGATTAGTTGTTTTTTTTTTAAATTTTTATTTTCCTCAATCTGCTATACTATGAAAAGGTTTTAAATAAAGTTAACAATGAGAGTTTGATTTGATACTGGAAGACTGCAAAATTCTACCATACTGGGACAACTTTACAGTCTCAAACTTTTTATTAATCGTTATGATATTTATCGTTAATATCAGCATCTTTTCTTAGCATTCTTTAGTTCAAAATAAGGATGTATTATTCCCTCCTGGAGATCCCAATAAGCATATTATATTGCTCTAATGGAGTTAGATCTTGCCGCTCCTCTTATGTAGAATTTTATCATATGTCATATATAGTAATAAGCGTATGAATACTTACTGCATCCATAGCTTCTGTGTCACATTGTGGCAGTATTCTATATAATTTTATCTGTTAATCCTTTAATAGTTTGTGTCTGGATTCGTTTTATGCAGCCGCATACACTATTTCTATCCCACGACAGTTTTATCAGGCAACTAGAACTACTCCCTGATACTTATACTATCTGATCTAAGAGACACTTGTTTCTTAAGTGTATAACACTTAAATGTAGTTAGTGCATTGTTCTTTCTTGAATTGATAAAAAAAAATGAACGGGTTTTTGTGTGTTGGGACTAAATATTGGTTGCACTCAGACCACTCATCTGATAAATACGCAATTTAAATGCGTATTGCATAGCACGGTCCATTGCGCGAGTCGTACTCCATCATGTAATACTAATGAAATTTATGGCAGACATTTCATAAATTAGGAGATAAGATGTTTGGCACACGTACATTTCTTGATATCTGTTGACTTACTGGTTTTCATGACCCAGGGATATTTCATAAATGTTTTTAAATAAAGCTTAGGATTAAATTTTCTTATGGGTTTCCCATGAAGTGAAATTGATATTTCTTGAAGTAATTCGGGAATATTTTATCTTGCTTTGATATCTAGGATCGTCCACCAATCATTGGACGTCCACTATCATTCAGTTTGGGTACATTGAATTATTAATCCCTAAGGTGTTTTATGTTATGTTTCTCTTTATGTTTTTATTTGGTACCTTAATATTAGGTTATTGAAGACAAACAATATTTATTATAGCCCATAAGCTCAAGTTTAAATACAATAACCTCGTATAACAGTAATTTGTACGATGTCACCTAGTCGTTTAAGATACCTTCTATAAATAAATTAAATGTACCATATATTTAGAACTGATGTAGATGTGGCTACATTAGTATTTGATTGTTTCTGAACAGAGCATAAAAGTATTATGTTGGTTTGTTGGACAACACTGATACGAGTGAATCATAGAAATCCTTATGTCAATGAGATGTGACAAGTTAATGTCTTGAATTCTTCTTATATTGTAAAATGTGGTTACAGTTATGCTATTCTATCAGATATAGTAAAGTAAATATCGATAAGTGTAAGTGTATATGTGTCATTTAATTTCCTTTAAGTTTTTTTTTAAAATACTTATCGTTTATTCTTTCAGCACGAATTATTTTCACTTTCCAAATTGCCGGGTTGAAGTATATTGCTCCTCCAGTCAACTATGATCGTAAGTTTTATGTGGATGTTCACATAGCGGCTTTCCCACATAGCATGTTCACATAGCTTTCTTCAACAAGCTTGGGTTATTCCTTAGTTCTCATGGTTAACCGTAACTAGTAGTTGAGCCGTACAATGATAATTCATTTGCAGATATTGCTATCCCAGAAAAGGGTAAACCGAAATTTATGGAGAAAGTACCTCAGTATCCAGCTGGAATGAGACCTCCTAAAATGCAAAAGAACCTGAAATTCATGAGAGGCCCAGAGTTAGTACACAACTCATTTATCCACAAACAATATGGGATTGTTGTAAGTTTGGCTTTCCGTAAGTTTTTCTTGTCCTAATATTACTGAAGGTAATGAAAGTGAAAACTATGTAAGATATATTGTTTTCCTGTGTTATGGAAAGAATATATGGTCGCTTACAGCATTTTCCCAGCTTCTGACAGCAAACTCTTCTAATTTGCATGAGCTTTATTTACTTTTCCATAATAAATTGTTATCGTTTCGACTTTAATACTTGTAAAATTGGTTCAATTGAATTAGTAATACTTTCTAATCAAATGACTTGTCAGTACATTCAGTAAAAGGTGCACAACCAATGTGATTTTATTCTTAACATATGAGTTCTCACATCGCTAGAGATTGATCTGCCATCGGAAAATGAAAAGAGTATAATTTCAAAATCGTATGTTGAGTCATTAATTCAGTGCTACAGTTGAACTTTAATTGTTACAAGGTGATTTGGGCAATTGAAATTGCATATCATATTTGGTGTAGTACTTTACTGATATTTCAAATGTTAGTACGAGTATTTTAAATTCTTTACATTTTGAAAATTCAATGATTCGTTAAAATATTGAGTTAAAGGCTCTATTATTTAATGTATGTTGCTAATTTAATTTATCAAGGTAACAATTATCAAGAATTAAGATAAAGTGGTGGAAATATGTCAGAAGAAATATTGCAGTGATAATTCATGTACTTTCTGAAGTTTTGATTGTAGATGTGTGCAGTATATATTTTTGTTTCCTTGAACGAAAATACCATTAATATATCTCTTTAACGTAATAAGAGATTGGTTAGTCACGAAGTTATGTTTTCGGTCAACATTATTTAGTTTTACATTATAGCTAGCTATAATGTGTTCAAAATTTAATCTGCTAAGAATTAGATGTGGTCTAGAAGTGGTTTCATACTTTCTGTGAATGAAGATTTAAATGGTTTTTAATATCAGTCATTAGCTAGGTATTATTTTTCTGGATTGAAAAGGTATGTCCTTAATTGTGTTAGTAGTGGCCTGAGGTAAAGGTCGTTCAGTAGTGTCTTGGTCGTCTAAGCCCAAACAACTTCAACAATGAGTCTTAGTATTTATTTCCCCTTAATGTTAAGATCAAATCTTGAGGTGGCAATTTGATAAATCAATTTCCTGTTCAATCGCGATTATGTCAACTAAATCAAATATCTGTATATTTGTTTAGATTTTTCAATAAACATACCTCTGACTATGAGTTATTAGAATATTATTACATTTATTTTCTACCTAATTGAGTCATCAGTATATGATTTCATGATTGTCATCCAAGCCCAAAGTTGGGTATACTTGGTTGAGTTATGTGTTCGCAGAAGATTCCCGTGTCGGTGTATGAGAAGAAAGTAGGTGTGTTTGTGGGCCAGACTATCAACTAGTACCTAGGCTCTCTGAATCCTGGCTTCGGGGTAAAGGGCACATTTTGTCGGCCAAATGCTAGGACTTATGGAGTAGTCATACAACCTCAGGTTGGAATCACTTGTTGCAGTTATAAATGATTGAAATTGTTAAGTGCTTTGGACATATCCCGATCAAAAAGGCGTGTAATTTTTATCATCTCACTTTTTCTTTGTAATATTTGATTTTTAATTATTTTAATAGTGCATATACAATGGTTGTTGCTAAGGAAGTACATGCAAAAAAACTGAACAATTTATTAATTATTCATGAATTACGTATTTATTTCTGATAAAACTCTTGATCTATAAACAGGCAACTGGAGGTGGAAGAATGAGGTTTGGGCACTTCGAAATGGCCAGACTTACAATAGGTAGAAAGATGGATACTACTAGAATGTTCACTCTTTGGCGAATTGACCCGCCTTGGCAGCCGGTTACAAAAAAGGTGATTTTCTGACTATAGTTAGACTGATTAATGATGTCTGGTGTTAATGATAATAGATTGATTTATTCAGGAACTTAATTAATCTATTTAACATACCGTTTTAGTTATCATTAATAATGGCAATATCATTATCATTTATGCTGCTTACGTGAAATAGTATATCAATATCAAGTTGTCTATAAAGCATTGTAACAAAGTATTAGCTAAAATAAAATAAAAAGAAGGAATCTATGCAGTAACTGAATTAACGTTAAAATTAATATATCTCTACTTTTTCCTCCCAAACTAATATTGTATTTGTTTGATTAAATCAGATGTTAATGTTATGCCTCTAGGGTCAAGGACACAGGATGGGAGGAGGAAAAGGAAATATTGATCATTATGTAACTCCTATTAAAAAACACAGAGTGATTATTGAACTAGCGGGAAAATGCACTTTTGAGGAAGTAAAGTATTGTAAACAGTATATACATTGTATTATAACCTAGTATACATTTTTCATTTTTAATAATAACTATGTTAATTTTGTATAATTCAAAATGGGTTTCTTGAAGATTTGGTCCAAAGAATTAACTACTCCTGATTATAAGCCGACGTTTGGCCAAAAATTGTTTGGCATTTTCAAGGCTAAAAACAATTTATTAAAAACATAATTATGAAAACAAATACATCCACAGAATATCAACCAACAGAAAACAAAAAACACAACTAAGCAACAAACAACAAATAAAGTAAAAGAAAATCAAAAATAGATGGTGTTATTGTTTTTTAATAGAAAAAAATGTGTTGTTTAAACATAATTACTTTTATTAATTATTAAGGCAAAAAAAACATTGAAACAGATAAGTAGTACTGCAAAATAACTCTGCGAGGATACCTCCACAGAACATTCAAGGAAACAAAACAAAAAAACAAGCAAAAATTACAAACAATACAAATAACCAACATGTAAACAAATTAAGGGGACAATAAAAAATCTACAAAGTTATTACCTTTTTTTGAAGGGAAGGTATTTAAGTTAGATGCATTTATCTAACAGTATCATATCAGACTCGAAAACAAAGTGAGTTTACATAACCATAAAACAAAAACATGCCACCCCTCCAAGTTCAAATTAATTACTCTATAATACGGTTCAAAAGAAAAAAAATATGGGTGTCCTACACTCAACTTTACCATAAGTAAACATACTATCAAACTTCTTGGGTATGTAATATATGTCATATTTACGCACAACATAATGCCTTGATGGGAGAGGTTTATTAGTCTTTCATTCCTGGAGGTAGTACACATAGTGATTGTACTTATCAAAACATATGATTATTTTTGTTTATCACACCACTCATTCATATATCATTAGTATAACTACAGTAGTTAACATTTCTGAAAAGCGGAAGTGCAGATTTCGTTTTACGAAATTATCTCTTATAGGAGAACATGGTTTTTGTTCCAGTAGCTAATGGATCACTTACATGGTTTATCTGACCTCCTTCTATACTTTGAGGATTTAAGACAAATTTTCCCATTTAAGAGTTGAAAATATTTCTATTTAGCTGACAGATGTAAGAAAAAATGTCTTTTTAAGATAATTTTTAATTTAAGATGCAGGATAACTTCATTTACTATTTTTCAAAGAATGTGTTTTACATTTATTGTCTTTTATAAAACTATTATACTGGAAATTTTATGGCATACTGGTGTTTTTTAAAAAATCACGTTTCTTCCACTTTTTCAAAAATCATAAAAATCCAATTTACTCTGAGTGAGTGTTATCTTTTCCTGCGTGCTGTACTCTGTTATAAGGTTGCTATGAATGTATATTGAGAAAAAATATATTGGTAATTAGCCACTTTTGCATACTCAAATCAAGTTCAAAGCCGACTTTTCAGTATAATTTAAAAGTTTATAGCTGGAAGGTTGAAATTTTTAAAAATAATGGTATTAACTATTAGACTAGAATAGTGAAACAAACTGAATATTTATAAAACATAGAAGCTCTCCTATAGGACGAAAAAGTTCATTCCACAAACTTATGTATTACCCAAAAATAATGTCATTCATAAACTTAAGAAAATTTGCATCTGATATTAAGCTTTGTAGAATGATGCAACATCGAGATTGATTAGACATTTTGTTAGACCAAACCCATCATACCATGCTTAGAACTAGAAATAATATGTTTGGTATGCTTTATTGTCATTGATTTTTTACCTATAAGAATTTTATTCTTCTTACATCACATATAAGTCGTGAAATCATTTCAAATTTTTCATTATACCTCTAAACTTATTATATTATTTCAGTGGATTCATTCAAAAAATTAACTTTTTTCCTTTACTATAAGTAAAGTATAGTGATCGTGAAAAAAATCGATCTCGAGATTTTGACGGAATTACATGTTTTGAGGTCCCAGAAGTCGTTTTATGAAGTTTTTCAATGATGTCTGTGTGTGTGTGTGGGTGATTGAGTGTGTTAGCATTGCTTGTTACCACGCTGCGGTCCAGAATCTTTGATGGATCAGGTTGATATTTTACAAAAAAATGGGCCCCATACAGACGAAGATCCCTATTGTTTGGGAAGAATTATGCATGATGGGAAAGTCACTTTTTTTGCCAAAAACTGTTTTTTTAAAAACATTTATTTCTCCTAAACTGATAACCCTAGAGTTTTGTAATTTTGACATTATCTTTGAGGTTACAAATGGAACAAACGAAAAATATATTCAGAATTTTAAAACGGAAAATATTTTTTTTTCAATAAAATGTAAAAATTGTTACTTATAATTCAATCTCAAAGCTTGTGAGAGCGATAGAAGCCATACTGTTTGACGGATCAAAATGAAACTATGCCTAAAAATAGAACATTATGTGTAGAATGAGTTGAGATATTTTTTTTCAAAATTAAATTCGCTAAAGGGGCGTTACAGTACGATTTCTGTTTTCAGAAAATGTTTTTTGACGCGAAACGGCTCATTAAAAAATAATGAAAATTTGACCAAAAATGGAACGAAAAATTAGCAATTCATAAAAAAAAATCTGGAGTGGCCTACACTCTACTTTACTATAAGTAACTCAATGTCAAATTTCTTGAGTATATAAAATATAACGTATCATTTAAGCATAACATAAATATCTAAATGGGATATAATTATTAGCATTTCATTCGTGAGGTAGTACAGCTAGTGATTGAAGGACATATCACTTTATAAACTTATTTTTGTACATCACAAATAATTTATTATTTGCAAATAATTTCATTAGTATAACTACAGCAGTAATAACATTTTTGAAAAACCAATGTCAACATTTCTTGAAACGAAATATTATCCTACAAGAGAACATGGCTATTGTTCAAATAGCCAGTAGATTTCTTACATTGTATACTTGACATCCTTCTACATTGAATATTAATGTAAAATTTTCAAATTTGAAACAGTAAAATACCCTTTTTTTCTCTGAAAAACATCTTAAACAGCGAAGAAAATGTTGTTTTAAGGTGATTTGTTAATTAAAGATGTACGATAATTACAGTTATTAATCTCTAAACGAAAGATTTATATTTTGAATTATCTTTTACATTTTTGGATTTTAACAGAATTATTATGCTGGGAATTTTATGGCTTCTTAGTATTTAATAAGATCATTTTCCTTCCCCTTTGTCAAATAACATATATACAAATTTTTTTTTAATGAGTGTTATCATTTACCTGCACAATATTATTCCTCTTACATCTCTTATAAGTCAATAATATTTTCATTTTTCCATTAGAAACATCAATTTTATCTCAGTGGATTCGCTCAAAAAATTTCTAAGTCAATATAAACAATGTAAAAAAATACAAAAAATTCGACAAGTATAGCAGGTGATCTCTTAGTCTAGGATAAACAAAGAGTTTTTATATCGTTATTGCTCTTTCCCGTAATTGAAACTTCATGAATTTTTTTTTATGAATTGCTAATTTTTTGTTCCATTTTTGGTCAAAATTTCATTATTTTTTAACGAGCCGTTTAGCGTCAAAAAAACATTTTCTGAAAACACAAATCGTACTGTAACCCCCGTTTAGCGAATGTAATTTTGGAAAAAAATATCTCAACTCATTCTCCATATAATGTTCTATTTATAGGCATAGTTTCATTCTTGTCCGTCAAACAGTATGGCTTGTATCGCTCTCACAAGGTTTGAGATTGAATTATAAGTCAAAATTTTTACATTTTAGTGAAAAAAAAATATTTCCTGTTGATTTAAAATTCTGAATATATTTTTCGTTTGTTGCATTTGAAACCTCAAAGATAATGTCAAAATTTCAAAACTCTAGGGTTATTAGTTTAAGAGAAATAAATGTTTTTAAAAAAACGGTTTTTGGCAAAAAAAGTGACTTTCCCATCATGCATAATTCTTCCCAAACAATAGGGATCTTCGTCTAAATGGGGCCCATTTTTGTGTAAAATATCAACTTGATCCATCAAAGATTCTGGACCGTAGCGTGGTAACAAGCAATGCTAACACACGCACCCACCCACCCACCCACACACACACACAGACATCATCGTAAAAACTTCATAAAACGACTTCTGGGACCTCAAAACATGTAATTCCGTCAAAATCTCGAGATCGAATTTTTTCACGATCACTATACTTTACTTATAGTAAAGTAAAAATTCATGAAGTTTCAATTACGGGAAAGAGCAATAAGGCTATAAAACCTGTTTGTTTATCCTAGACTAAGAGATCACCTACTATACTTGTGGAATTTTTTATATTTTTTTACAATGTTTAAATTGATTTAGAAATTTTTTGAGCGAATCCACTGAGATAAAATTGATATTTATAAAGGAGCAATTTAAATAGTTTATTGACTTATATGAGATGTAAGAGGAATAATATTTTTACATGTAAAAGATCACCGGCAATAAACATAAATAAATTACCTTTGTCTTCCATGGCATGATGGATTTGTCTCATAAAATGCTTTAATAAATCTATATATTGCACTCTTGAGCAAAACTTAATATCAGTTACAATTACATTATCATTGTGAATGTAGTACCTTTCTTATGAAAGAGGACTTATGTTTGTTGAGAAATATCCAGTTTTTTTTACAATTCTAGTCTAAGAGTTCATATTTATTATTTTAAAAAATTAGAAGCTCCCAACTATAAAAGATTTAAATTATATTGAATAGCTGGCTTTGACTTCGATTTGAGTATGTAAACTGGCTAATTACTAATATATTTTTTCGCAATATACATTCATAGCAAACTTATAACAGAGTACAGAAGGTAGGAAAAGGATAACATTCGCTCAGGAAAAATTCGTATATATGATATTTGACAAAGGGTAAGGAAAATGATCTTATTAAATACTAAGAAGTCATAAAATTTCCAGTATAATAATTCTATAAAAGACCGAAAATGTAAAAGATATTTCAAAATTGAAATCCTTCGTTTAGAGATTAATAAATGTAATTATCGTACAGCTTTAATTATAAATCATCTTAAAACAACATTTTTTCCTGTTGTTTACAGGATACCCTAAAGGGTATTTTCCTGTTTTAAATTTGAAAATTTTACTTTAATATTCAACGTAGAAGGATGTCAAGTAAACGATGTAAGAAATCCACTGGCTATTTGAACAAAAGCCATGTTCTCTTGTAGGAGAATATTTCGTATCAAGAAATGTTCACTCTGGTTTTTCAAAAATGTTATTACTGCTGTAGTTATACTAATGAAATTATTTGCATCAGCTGTGTGATGTACAAAAATAAGCTTATATATTGATATGTCCTTCAATCACTACCTTGTACTACCTCAAGAATGAAAGACTAATAATCATATCCCATTTAGAAGTTTACATTACGCTTAAATGAGACGTTATATAATATATACTCAAGAAATTTGATATTAAGTTACTTATAGTAAAGTTGAGTGAAGGCCACTCCAGATTTTTTTATTGGTGTCATACAAAATGATACATAAAAATTAATAATCAACAATAACTCTTGATATAATATATGAATTAAACACCACAATAAACAAATATTAAGTTAAGAACGAAAGGCCTTACAGCATTATAATTATATACATTTGTTTATTGTGGTGTTTAATTCATAATGATACATATAATTCAGTGTGAAACTTGGGTGTCCATATTTTCAGCTAATTACTTATAATTGGGAATATATTTAGAGTTCCCGGTCCTTAAACAACTATCTAAATGAGAGTCATTAAGCTTTGTTCGGTATTTTGATTTCAAATATTTCATATTTGAGAACAAAGACTCGCAATTGTATGTTGTTGCACAATATAAATAAATTTTTAGCGCATATTTCCTTAAAATAGGATACTTATTTTCATCGACTAAGTTCCAAAACATTTTATCATTACTATGTGCTTTTAAAATAATATCGCTTTGCAAGTTTATAATTTCTCATTCTAGGTCTTCGATATTATGAAGCTCGAAATACCCTGAAACTATTTCAAGAACATCATCTTCAGTAACATTGAATGGATTTATGAAAAATCTTAGAATGGATTCTATGCTGCAAAATCTTCAGATCTAGAAGAAAACTCTTCTAATAGCTTATCTATAATTTCTAAGTATGATGTAGCAGTAAAATTTTCATTATTCAAATTTACACTCTCAACAGTATATTTTATATTTGGGAAATGTAATAATGATTTTTTCAATAGATGGGATTTCAACAACACTAACTTGCATTTGAATGCATTTACTGGACTAATCATGTCAGCGATATGCTGATTTTTCTCTTGTATTTTTAAATTTAATTCATTCAACTTTGCCGTTATATCTCAAAAATCCGAGGTCGATTAGCCAATCCTTATTTTCTAATTGCTCGTAAAATTTGCAATAAATTGATTCAATAAATTCTTTTATTTGTGGCAAAAGCATGATAAACCGCTCAAGTATTTTACCTGTTCCCAGCCATCTCACTTCAGTATGTAAAAGATCTGTGAACTGAACGTCCTCATCTTCTAAAAGTAATTTAAACAATCTGTGTGGCATAGCTCCCGATCTTACGAAATTAATTTTTGTTACTTTAATTACGTGTTGAAAACCGATTGTTTTTGCGCATAACATTTCCTGATGTGTGAGGTAATGATAAGAAATAAATTTCGGGAATAAGGAATCCTGTCTACATAAGGAAATAAATCCTTTTTTCTTACCAGTCATCGCTGGTCTGTTGTAATTGACGATAACTTTTGTACAGGTAATTTTACATCTGTTATATACTTTTTAAAAGTCGAAAAGATTTCTTCTCTTCTGGTGCTTCCCTTTAATGGCAGAACTTTAAGGAATTCTTCTTTTGTTGTAAAATCAGAAAATACCATCTTCACGCAAATTGCTAATTGTGGTATATTTGTCATGTCTGTCGATTCATCCATCTATAGCGAAAAGCAAATACAATTTTCCATATCATTTGCTAATTCTGCCTCCAAATTCTCCGCAATTACTTCAATTCTTCTAGTAACAGTTCGTGCTGATAATTGCAACGTGTTTATAGCTGAAACTTTCCTTTTTATTTTTAAATTCTTCAATAAGTTAATTGGCAGCTTCTAACATGGCTTCTTTCACTGTTAATTTTCCATCTGTAAATCGTTTTTTTATTCTTAGCTAGCAAATGCGATATTTTTATATGACGCGATCGTTGCTGCTTTATGTTGTTGCAGTGGTTTAGTAATAAAACTTTGCTGGTTAGTTATTGAAGATTTTAAAGAAATAATTTTTTTCTTCTAATTCCACAGTTCATTGGATAGTCCTATCAAAATTGGTGTGAACGGTCTTAAAATGTTGTTCAATATTACTTTTCTTGGGAACCGTAACACTTATTACACAACAAACAAATGCTCTTCCCTTTGTGATCAACGAAACAATATAGATGTTCCCATTCATCGTTAAAATAATATGTTCTTTTTTTTTATATTTATCCATGAAGGGATTTGAAAGAAAAGAATTATTTCGGATTACTTGGTATTTTTAAATGCACGGTCTACACGTGGTCTATTCGAAATACGATCACACACTAACAAAAAACTCCTCCCGTTCTCCTTTCTAAGGCACACTACGTAAAAAAACTGTACCGGTCACTTAAACCCACATTTTTAACTTCCCTACGTTAAATCAACTGAATACAACGTTATATCAACCGGTTACATTCTCGGCGCCGATTCTACCTTCAACTATTATAACCTTCCATAGTAAACAAACCATCAGCCCATATCAATAGTTCAGAAATCCAACACACACACACCAGCGCTCCACACCTGCATCAACTCAATTTATTTCGTCCCCCCTTGATGACGGATCAGATTAGATCTGTACCACGTAGCAACAGTCCGAGATAACGATAGACACGTAACTGCGAACACACGTAAAGGGCGCATTAATAATCGTTCGGGGGCGTTGCCTACCCCTGGTCTAGGAAAAACAATCAGTTTTTATAGCTTTACTAACTAATCTACCCGGCTTTACCCGAGAAACAATTTAATTCCAACTCTAATAATAAATTACATATGACGAAAACAATTTAAATTTTCTATAGTTCCGTTAAGTTTACATCCATTAATTTTAAACAAAATACTTATCTATTCTTTTAAGATTAGAATTGATGGTTCAAATACTATCATTATTATTCGTAACACTATCATGCATACTTAAAGTTAGAAAGTTATTATTTAACGCATAACTTTCTGTAATGCTTAAAGCAAGTTAAACCAATAAGATATGAATAGTTAATGGTAAACTACGAGTATTGCTAATAACTAAAGCTTTGTTAAAGTTAATAAGAAACCTATATAAAATTACAATAATTGTGTTTAATATCAATCTAAAAACAATAATAAAATGTCTGGTACCTGGTTATTTCCAATTGAACAAAGCATGTGGAAATATAAGTTGGTTATTCATAAAGAATAACCTTCCTGCGGCCGCCATTACCAATTAGTCAAAATGTAAACAAACAGGTTATACAGCAAACATTATCTATTATAGTATTTTTGGGATATTACCTGAACCACAACTCTGATTTTTAAATAAAATTACACAAACTTTTCCGGGGATATACCTAATAATTTCCTAAATTTTCACAGTGATTGAATGTATGGTTTTTGAATCTATCGACTACAAACTTAACCAGTTTTGCTTCTCAAATCAATTCAAAGCCGGCTTTTCAGTTTCATTTAAAACTATTATAGCTCTGGAAGCTTGAAGTTATTAAAAATAATATTTTTCGTTTATTGTTTTTGCAGCCTTCAAGATAATGAAAAAATTTTAAAACTAGAATTAGTAGTTTAAGAGAAAAAAATGTTGTCTAACAACAGGTTTTTGGCCAAAAAAGTGACTTTCCCACCATGCTTAATAGCTCTCAAACTATACAGCACATTTACACTATGAGACCAATTTTTGTGTAAAATATCAATTTGATCCATAGAAGATTCTTGACCGTTGCGTGACCTCAAACTTTGTATACACTCTCACCCACACACAGACATCATCGAAAAAACTTAATAAAACGACTTTTAAGACCTCAAAACATCTAATTCCGTCATTTTTTCCACTATCGCTAGACTTTACTTATAGTGAAGTGAAAAGGCTGATTAAATAAAACGAACAGAAGGAGAACCAAAAAATACAGACACTACTACATAAAAAGAGACTACATACTGGTTTATAGAACTATTGCAAGAGACTGGAATAATTAAGACTAAGTTAAGACTAGCTATAACTAAGACTAAGAAACCCATTTTGAATTTTAAGAATCAGAGGCAAAAGCTATATCAAGATTTTTTTGTAGAATAATCTGTTGTTGAATGTTGTTCATTTTATTTCTATCTCCTATCTAGATTTATTAAGTTAGAACATAATCTTAATATGCCAAGGCGTTTATTAGTTTATTGGCAGATTTGTTGGTCATTGTAAATTGTGGTTAAAGCAATATTTGATAGAAACTTCTACCAACGTAATAGAGATTTTTCACATTTGAAAACTTGAACGTAAAAGCTACCTAAAAATCGGAAGAATCTGTATTTCCTAAATAAGTTAATGTAAGTGATACATACTCAAATTGAGTTATTAAAATTTTAAATTCGGGTTACTTTAAGTCAGCCTTGGGAAACAAAATTTTAATTTCTACCTTTCCTTTCATTTAAGATATTAGATGGTATCAGTTGACTAAATAAATATAATTCTATTAAACTAAAGACACATTGTACATTTATTTTAGGTTCAAGGATTTCTGAATACAGTGGCTCATAACTTACCATTCAAGGCAATCGCAACAACACATGAAGAACTTGAGGCAATGAAAGAGAAAGAGAGAACTTTAAAACATGCAAATTGTAACCCATACACTTTTGAATATCTAATAAAAAATAATTTAGGAAATTGTCATTCTTGGATTAAGAGGATAGATCATTTTTATTTTGGAGAATATGTTTAAAATAATTGTTTTTGTTGTATATATTCACTTATTGTGTTAGATCATTGAATAGAAGTATAATATATTATTATATATAATATTAACATATTATGTTAGATCATTGAATAGAAGAAGTAAACAATGTATCAAATACGCTGACAATCATCTGATGTTTTGTGTTCTTTTCATTTAAATCAATCGGTATCATTTGTTTCCATTTGGCTGTCATAATTTTAGTTGGTAGTTGTAAGATTCGTGAAATCAGTGACGTACTGGCCCACACACTGACCATAACGCGAAGGTCAGTGCAAAAAATGTGTGCATCTTTTAGCAGCTGATAACTCAATTGTTTTTTTTTGTTGTAAAAATATTGCGAGTGGGAATTACATTCCAGATCAGCCTATTTAATGACAATGATCCAGACCGAAGTGGTACTCGATCGAAAAAAAGTGGAACAAACATATACACTTTGTTTTTGCTTGTGTGATGTGTTGCCACATTCAAATTAAACCAACACGATTGAATCTACAGCTGACCTGAGAATTCATAGTTATGATCGATCTTCATGTTAACTCATCAGAAATTACAGTATGCTGTGAATTGTCATCAAAAGGATTAACTCAACCATTTTTTTAACTCTCCTATGACTGGTCTTGTTTACTTGAACTTGCTGCACCTTTCCAAGTACTATTTGGAGAATTATATATTTTATATTATAATATTATTATCGTTTAAAAGAAATAATGATCATAAAAAGTTTTTGGAGAAATCACAACAAAAAAACAACTTGTAATCCTAACAAAAAAAAAACCTTGACAAGTGTTGCCACATCACTTCCCTCCTTTTTAAGTGGAACGTTTAAAGTTATATATATATATATATATATATATATATATATATATAGGTGTACTCTCTAATCGGGATTCGGTCAATTTTCTAGGATAAAAAATCAAACTCTCGGTGCAAACGTTTCGGTTTTATTTAAAACCTTTTTCATAGGCCTACAAACAAAGAATAATAAGAAATCACATATCAACATCAAACATATACAAAATATGAAAATGGATTGTTACAACTTATGAATATTACAAACAGAAGTATTTCAGAGATACATAAAACAATATTACTTACAGAAGTAAGAATTTTTTTAACTAAGAAAATGAAATTTACATTATTTAAAGGAACAACAATGTTAACCGGACAAAACCTTCGACTAGACTAATAAACACTGTTCACTCAAGGGAACTAAATAAATCAAATTTCACTAAAACTCAGCACAACACTCCAGAATAAATATTACTTAAATTAGTAATATCACTTCTATGATTAATCGATCTTAGGTCCTTTTTAATATATAACATCTCAAGTGTCTTCCTTCTTTGCTCATCTTTTTCTTTTTCTATTATAGTTGTATCTTCAAAATCGAACGTGTGACCTTCGTTTATGGTATGACCAGCTAAAGGCTGTTGCGTTACTTTTATTTGTTCTTATCGAATAATTATGTTGGTACAACCTTTCTTTGAGAAAACGACTAGTTTCACCATAGTAACACTTGTCACAGTCTTTACATTTGATGGCATAAATGAGGTTACTTTGTAACTCCTTCAGTATTTTTTCTTTTATTATAAAATGCCAGTGTAACTTCAGGTAAGCTTCGTTTGAAAACTTTTCTAATTGATTGTGATAAACCCTCAACATAAGGAAATTTGAAATACTTTCTATTTATAACTTCCAGTTCAGCATGATCTTCATTTGAATATGTTGGTTGCTGTTTTATATATCTTAACCAATATCGTTCAACTAAGTTCTTCGGATAACAATTTATATATATATTGAAAAAGACGAGCCAATCCCTGTTGCGTATTACTTTGGACACTTCTTATTGGTTGTGGGTGTTTTTTCGTTAAACACCTTTCTCCTTAGCACACTCCGTCTGCTTGGCCGCCTCAGCCTTCACTCCAGGGGAGGGCTCACAGTCCTTACTTAATTTTCCAATAGAGTTGGATGAAGGTCTTGGCGTCCTTACTTGGAAGTGTACCTCGTCGAACGCGGCCAAGCAGACGGAGTATGCTAAGGAGAAAGGTGTTTAACGAAAAAACACCCACAACCAATAAGAAGTGTCCAAAGTAATACGCAACAGGGATTGGCTCGTCTTTTTCAATATCTAATCTGGCATTATAGCATATATATATATATACACAATTAAAAGAAACGGTCCAGCGGACTTTTTTACAATAAAATAAAAAACGAAGGAAACACACAGAAAGACACAGACATAACTCACATCGATATTTCGACAATCGTCGTCATCAGGAGGTGCGAAGAGCACTGGATCGTTTCCAGTTATGGCTGCCTTACAGAAAGACTTTCCGCCTTCATTGATCACTTCCTACAGCCTCTAGTTCGGAACCAACCTTCTTTCTGCAAAGACACTTTCCATTTTCTCCAAATTCTTAAAAATCTTTCTCTTCCCTCTACCCTTGATCATCCTCTTCTCATGGTTGCCATGGACGTCACTTCTCTCTATACTTCAATCATTCATTCTGAAGGTCTGGACGCTCTGCGATACTTTCTTGATGGCAGAACAGCACCCCTTAATCCTTCCACATCCTTTCTAGTCTCTTTGGCTGATTTCGTGCTACAGCATAATGTCTTTCAGTTTGAGGGTCGTTATTACCTTCAAACCAGAGGCACAGCTATGGGTACGATTATGGCCCCTTCTTACGCTAATCTTTTCATGGCCAAATTAGAGCAGGATTTCCTGGCCACCTGTCAACATCTTCCACTCCTTTATCTCCGTTTTATTGATGATATTTTCTTCATTTGGCCCCATGGCAAACATAACTTAGAACTTTTCCTACACTCCTTTCAAAATTTCTGCCCCTCCATCACTTTCACTTACGACATCTCCGACAGACTTATCACCTTTCTTGACGTTGACGTTACTTTAGACAATGGACACTTCTTGACTTCCGTACATATAAAACCCACCAACTCCCAACAGTACCTCCATTACAATAGTTGCCATCCATCCCATGTTAAAAAGTCTATACCTCGATCCTTGTCCCTCCGTATTCACAATATCTGCAATAATCTCCAAGACCGCAGACATCACCTTAACCTCTTAAAGGACAAATTTTCTGAACGAGGCTATCCTCGCTCCTTCATTGATAGTCGTGTTTTACCGGCTGACATCTCCCACCAACCCAGACCCAAGAGGGATAGAAGTAACACTTCCTTCTTCCTGACAACCTACTTCCCTGGCGCTTATAAGCTTCGTGCTGTTATTAAGGAGTCTTTTCCGATTCTGTCTACTTCTACTTCTACTTCTTCCATCTTTAATCACCCCCCTTCTATTTCCTACCGTAAACCTGCCAATCTAAAAAGCATTTTCTCTCATATTTCCCCTCAGCCTTCCAATCCTGTTCCTGGAATGAAACAATGTGGACGCCGTGGCTGTCAAACTTGCCTGATTGTAAATCCTAATCCTTCCTTCGATTCCCCTCTCCACCATAGTTCCTACCCGGTTCAGGTCAATTCCTCCTGTACCTCGAGCAACTGTGTTTACCGACTGGATTGCACTCAGTGTGACTCCTTTTACGTTGGCTTAACTTCTAATAAGTTGAGCCTTCGTATGAATGGTCATAGGGCTTCAGTCGGTCAACGCAGTAACTATCCTGTAGCCATCCATGCGAACTCGCATGGACTCAGTTTCAATGACTGTTTCAGGGTTCAGATCCTGAAACAGATCCCCGAATCCAACAATAAAGTTACCCTAAGAGCTTCAGAGGAGGCATACATATGCTTACTTGATGCTCGCTCTTCCCCCGGACTCAACCTCAACCGATAATTTATTTATGATTTATTTATTTATTTATTATTTTTTATTTATTTTTTTATTATTTTTTATTTTACTTTTTATTTATTATTTTTTATTTTACTTTTTATTTATTATTTTTATTAATTTTAATTTGATTTATCTACTTTTTTATAATTTTTTATAGTTATAATTTTTACTCGTTCCTTTTACGTCTTAATTTGGCTCTTCATTTCCTTCCCTCCCTTCCCCCGCTTGGTGGTAAGTGGTGGGGTACTGGCTGCGGTTTCCGAGTTCAGTACCGCCCTGTCTTCCTGCGGGACTCTTCGCTCTTCGCACCTCCTGATGACGACGATTGTCGAAATATCGATGTGAGTTATGTCTGTGTGTTTCCTTCGTTTTTTATTTTATTATATATATATATATATATATATATATATATATATATATATATATTCACTGATAAAACGAAATACGATCCAAACTGGACACGACACAATACGAGTTCGAGATTAACAAAGAGCAACACACAAAGTAGGGAAACACACTTACAGACTCAAATTTTCGGGTAATCCGTCTTCAGTAGATAAGAGAATGGGAGACCAAGCACGTTGTAGGCGCAACGGCAAGTAACCAACCCGGCAACCGCCAGCGCTGTCAACCGTACCCGGTCTTAAAGTATAGAATTAGGAGAAGATATAAACAGAAAGTCAGATAAGCAGTACTGGTTGGGTAAAACTATAAATAGGTGAAAAATTATAAGCAATATAAGATAAAAACAAACTATAAAAATCTGGAGTGGCCTACACTCAACTTTACTATAAGTAACTTAATATCAAGTTTCATGAGTATGTAATATATAACGTCTCTTTTAGGCATAATGTAAACATCTAAATGGGATATGATTATTAGTCTTTCATTCCTGGGGTAGTAGAGATAGTGATTGAAGGACATATCAATATATAAGCTTATTTTTGTATATCACACAGCTGATGCAGATAATTTCAGTACTATGACTACAGCAGTAATAACATTTTTGAAAAACCCATGGGAACATTTCTAGAAACGAAATATTCTCCTACAAGAGAACATGGCTTTTTTTCAAATAGCCAGTGGATTTCTTACATCGTTTACTTGACATCCTTCTACATTGAATATTAAAGTAAAATTTTCAAATTTTAAAAACAGGAAAATACCCTTTTTTTTTCTCTGAAAAACATCATAAACAGCGAAGAAAATGTTGTTTTAAGGTGATTTATAATTAAAGATGTACGATAATTACATTTATTAATCTCTAAACGAAAGATTTGAATTTTGAATTATCTTTTACATTTTTGGTATTTTACAGAATTATTATACTTTGAATTTTATGGCTTCTTAGAATTTAATAAGATCATTTTCCTTCCTCTTTGTCAAATAACATATATACGAATTTTTTCTGAGTGTGTGTTATCATTTTCCTGCACAATATTATTCCTCTTACATCTCATATAAGTCAATAAACAATTTAAATTGTTCCTCTATAAATATCAATTTTATCTCAGTGGAATCGCTCAAAAAATTTCTAAGTCAATGTAAACAATGTAAAAAAATATAAAAAAATCGACAAGTATAGCAGGTGATCTCTTAGTCTAAGATAAACAAACAGTTTTTATAGCGTTATTGCTCTTTCCCATAATTGAAACTTCATGATTTTTTTTTTATGAATTGCTAATTTTTTGTTCCATTTTTGGTAAATTTTTCTTTATTTTTTAATGAGCCGTTTAGCGTCAAAAAAACATTTTCTGAAAACAGAAATCGTACTGTAACGCCCCATTAGCGAATGTAACTTTGAAAAAAAATATCTCAACTCATTCTACACATAATGTTCTATTTATAGGCATAGTTTCATTCTTGTCCGTCAAACAGTATCGCTTGTATCGCTCTCACAAGGTTTGAGATTGAATTATAAGTCAAAATTTTTACATTTTATTGAAAAAAAAATATTTCCCGTTGTTTTAAAATTCTGAATATATTTTTCGTTTGTTCCATTTGTAACCTCAAAGATAATGTCAAAATTTCAAAACTCTAAGGTTATGAGAGTTTAGGAGAAATAAATGTTTTCTAAAAAACGGTTTTCGGCAAAAAAAGTGACTTTCCCATCATGCATAATTCTTCCCAAACAATAGGGATCTTCGTCTTTATGGGGCCCATTTTTTTGTAAAATATCAACTTGATCCATCAAAGATTCTGGACCTCGTGGTAACGACCTCAAAGATCGTGGTAACAAGCAATGCTAACACACTCACCCACACACACACAGACATCATCGTAAAAACTTCATAAAACGACTTCTGGGACCTCAAAACATGTAATTCCGTCAAAATCTCGAGATCGAATTTTTTCACGATCACTATACTTTACTTATAGTAAAGTAAAAAACAAAAATAATGATAGAGAAAAGAAGAAAAAAAAAATAAATACAATACAAAAAACTTGCATTGGTTGTTTTAGTAAATAAAAAGCCAGGAGCTATCCTGGTTCCCATGGCAGTTCCTCTGACTTGCAGGTAGAAGTCATCTTTGAATCGGAAGGAATTATGTTTGAGGACAAAGTCAGTTAGGGAGATTATAAAGTCAGTCGAGGGTAAATGGGGGAGAGGTCTGGAAGTGAGGAAGTGTCGTAAGGACTCTAAGGCCTCATCGTGTTTGATAACGGTGTAAAGCGAGGTCACGTCCATCGTCACTAGGAGAATGGGATGGGGGTGGATGCAGGAAGGGATAGTTCCAGAAAGTGGAATGAGTCTTTACAGTGGAACTCCTCAAAAACCTATCCCTTCCTGCATCCACCCCCCATCCCATTCTCCTAGTGACGATGGAGGTGACCTCGCTTTACACCGTTATCAAACACGATGAGGGCTTAGAGTCCTTACGACACTTCCTCACTTCCAGACCTCTCCCCCATTTACCCTCGACTGACTTTATAATTTCCCTAACTGACTTTGTCCTCAAACATAATTCCTTCCGATTCAAAGATGACTTCTACCTGCAAGTCAGAGGAACTGCCATGGGAACCAGGATGGCTCCCTCTTTCGCGAATCTTTTTATGGCACATTTAGAAAATACTTTCCTTCGCTCTTACCACTTGCTCCCCTTATTTTACACCCGTTTCATTGACGATATATTTTTCATCTGGCCCCACGGTAGTTCCGAACTTGACTCCTTCCTTCTGAATTTTAGAACTTTCTGCACTTCTGTTTCTTATACCCACAACGTTTCAGCCACCTCTATTACCTTTCTTGACATCGACATTACCCTCCAGGGCAACAAACCCATTACCTCCGTTCACTCTAAACCCTCAAACCCACACCAGTACCTTCACTTTAATAGTTGTCACCCTCCCCACATAAAGAAATCTATCCCCAGATCCTTATCAATCCGAATCCACCGTATTTGCAACCGACTCCAGCAGAAGAACCTGCACCTCAACTCTCTCAGAACCAAGTTCCTGGAGCGTGGTTATCCGCCATCGTTATTGGAAAGAAGACTGATCCCTGCGAATTTATCCGTCAACCCTCCTTCCGTCTCCACTTCCCCGGTGAATGAGTCTCCCCTCCTTGTTACTACCTTCTTCCCTGGTATACACAAACTCAAACGCATAATCAAAGATCTGTTCCCCACCCTATCCTCTTCTCCTTCCACGTCGACTATTTTCCCCAGCCAACCCTGCCTCTCATATAGACGTTCCCCCAACCTTGGCAACCTCTTTTCCCACAGAGACTTGACGTCCAGGAGCGTCAACCACCCGTCTGTGGGCGCTAAGAGTTGCGAAAGGCGGGGGTGCTTGACCTGTCCGCTTCTCAACCCCCTTTCACACTTCACTCCATCTTCTCACAACCAGTCCTTCCCTGTTGCTAAGGCCTGCTCATGTACATCCAAAAATTGTGTTTACAAATTGGACTGTACTCGTTGTGATGCGTTCTACGTAGGACTGTCCTCTAACAAGCTCAGCCTCCGTATGAACGGTCATAGAGCATCCGTTAACAACAACTCCAATTTACCTGTCGCCATACACGCCAAATCCCACGGTCTGTCTTTTAACGACTGCTTCAGTGTGCAGATTCTGCGTCAGATTCCCCCTGGTGATAATACCGTGACCCTTAGAGCCTCTGAGGAGGCTCACATCTGGTTGCTCGGGGCGCGCAGTGCACCTGGACTTAACCTTAAAAGATAATTTTTTTTTTATGTATTTATCTTCCAGTATTCTTTATTCTCTAGTACCTATCTCTTTTTTCCTCTTTCGTATATTTTGTGTATATCTATTTTGTCTTCCTCACTTACTACTAGTTTGTTTTATCCTATTTTATTTTTCTAAATTCTTATTCTTAACTAGTTTCCCATACTTACCCTTTTATTCAGTCTCTATCTTTTATTTACTAAAACAACCAATGCAAGTTTTTTGTATTGTATTTATTTTTATTTATTTTTTTTTCTTCTTTTCTCTATCATTATTTTTGTTTTTTATAGTTTGTTTTTATCTTATATTGCTTATAATGTTTCACCTATTTATAGTTTTACCCAACCAGTACTGCTTATCTGAGTTTCTGTTTATATCTTCTCCTAATTCTATACTTTAAGACCGGGTACGGTTGACAGCGCTGGCGGTTGCCGGGTTGGTTACTTGCCGTTGCGCCTACAACGTGCTTGGTCTCCCATTCTCTTATCTCCTGAAGACGGATTACCCGAAAATTTGAGTCTGTAAGTGTGTTTCCCTACTTTGTGTGTTGCTCTTTGTTAATCTCGAACTCGTATATATATATATATATATATATTATATATATATATATATATATATATATATAATTGTATGTTTTGTTATTGAGGGCTATGTCAAATAAAAGAAAATAAACTCCTTCCTAGGCCGACGTTTCGATGTATTTGTACATCATCTTCAGGGCTAAAATTAGAGTAAGAACTATAATACATTTACCAAAACAATCTATAACTCACATAGAGAACTAACACAAATTTTTGAGACCAACAGATACATACAAAAGGTTATTTTATAATCAGAGTTGTTGAGTACACATCTATTTCAAAGTATCAGACAAAAGGAAATTAGTTTTACCTATATATATATATACTTGAAATGGTCCAACAGGACTACTAGTTAACACATGAAAGAGAAAAAACAAATAAAGACACACACAAAAGACTCACAACGATATTTCGACAGTCGTCGTCATCGGGTAGAAGTAGTCCCTTTGAGTAGCTGAAGCTAACTCAGTTAGCTTCAGCTACTCAAAGGGACTACTTCTACCCGATGACGACGACTGTCGAAATATCGTTGTGAGTCTTTTGTGTGTGTCTTTATTTGTTTTTCTCTTTCATGTGTTAACTATATATATATATATATATATATATATATATATATATATATATAACAATTAGAGAAACGATTCTTCGAACTGAATAAACTAGAATTTAACAAAAGAACACATAGAAAGGAAACCACTGAACTCACTACTATATTTCGATGTCCTCGTCTTCAGGAAAAGAAGTGAATCGCTCCAAAGGCTGATCTTCTCCTAAGCCTCCAAAAACTGCTGGTGGTATGGTTCAATGTGGACGTCGTGGATGTCTTACTTGTCCTATCATCAATCCTGTTCCTTCCTTTACCTCTGTCCATAGTAAACGCACCTACCCTATCTCTCACAAGACCTCTTGTACCTCTGGTAACTGCGTTTACCGTTTGGATTGCACCCAGTGTGATTCTTTTTATGTGGGTTTGGCTTCCACCAAGCTAAGCCTGCGTATGAATAATCACAGGTCATCCGTTGGCAAACGCAGTGACCTTCCCGTTGCTACTCATGCCAGTTCTCACGGACTCAGTTTTAATGACTGTTTCCGTGTACAGGTCCTGAGGCAGATTGATCAGACTAATTCGAAAGTTACTCTGAGAGCTTCAGAAGAAGCACTTATTAGTCTTCTGGGCGGTAGATCGGCTCCTGGGCTTAACCTCAATCGTTGATTTTTTTTATTATGTTTTATTTTTTTTTTAAAGTTGTTATCAGCTTTTAATTTTATTTTAGTTAAATGTTTTCATTTTTTAATTTTTATTTGGCTTTTATCTCTTTATCTTCCCTGACTACCTTTCCTCCGAAAGTTGGCTACACTGTTTGAGTGCTTCAGTTCGAACGCCAAGTCAGTCGTTATCAGCCTTTGGAGCGATTCACTTCTTTTCCTGAAGACGAGGACATCGAAATATAGTAGTGAGTTCAGTGGTTTCCTTTCTATGTGTTCTTTTGTTAAATTCTAGTTTATATATATATATATATATATATTTACCTATATATATATAGTTGGGGTCTGGAGCAAAACGAATCTTCTTGCCAGACCAAGTTTGCTGAGGTTGCACAGGGGTCTCTTGTGGAGTGTGTTCGTTGTTTTTGGTATCACAGTCCGTATTTTATGTAACTTGTTCCCTTGACGGTAGGATGTTAGGGTTATCTTGAGGTGTGCACGTCTATTCTTGCCAAGAGTCTTCTCTTTGAAGTGTGATTCTGGTAAGATGGCAGGTTTAATTCGGTCTACAGACACTGTTTCTTTTCGACCACATGGGCGTTGAATCACGAAAAACTTCTAGGATCTACTGACCACCGGGAATGGGCCTTCATACGGTGCCTCCAGGGGTTTTCTGACACGATCAACTCGGAGCCATACGTGGGTAGCGGTGTTCATGCCAGGTTGCATGTAAGTCGATGGATGGTGGTGTTGTCTACCTGCAGACATAGTAGTGAAATCTATTTTTGCCATGTGTTTGGCTATTTCTTTCACGTGGCTGGTCATGTCAGACATAGTAGGTGAGCTGTTGGACTCCACTAAGGTCTTCGGGCAGGGTAGGGTAGAGCCTGTGACAGCAGAGAAGGGTGAGTAGCCTGAGCCAGTTCTAATCCCTAAGAGAACTATTGGTAGGGCCGTTAACCAATTCTCCTTACGTGCCTTGATGGCGATTTTAAGTGTCCGATGGCAACGCTCGATCATGCCTTGAGCCTGTGGGTGATACGATGTGGTGCAAAGACGATGGAATCCAACCACAGATGCTAACTCTTTGAATAACTGTGATTCAAACTGTGTGCCTCTATCGGTATGGACATGAATTGGTACACCAAATCGGGATATCCAACCTTGGAAAAATGCAAACCCAACAGTTTTGGCTTCAATGTCTTCAAGGGGTAAGAACGTACCTATATGGGGAAGAGAAGGTTTTGCCAGGCATGGTACATGGGGGCAATGGTCCTATAATATCAATATGGACAGATTCAAAGCGGTTGGATGCAGGACTGATGGTTTTTACAGGTGACTTAGTATGCCGGATTATCTTTGAAGCTTGGCAAGGCATACATTCTTGACTCCACTTTTTGTTATTATGATCCATATCTGGCCAGAAGTATCTGCTTTTGATGAGAGGTATTGGTTGCGTAGATTTTATACTGGGTGTGATAGGCCATGTAGCATGTGGAATATTGGTTTGTGGCAAGAGTTAGGGAGAATTGGGCGGGGAGTTACCATTGAATTATCACACCACAGGGTTTTTCCAAGATGGGGTAAGACTTGGGTTGGTAGGATATGCATTCTGCATCTTGTTTTTGTGCTTCAGCAATGGAGGAGAGGTCATATGTGTCAACAGAGACAGCATAAACACACCGAGAAAGGCAGTCAGCCACCACATTATCTTGGCCTCTAATGTACTCAATATTTGCAACGTATTCTGAGATAGTAGTCCAGTAGCGTTGTTGACGATCCGCTTTGGCTTCCTTTTGGCTGCGAAATGAGATTGCCAAAGGCTGTGAAGATGGTAACTTCACGTCCTTCAAGTTGTCGTTTGAAGTGCATGACTGCTTCACATGCTGCTAACAGTTCACGGTCGTATGTGGAGTATTTGGACTGTGGTTGGGTGAATTTCTTTGAGAAAAACTTTACAGGGTGTGCTTGTCCATCTACAACTTGATGAAGTGCTGCTCCCATAGCATACTGTGAAGCATCAGTAACTATGTCCTTTGTTTAGTCAAATATTTTCGTTTGTTTTAAAATTCTGAATATATTTTTCGTTTGTTCCATTTGTAACCTCAAAGATAATGCCAAAATTTCAAAAACTCTAGGGTTATCAGTTGAGGAGAGTAGGAGAGGAGCGCTAGCTCCGTTATGGCCATTTGATTTTCTCCACCACTCATTCTTAATTGGACAATTCTTCACATAATACCCAAACTTCTGACAATTAAAACATTTCATTTTACTCTGGTTATAGTCCATACTAGATTTACAGCTACGCGAGAAGTGTCCTACCTTCCCACATTTAAAACACCTTACATTGCTAGGTTGAGCAGCTGTGTTCACAAATTTGGCTTTTTCTTTGGGCAACCCAGTTCTGGTCTCCACAGGTCTGAAAATTGTTTACAAAGTTCCAGACATTTACCTTGAAGCTTCGTGTCTGCTTTAAGGTGACCAAAAATTGCATAACACGGTTCAATGGAATTTAGAACATGGTCCACAGAAATTCCCATCTGCTTCATAGCACTTCGTCCTAGAAGATTTAAATCAGGTATACCTGTGACGGTGAATCTACGGCGTGTTGGTCTGCAGACGTAGGGACAGACGCTTGACCGATGAAACATCCAATCACTGGCAGAGAGTGTTCGCTTGCTGATTCATATCATGATGTTGACTTTTCCAAAACTGGCTTTCCCAGGTCTTTCCAGTCTTGGGTCGATACAAAGTTCTCCGTCGCAGCTGTATCCAGTTCCATGACCAAGGTTTTGCTTTCGATAACTATAGGAACTTCAAGGTTGGGCAAGGACTCTGTGTTATGTTCAACAACTTGTACAGACTGTATGAACTTAATATCTTTCTTTCAATGCAATTTTTTCTTCTTTCAACAGACTGCCTCTAGATGACCTGTCACATTACAATAAGAGTCCTTGTGCCGGCACTCATTCGCTCTATGTTTGGCTTTCCCACAGCGATAACAATAACTTTGACCATGGCTCGTCGCTTCGTCTCCTTTAGGCATAGCTGGCGTCACGTGGTCCTTCGTCTCCATCCCTTTTGGTCGCCGTTTGACCTTGAAAACTGGCTTCAACATAGTGCCATGGACTGTCTCTTTTGCTACTTTAGCAGCGTCCTTTGTCTATGAAGCCATGTCAATAGTCCTGCCAAAATCCAGCTCATCGTCTTTAACCTTGAACAGTGCTTTCAAAACTGCTTCATTGCCTACTAAACAAATAAAGGGAGTACGTAAAGCTTCATCCTGAGGGTCCTTAATCGAAGGAAAATCACAAGTAGCAGCATCTTGGCGTATTCGAGCTGCTAGTTCCTGGATGGTTTCACCAGACTTACGTTGCATATCACTCCAAAACTTGAACCTTTCTCGTACTAGGCATTGTTTAGGATCGTACTGCTCTTTCATGAATGCAACAATTTCGTCCATGGTCAGCGCATTAATATCCTTGGGCGGTGACTGCTGAGCTGCAAGGTTTTCTAATAATTTATATACAGCAGCTGACTGATTCGTAAGAAATACTTGAGCTATCCTCTCGTGAGAGGATAACAGAGTTAGCGCCAACAAATGTCCAGAACCGGAAATAATAGTCCTTCCACAACTATGTTGATGAATCAAAAGGTGAGAAACTTGGGAGTTGCAAATGGGGTACTATTCACTGTGTTATTTGACATTAACAATTTCATCATCATTTCCATCTGCTCTTGTTTCATGGTCCTACCGACTGCACCACTTAATTCCTGCTGTATCTGTAGTCTATTTACAGTTCCCAGTTACAAGAATCAAAAGATTGTTTAAAAGAATGCTTTACTTAAATACATTGTAAATACACTGAAGGTAACCACTTTATCCCAGCTGGATTTCCTTGCCAGCTGATTTGCGTGGAACTCACGACACTTCGACATTTTATTATCAAACTTACCAGACTTTACACCGTAAGAAAAAGGAAAGTTTTGATCTTTCGGTGCATTAAAATATCAATATAAAACAAATACGACACAGTTCAAAAATACCCCGTTCAAAATAATTTGTCTGTCTCCTTTCTTTAAATAGAATAACTAAAGAACTCTCATAAAATATTTTTCTAACTTTGTAGTAATTTATCACAATTTTAAATATACATATGCCTACTGGCAAAAGTATTTTAATATTTAAATAGCTTTTAACCATTAATCAATAATTCCTGTTATTAATTTTGCACATAATGTAAGGAATATTTCAAAATAAATTTATTTCTTGATTCCTTTACATCATTAATATATACACACTTACTTATAAGTAGTCAATCAAAATAATTTTTTCCCCAACATGCATAATTGCTAGTTTTTTTTCACCAACTTTGAAAGTTATTTAGCGTAAATTTTTAAAAATTTTCAATAGTGATTAATCTTTTTTTTTTCTAACACTGAGAACCAAAATATCTTTACTTGTAAATATCTCATCTTGATCACTTTGGGGAATTTCAACTACTGTGAAATCTTCTTTCAAAATTAGTATAAATTCGTTCCATACTCCTTTTTGGTCGTCTGAATCCCTCAATTCTTGAGAAAGAATTATTTCAGTATTTTCATTGGATAGATCTTTTATTGTTTTCACTAACTTGATCACAGACTGTAAGTAAATTCATACAAACATAAATAAGAACTATTATATTAATTTTACAATACAAATTACTTTATTAAGTTATATTTGATTTAGTTCCGCCTATTAAAAAATGATTACTTTTAAGTTATCATTCAGAAGTTCACAATGAAGTCTGTAATGCATTTTACTTTTCGTTTTGTTAGTATCAGTTCTGAAATGTTTAACTCAAAAACTAACTTAAACAAGGTAACCTTTGACAATAAACTACGACGTATTTATCTTTTTATAAAAGCTTAAGACATTATTTGCAAGACAGTACAAGACCACATTGTGAGCTTCCAAAGAATTATATCAAAACTTAGGATATATATTGCCCTGTATACTAAGAAGTGACATTAAAAATGCTTGACTAGCATTATCAAATATTTTGAAACAAATTTAATTAATGAATATAAATAGTAAGCTAATTTTGAAATTATATGTATCAGAATTTTCGGTTACACTACAGTCTGTCAGTTTTTTATTGTAATGCTTTTCAAACGTTCAGAATCCAAATTTAAAAAAATAATTTCTTTCAAGAATTATTAAGCTCTTTTAAAGTTGGATTTTTTGCATTTACCTTCTCTTTAGAAGAATGATCGAAGAAAGCAGTTTCTACGAACATTTTTCTGATGAGAGTTTACTTAAAAAACAAACATTCTTATAGTCATAATAAAAGTACTCTGAGAGACTATATTTATAATAATATAGATTCACATAAAGATCCAGTTATCGAAGATCAAAACAATATCAATCAGTTTCTCATTTATATAACACATGGAGTCAATTTTCAAATTTATAGACATTAAATCATTCTGTACGGACTTTACCTCTTTATAATAAA
The DNA here is from genome assembly GCA_026182355.1 of Hermatobates lingyangjiaoensis. Lineage (NCBI taxonomy): Eukaryota > Metazoa > Arthropoda > Insecta > Hemiptera > Hermatobatidae > Hermatobates > Hermatobates lingyangjiaoensis. The sequence continues at coordinate 4,436,906 of JAPFBL010001923.1, read as the reverse complement.
CACAGTCAGAGAGAAGTATAATATTAGGTTCATCCACAGAGTCACATGTATCAGCTTGTCCCCATTCTAAACTCACAGTTTTCAATTTCCCGTTATTAATCCAAATTTCTTTATTACGGTCTACGTTATTATTCAACTGTGGTATAACATCAGGTAGATCGGTGAGAGTTACATCAGCCCTACAACCAATCAATTACTAAACACAAGAATTCCAGTTATGAAAAGCAAGAACATCATGTAAATCGTTTACCCAAAACAAGCTGCCGCAATACCAACACATCCTAAACCAGCTCCTAATTCTATTACCTTTAAATCTTTCAACCAATAACCCTCTTTCCTGATACGTTTTTCAATATATTTTGTTAGGACAAGAGCTGCATCCCAAACAACACAACTAACATTTCCCACAGAATTTTGATATAATAGTAATGTTTTGCCTATGCTCTCCAAATTCACTTCACGGATAAATATTTTCTCATTACATATGGACATTCTAAAGAAATTTAGATTTTTTTTCGTAAATTATAAGACAGCAATATTGTCCTATTCCATTTATTACAAAAACTGAACTTAAAACATTCCACAAAGTCATTACCTTAGAGAACAGACCTGTATAGAAACAGGAATGTAACCTTTCTTAATTAAGGTTATCGCTATGTCAACTTGAATGTTAAGTAGTATGAGAATGAGTTCTAATGCCTATGATGATCCACATGGACCATTGTCTGATATTTCCTACCCATTAAAGGTTTTATATTGTGGTAATTGCACTCTACCAATTGAGTACTGTGAATTTACTCCGGAATACGACAAGTGTAAAAGTTGGTTGGAAAAGAATTTCCCTGAAGAATTTGAAAGACGCTTCAAAATATCAAATCTAGAAGAAGAGGAAGAGGATGGCACCGGGGAAAAAAGAAGACAAAAAAGAGGGGGTAAAGGTGTTGTAAAAGCTAAAAAGAAGGATGAAAGCCCAAAGCAAATTTGTCTATCAAGGGCTCCTCGTGGAAAAAAGAAATTTGTTACTGTCGTAACTGGTTTGAGCTCATTTGAAATAGATCTTAAAACTGCATCAAAATTTTTTGGTACCAGATTTGCATGTGGTTCTTCTGTGACAGGTGATGATGAAATAGTCATTCAAGGTGATGTTAAGGATGAATTATTTGACATAATTCCAGAAAAGTGGCCTAAAATTGATGAAGATTTAATAGAGGATTTAGGTGACTTAAAAAGATAATTTCAATGTTATAATAATTTGCTGTATTGAGGTACATTTATATCTTAGTTTTCCAATACTATTTATTCAGTTTTTTTAAGAATTGTTTAGAGGGAGGATTTTATAGCCATATACTCAAATTATTTTGTCATCATTGGTAAATGATCTTTTCCTTATTCGTGCTAGTACTAGGTCGGTTTTTCAGAGTAATATTTCTTACTATATTCATCCATTATTATTCAAACATGTATGACCTTTTCAGATCGCTTGTTAATAAGGTAATTCATTAGAAATTTTCTATTATCACGTGCTAGATCTTACTAATACTCGATGTTCGATACAAAAAGTATCTTGCTATTTATCGCGTGTGGTAATGTATATTTTAAAAATCAGGTCCTCTGATTATTTAATACTATTCAATTTCATTCATTTGTGTTTAACGCATCTCTTAAGTTAAGCTATAGTTCATAGTGGTGGATGATTAATCAGCATCATATGGGAAGTGTGAGAAATCAGTAACGGAAGTTGAAACTTCTGGGACAATAGTATTACGTGTTGTTACTGCTTTCCGTGGTTTATTTTAGTGGTTTTAATACAGCAGACACTGATGACTGAACTTATGCTGTAACGCTTGCATGCAGCGCAAGGCTAGCATACGTAGTTGGTACACACTACAAACATTTTTCTCTAGTTTGAAAACTTCAAACAGAACATGAGAAATCCATGTTTGGCGTCCATATTTTGCTATTGAGCACCTGAAGGACACTGCCGTTTGTACATTATAACTTAAGAGTACTCCTAAAATAATGATTTAGGAATAAACTATACTTCATTCACCCTTGAAGTATAATGCATTATACATTCTGAAGATTACTCTTTCACTCTTGTCTATGGTTAAATCCATGTTTGGCGTCCATATTTTGCTATTGAGCACCTGAAGGACACTGCCGTTTGTACATTATAACTTAAGAGTACTCCTAAAATAATGATTTATGAATAAATTATACTTCATTAACCCTTGAAGTATAATGCATTATACATTCTGAAAATTACTCTTTCACTATTGTTTGTGGTTAAAACATTAGTGAAAAGATAAAGTACGTACAGTTGAATTATATTAATTACTTATACGATTATTGTTACGAAACTGAAGTGAAAAGTATTGTTATTTATCATAACCTGTACTTGATCAAATTTTAGCTTATAGGTCAGTATCAACTGCAGAATAAAACTTATAATTTATGAAATTATTGTATAAACTTCTTTAATCTTAGTAATAATTTTATTTTTTTTAGGAATAAATTGAAGATTCAGTTAAAAGTTAATTCTTACTTAATTGGTAGACTAAATATCTTTCCAAATGATATTTAGGAAAATAAATTGTAAAATAAAGTCAGTCGTTATCGAAAAAAAATCCGTCATCCCATCAGCAATGGTTTATTGTTGAATGAGATATTTGGTTAGGTGTTTTTTAGTTTATTAGGAGAAATTGAGAGAATCGATTATGCTTTGTTTCTTGAAAGTAGTTTAGTTTTTTGGTGTGACAAAAAAAAGAATTTTTTTTAAATTGTTTAAATAATGGGTATTGAATTTTATGATTATCTGTAGAAGTATAAATGGCTTTTTCATTCATTCATCATGGCGAACATATGAAGAACGATGTATTGGACGTTAATATGAAGTGGCGACAGTGCCAAACCTTTGATTATTTGTTTGTGAATTCTAAAGAATAAAGAAATCCTCTTTTTCCTGATTATTTTACCTAATAAGGTATAACTAAACCCCTTGGGACTGAAGTATCCCTTTACCTTAATTTTATAACTATAGAAAGATAATTTTGACCAATAAAGTACGGAATTAATTCGTGTTGTCACATTAAAAAAAAAACAACATGAACATATTTCACCAAGAAAGTACAGTCTGTCAAATATATGTTTGGTCCTTAAATGTCGAAAAGTGCAAATATTTGTTACTTTTTTCATGTTACAGGGAAAAATAAGATTGTGAATTAAGAAGTTATCAAAAATTTGAACTTAAAACTAGATGTCCCGGTAAGAGTTTAGAGGTAGAGAGCTGATGAATATCAACATATGTTGTAGTAAATACACAGATACCAAAAAGATAATATACCGATAGTTGTTACAGTGTTAACACTTTTCAGGATAGGAAGCTTAAACTGCCTAAACTACAGTTAAGAAAGTTTAGCAGTGACATTAGAGAATGGTATCTGTTTTTCGGATTCACATAAACCTGTTGAAGATAAATTCCAGCATTTGATGTAGTCTACTATAAAAGGAGTCTACTACCAAGAGGTTAGAGATTGTCGCTAGATTTGGTAAAGAAGAACCGTTAGTAAATATTTACAGACTGAAGAAAAAATGCGAGTGGAAATGACTGTATAATCACTAAAGAAGAATTTCATCAAACGTGGAAAACAAAATAAATTATTGGAAATAACGGATCTCCTGGTGAAGCTAATCTACTTTCCTCCACTTCGGATACTAAAAAATATAGTTTTGTTTTATAAGAAGTAACATTAATCAAGTTAATGCTATAAAAGCTTCAGAGATGACCATTATCAAGAAACAGTATTTTTTAAAGGAGGTGCTTGTTTTAGATGTCTTAAAAAGTCATACAATTAAAAGTTGTAAAATCTAAGTTAAATATACCATGCGTAAAATAATTGTTTTACCTGAGAAAGAGAAAGTCACTCCTTCGATGGATTGACTGAAAATTTATTGTCAGAATTTCTTCAATGATTTAGAACTAGTTTTTTCTCTGAAAGCGTACTCAGAAGTCATGGAAAAAGTGCAAGTGGATTTAGAAAAGAAGATGCGCATTTTATTACTCGAATCGCGTCTAAAAGTGGCTGGTATTGTGATGCAGATGTCAAGAAGTGGACGAAAGGTGAAGTTTCCTGAAATACTAAATCTATTGGGACTGTCATTTTTGAGTTGTCTGTTGAACTCAAAGGAGGATGTTTGATGAAGTATTCAGTTTGGTATTTTTAGTTTATTTAGCTAACAAGGGAAAAAATGTTTTATTTTTTAATGGTTTTGAGGTGATATATTAATAACGGAAAGCTTTTTAAATTATTGTTAAAATGAAATGTTTAATTTGTTTTGTATATCGAAACTGTGAATGACTTTTTCATTGGGTTTATCAACTTGAAGACTATACAATGTATTCGTCATAACAACTGTAATTTATTTTAGCTTTAATTTTTATATACAAAATGGGTTTACTACTTTCGTGATTAAATCTGTGATTCAAATCCTCTTCTTATAAATTAATTCATTTTAATGACATCTATAATAATGACATTCAGTTCGAAGGTAATAAAGTTGTTATTCAGCGAGTTAAGGTTTTATTACAATGTTATGCAAATCTATAGAAGAGACCAGACTACTCTTCTTAAAGCAAAATATATGGGTTCTTATTTATTGCCATGGAAACAATATTTTGTTTAGTTTTTTAAAGATCAAATACTTACTTGTGCATAGAACGTCTATTATAAATATGTTAACAGCTCTCATTTTGAATGTTTTTTTTTTTCGAAGATATATGTAATATTTCATTAATACGTCGTGGACATTTTTTTTTTATGAAAGTCAAGAATAGAATTGAGATTATTTTGAACAAGAGGAGCATATTAGGTGACTAGGAAATTGATATAAAATAGTGATATACTTTTAAAGGGCTCTGGTTAACTGGGTACCGATATTAATCAAATGGTAGTAGCATATAAAGAATAAATTGAAATTTGATAAAAGCAACCTTTATGTATACATTATGAATGAATTAATACGACTCCTTGTAAATGAAGTTCACTTGTACTTCAATTGACAAACGGATAAATATCAAAATTTAAACAAATTAAAAACAAGAAACAGATTGTTAGGATAACTTATCAAATGTTTAAAGAGAAATGAACTTACAGAATCAACAAAACTGACTTCAATATTTCGACCTCGCAGTCATCAAGATAAGATTCCCTTATAATATTTCCCGTGCCGATGCAATACGATGATGTGTGGCTGTCAAACCTGTCCCATTATAAATCAGCCTCTTACTTTTCATTTGTCCTTTTTAATAACGTATAATCCATAAAGGAAAGGCACGTATTATTACTGTTAATTTGATTTTTTTATATTTTCTTTTCGTTTTTTTTTAGCTTATTTTATTATGTATTTATTATTTTATTTTTGCGAGTTCGCAATATACGAATCACACCACTGTAATTGCGCTGCGTGCATAGTTGCTGTTTTCGAGGTAAACAAAGTTCTCATCTTCTGACGATGATGAGGTCGAAATATTGAAGAAGCTTTATTTCTTCTTTTTATTTTCTCTTATAGTTTATTAAAGTGTAAACAAATATATACAAGTATTTTTATACCTTTATTTTCTATCTAAAAATGTGCACACAGATTATTGAACTTTACTTAAATTGTTATATAATTATAATTTATTCAAATGCATAATAATAAAGAGGTAAATGAAATTCGTATGTCTCACAACAGATTTTGTATTTTACCACCTTCCTGAAGCTGTGTTTAACCCAAAATTTAGAAAAGAGACAGTGATTGCTTTTTTTAATGTTTCTGTTTTTTAATTTAATAGAAATTAACTAAAATTATGTGAATGTAATAGATATTCGCATAATTTTTTTCAAATACGGATATTAATATGAATGTGTATTATAAACTGAGTAATCATAGTCCTCGTTTAACGAGCTCTATGTTAATCTATGATTAACTTTTCCAGTTGTTGAGGACTGGGGTTGATCGAAGAACGTACGTCTGATTGAATACTAATCAGTACCTCTCAATCCTAAAGAGAATTATTTTTCATCATACAAACCGTAGAACTAAAAACCATACCTTTTACTATGGAATGTATCCAAGAGCTATAAATGTGGAATTTAAAAGGAAGACCATTTAAATTTTTAAAAATCGTAAAGGAAATATCAAGAGATTAATTAGAAGGAAATTAGAACGTCTTGAACTTTCGTAACTACTGATTGGAATGTATTACAATTCTACGAAACACGTCAAGACAATTTAAATAAAAACAAGTAAAAAAAAATTTATTTTATCTATATAAATCTTTATACACAACCTGCTATTATATCAGTCAAGTAATTCAATGAAGTGACTCATGTGAAGAAAAAACTTAGTTTATATGAACAAACAATAATTAAACTCTTAACCACTTGAACTTAATTAAAAAAAAATAATTCAACACAAAATATAGAACACATGGAGTCTAAATCAATGAGTCACACATCAAAACAGTAATTAAACAAGAATACAAAAGAAATACTGTAAAATAAGCAATGATTACAAGGTATAAAAAACAAGTTTTCGTCCAACATACAAATCAATTAACAAATATGTTGCAAACTTTTACACACTTGTTTTGCAATCATAATTTTATTGATAGTTATCATTAAAGTTCTCTATTCAGTCATTCAACATTTAACAAACATTTATTTTCCCAAAATAAATAATTTACAAAACATTCAGTATTTAACAATGTAAATTTAATATTCCGTTCAGAGAAATTAAATAGCTTTATTAAAGAACACGATCGCACAAAGAAAATTACAAAAAGGCATTTTTTATTATGAAGATTTCTATTTAAAAAATTGAATATGTTCACCAGTATATAAAGTTTATTCATTTTGAGCTGGGAAGAAATCAACTGAATTGCAATGGTTCAGCAAATTACGGTTGGAGGACTTATAGTTTACATAAACAGAGCAATAACGGGAGGAAGGCTCCTATAGCTATAAAGACAGGTAGCATAGCAGAAGTATCATCGTTGGAGTAAGGGTCAGCAGTTCGAGGTCCACTTGGTCGTCGATTTCTTGACATCTTTTCTTCTAAGCCGCTTTCTTCTGCTTTCCATTCCTCCACCTCTGCCAGAGGTTCAAGCTTTGGAACATCTAAAATTACAAACATTTATATACCTCGATATTTTGTAAGTAATACTGAAGTTTACAAACTATCAAATTATTAATATCGAAACAATATATTCAATAAATATAAACTTAAGACACTATTCACATCAGGGACGCTTGAATCGATTAGGAGACAAGCGGCGCCGAGGCGTTCAGGCAGCAATCTGGCCGATACATAACAAGACACTCGAAACCAGCCACATTGATTCTTTTATAAACGTAACCAATTATTTTTTAACTGAATATGCCGAATGTCTACTTCTGTATATTTGTTAAGAACATACGAACTGCAGGGACTAAATAAACATGTGTGATGAAACAGTATTTAACACTCCCCTGAAAAAACACTTGTAATATTTTGGATGTATACCCTACTTAGGGGATATAATGAATCATATCAGAGTATACGATAACTCTTTTGCCAACATAATTAATAATTTCTTATAACACAGTCACGTAATAGATCATTGTACCTCACTAAAAACCAGGTATAACATGTGTAAAGATAAAGCACAATTGTATCAATCAAATCATAGTTTTATCTTTTCTCCTTGAGTAAACATGAATTATATTCTTATAATAACATTCTGACAGCAGCCTCAATACACGATTCAATATAACATTAACTACCAAAAATAGTAAAACGTAGACCCAAATGAGGGGAATATCAAGTATGCAGATTAGGCCTTGCCGACACTCCCACGACCCCCTATGTCATCAGAAGAGGCAAACGCTGACCACCTGCTCACTTGTAATGCATTAGAGAAAGATATAAAATATGTCACACGAAAAGGACGGGCACAGTTATATTGGACAACAAGGCGTCAAATATATAGCCTGCCAGAGATGGACGTTGGCTGACTGAATGAATGAAGTGTAACAATAACCAAATGATAAGTACATTAAATGTGTACAATATAGATAAATACTATAAGAAAAAAATACAACATTGCAAACCATTTAATTTTCCTCTCAGCACGTAAATAGCATTTATTTTAGGATTGTCTCGATACCCCTAAAAATAATGAAAAATTAGATAAAATTTTTTCAAAATTCGAAATAAATAGATTAATGTAAATACCTTGATAAACTCGACGCGTATTTTGCCACCTCTTATGTCCGATTCAACACCATTGTAAAGGAGTCTATCATTTCTTACACTGAACTGTACATATTCGTCATGTGCCACACCCCGGCCAACTCTCTCAAATATATCTAATTCTGCAACTATCGTGTGGTCTCCATTGAGAACAACATCAAAAACCTGTAAACACAAACACTTATAATTTATCGGGAAGCTTAATCACAATGTATTTAATGTACTTAAATCATAATGTGCTTAAAAATTCAGAGTATGTGTGTGTTTCCTTTATCTCATTAATCAAATTTTATTCTGTTTAAGAAAAATTGTTAAAGCAACTGTCTTACATATATATATTATTGCCATTAAAAAAATACAATACATTAAGCGAATAGAAATAATTCCAAATAAAATGAAGAAAGGAACAAACAAATCTACCAATAAAATAACTGATAAAGATAAAGAAATACCTTCAGATAAAATTAATGACGGCAATTTAAATAATTTCAATTCCAGCACACGCTAGAGTCAACCCCAAATATATGAAACCTTTCTCTTTAATCATCAATTTTTCAATAACCCCCATCATTCTGTAAGTTGTTTTAACGATTAGACTGCACCAAGAGGCATTCATTATACTAGTCAGACAATATCGGAAGTGGGGTATTTGAATACACGTAGCAATCAGGACAATGTTATTTTTTGATTAATAGGCATATCAATACCTATAAACAAATAGGCATCACCATGCATTAAATAGACTATGCATAGGTAAAAAAAATAATAATAATTAATTTGACAGGTTTTGTTTTAAATACTGGTATACGTGTTTTGTTATTTCTCTGTCATAGAATATCTGACCTCAATACCAAGTGTATCTGAACCCTTGATATATAATTTATATCAATAAGATACGATTTTTAACATTTGCTATTAATTCAGTAATATGGCTGGCCCAGAACTAAAATGGGTGCCAAATAACGAATAACCAAACTCTCCGCTCCTACAATACTAATGGTGAAACTTGCTAACACAGAAAATATTCTCAAATCTTCAATGAAAAAAAACAAAAAACATTTATGCTTGTCGTAGAATGTTACACTGTAACGATCTATGAGCCTTTTTCACTTCTTCACTCTTGAGTTTTCCTGAATACTTCGTCAGAAGCTTAAAATATCAGCCTAAGAATTATGAATATGAAATATATAAAAACACGTTTAACAATATACCAATAGATTGAGTATTCATATACTACTGATCACTAATTCTCAATTATCCATTGAAGCATTAGGAAATTATTGACGAATACTGGTGAAAACTACTTTTCAAGTATGCATATAATCTTCAGCTAAAACTACTGATCTACATCAGAGTCTCACTCAAACTGAAACTCAAAGTTAAATAGAAACCTAGTGCTCTGTTGTGAAGGAAGGGAGGAAACAGAATTACTTTAAGGGTAAGGGAAAGCCAGTCCAGATAAACAAAGAAGTTCAGGAAGAAATATGTAAAAATTCTCTGTTAACTATCAACAATTGTCAACAAAACTACTGCTTTCACTAACACTGAGTATACCTTGAATAAACAATTCTAATGTTTACAGTATTTGATCTATTACATTTATTTGAAGAGGACTCGATAATATTTCTCAACAACACAAATCTTTCATATGTGATTGAAAATTTAGATGCTATCCAATATATATTCTCTGAAATAAACACGTATGAAAGATCAATGTAGCTAAGAAATTTTATCAAGTCCTCTTTAATTAAATTTTATAGATCAAATACTATTACTAATAGTCATAGTTTATTTAAGTTAGACTCATAGTCAACAAGAAGAGCAATAGCATCGACTATAAGGCCTGACACCTAGCAGATGACTTACATATTTTTTCTTCAACTTCATTGTTTACCCTGACTTACCTGGCTCAGTCTTTTGTTCCTTTTCCTTCCTCTTTACGGACCCTAAAATATATCCATTGTCTCAATCCATCCTCAATACCGCACCACAACAGGTGTTCTGTATCATTTGTTTTAGTATGAGTGATTGATGATCCCTAATTGTTGTGATTGACAAATCTAAGTCACAATTCTCATGATCAAACCACAATATGAAATGGGAAAACAATACTAAGATCTTTCAACCGTAACAAGCGGTCAAGAGTCAAAAACCCAACTGAAAACACCAGATGCAAAAAACGAAGACCGCTTGTTACGGTTGAAAGATCAACCGTAGAAAGACCAAACTTAGTCTTGTTTTCCCATTTCATATTGTGGTTTGATCAGTCAGTTCTGGCCGAGTCCCCATAAACTTTAGTTTTATTTCTATTCCACGGTCGATACTTTTATCAATATATATATATATATATATATATATATACCACTTAAAATAAACAGTGACACATAGACTGAAACATAACAAAAGACTCACTTTTCAATATTTCGACTGTAATGGCGGTCGAAATATTGAAAAGTGAGTCTTTTGTTATGTTTCAGTCGATGTGTCACTGTTTATTTTAAGTGTTATCTGTCCTGCCGGACCGTTTTTCGTTTATTATGAGATATATATATATATATATATTGCACTTTTTCGTTGGAAATACGATCCGAAACGGACAAATACAGTTCAATGTAGAAAAAGAAACATAAAGAAATTAATAGCACACACTTACAGTCTCTAATTTTCGGTTTGTACCGTCTTCAGGAGAGGTAAGAGAGGGAAACAGTGCGCTTGGTTTCCCTCTCTTATCTCTCCCGAAGAGGGTCCAAACCGAAAATTAGAGACTGTAAGTGTGTGCTTTTAATTTCTTTATGTTTCTTTTTCTACATTGAACTATATATTCATATATGTTCCACGGTAAATTACAAACACAGAACAAAGGAACAAACACACTTACTGTCTCTAATTTTCGGTTGAACCGTCATCAGGAGAGTTGAGATAGGAACACCAAGTTAGAGACCCAACCGTCGCTTCGCAAGTGCGCTTGGTGTCCCTATCTCAACTCTCCTGATGACGGTTCAACCGAAAATTAGAGACAGTACACTTAATGTTTGTTCCTTTGTTCTGTAGTTGTGACTTACCGTGAGACGTTTGTTTTCCTGTCTACAATATATATATATATATATATATATATATATATATAAACTAGAATTTAAAAAAGAACACATAGAAAGGAAACCACTGAACTCACTACTATATTTCGATGTCCTCGTCTTCAGGAAAAGAAGTGAATCGCTCCAAAGGCTGATAACGACTGACTTGGCGTTCGAACTGAAGCACTCAAACTTCAGTTTGAGTTATATGTTCTTCAGTTATATATATGTATATATATATGTGTGTGTGTGCGTGTAATAAACTGTCTTTCATGTACAATAATACGCATGATTATAGTTTCTCGGTTTTACAACTTCTTTTAAATAAATTCTTACCTTCATGTTAGGAGCATTGAAATATACTTCACAAAATTTTAATACCATAACAAAGTCTCCATCCCCAGGCACAGGTATATCATAACCAAATGTGCTATGGTGATATCTTTCAGTTTGATATAATATTTGGTCATTGGCAGGTATACGACCTATGAGCAATTTTTTACCATAATCTGAAGGTGTGCCAACTTTTCCAAATAGAGGGTCCCTTTCATAGTTAACACCATAACTGTCCACATGGGCATCTCCACCGGCATTAATAGCATATATTACATCACCTACACTTATAACATCACCAATTTTTACCAAAATAGCAAAAAGGCAGACGAGTGAATGTCCGAAAATCAGTTGAACCATAATTCCGAAGACAATCAAGATGAAAGGCTCATTTGTTAAATTACAAGGAATTAACTATAAGTAGATTTTAGATCATTTAAATTTTTATAACACCGGCATATATCACTTTTTGCAGACTAGGAAACCTCCGGTTGTCTTATTACCTTCCTCAGGCTTGCGGTTACTGTTGATAAACGAGGAGGTTACTTTTTCTGCAAATTATATTCTATGAAAGGAGTTTAATTACTAAAATATCAAATCTTAAAGTATAATGATTTTTTCATCATTAAAAAAATTTTAATGTAACAACTGCAGTACATCATAATATACATTGTTTTTCATATATACAACCAACGTTAATAGTTCTGTTTGATTGGATTGTAAATTTCTTTAAAATTTAAATTGGGGAATTTATTTATTTTTTATTACAATCTCTAAAACAAGCAGATATCTTCTTTTGTTGGATAATATTAAATACTTTTGTTATACATATATGGCCAAAGAATGAAGTGGTATTAAATGTAGGCATTGGATGATGGTTGTAAGTCGTTGTCCCTAGTTGTTTATTTAATAATAATATGCGGTGCTTCTTTCTGAGTATTCTTAATATTATTATTAAATACTATACTCAGTAAATTAATCACGCTATCCTATCACTCTTCTTTGGAGAGAGTTAGACATGCTCATTTCTAATCCATTTCTATCGCTCCCTGTACCTCCCGTCAATCTGCTTCCCTTGTTTAGTTAGACATCCTTTTCACCAAATCTTGTTGGGAGAGTTATATATTCATAATAATAACTGCTTTTAATAAATAGAGTAGTTTGTTTACATTGGTGAGATGGGTATTTTCTTTACTGTTGCCCTACCAGGAAACAATGATTATTACTTTTTTGAAAATACTGTTTATGGAAAACTTAATTTTAATTTTTTCACTAATGCTGTACAAAAATTTACTTCTTCTGTATTTAGATCTAACTAAATTTTTACTTTACTGTTAGTGGAGTATAGGGATAATAAAAATAACTCGATCTCAAGATAATAAGGATTTATATTATCATTTTTTCGATAACTTAGTGTGAATCCAAAAGTTTCTGCGCTTGCTACAGACCACACCGTATGATAGATAAAATTCATATTTCCCCAAAAATTGGGCCTATACTACACATCAACAGTACCTATTGAGTGGATAAATTGGTACCTTTTTTCGAAATAACATAGAAATCGTTATTATGGTACATTTTATGGTATACTGCTAACTTATAGGACAATGAAATTTGTTAAAAAAAATATTATCATAATTAATATTTTATGAAAGAAATTATCATAATTCCGACGACTTTAGTATTTACTGAATACTGAAAACTACCTTCCCATGACGAACAACCTGCTGTAGTCGTTACCTGAATTTTTTTAGCAGAATCAAGTCAAAAAGAATTGCTATTCGTATGTCAATAGCAATGAATATATATTAATAGCATATTGAATGATATTTCAAGACATTTTAATGTAATATTTAATTCAATTATAATAATTATAAAGGAAATGCCTATCAACCATATAGTTTATTATACTGGGGTAAACGCATAATACAAAGTCTCCACACAAAAGAAGTTTTTTAATTCAAACTACGCGTTTTGAACACTTCGTATTCAACGTGAAATAAACTTCTACGATATAGATTACAAATAAAAACACGCAGAATTATTAGAATAAACAAAAAAAAACAGAATTATTTACAACAAAATATGGTTTAGAACAATCATGAAATCATCAAACGTCTTGTTCCAGCAGCGCAGAGCCTGTTTGAGGCCATACAAACTTCGTTTCAGGCGACAAACTCAATTGGTTCCATCTTCATATCCCTCTAGTTGCTTCATAAAGATCTGTTCCAAAACATCACGAAACAAGAACGCTGTTGAGACGTCGAATTGGCACAGTGTTATCTTTTCCATAACTGCGACGGACTACAAGGATCTGACAACCTCTAAACGTGCAACTGGACTGAATGTTTCAGCATAATCTATGCCGGGATGTTGACCACATCCCTTGATGACTAATCTCGCTTGATACTTCTCAACACTTCCGTCAGGATTACGCTTAAGACGATAGGTCTATCGTCTTATAAGTATATAAGTGGGTCCACTTATTGCTGATGGGCTTCTTTCCCGAAAGAAGTTCAGTTAATTCTCATGCATCGTTTTTATGCACTGACCTGATTTCTGTGTCCATGGCTGAGTGAGTTCGTTTAATCACCAAGACACCATGAGACACCTGGAAAAATTTAAATTATTTTTCTTATTTGAGGGTGACTGTAGCACTGCGTCTTAAAAACTTTTGTGCTTCCTCCCTTCTGTACTAAAGAACCTCAGCAGTTAGCTTCAGCGCCTCCAAGAAGCTCAGCACTTTTGCTGGGTCCAGCGGTAAAAATTTTTCTATGGTCTTGTTGAGTGTCCCAAAGCATCTACCTCTATGCAGCAATGTTGCCTGACAGTCAGCCAGCAGTTCCAACAATGTTTCTTTCTCTTCTTTGTAGAATCTGCACAAACCATCATTGTTAATGAATGCCCCATTCAGGGTCTCTACGTTTCAGGAAAAAGTGACTTCTTTCCTCTTTCTTCAGGTCTTTAGGTGCACTTGTGGGAGGTTGGTTCCCACTAGTTAACGCTTTTGGACCCTGTGCGCTTCGGAGGATGGTATCCGGACTTCTTTCTCCTTAGTATCATACAGGAGAAAATCCGTGAAACTCTGTCGATGGTATTTTGTCTGCTTTGGCAGAACACCGCATGCCGGAGGAAGGCTATTTACTCAAGGGAGTCGCCTGGTGACCCTTGAGGCTCCATTCGTAATACAGTAACCCCCTTATCATCTGTCCTTCGACACGGATCACATAACGCCTTGGATTGGGGCTGAGATAAGAGGAGAGGATTTGGGAAGTTGGAAGGATGTGAAATGAAGGTGGTCAGACCCAGCCCCTGGTCACCATCTCCTCCTCTTTCGTTTGTCCCTGCATATAGCATGTTAACAGGGTAACCTCGCGAAGGTCGCAAGTCGGAGTTGAGTGCTAGAGGCTATTAGAGGTGCATAATCACTCTATTACTACCCCAAACATTTACATTCCCTCTTATCTAAACTAGTGTACACATGTCTTCGTCAGAGTGGACCACGTACTTAAACCACTCCATCCACCTTATGAAGAACCTTTCCTTGTAAAAAAAAAAGACACAAGAAATATTTCGACCTGCTAGTGAAAGGTACCAGCCGTTGCATAAATGTTGACAGGCTGAAACCCGCCTATTTGTTGAACAATAGTGCAGATTATAGCAAAGAAGCTAAGAAACAGGACAAGATAACATATGAGAATCCAACCAATGCTTCGATGCCATCAACTGATGATCCACCACCACGAATTACTCGTTCTGGACGTCACGTTAATTTTCCATCACACTTTGAAGATAAATCTCTCCCCTGGGGGAGGTTTGATGTAGCGGCAACATTAACGAAGGCCAGTGAGGAACCAGGTGTTGCCGCATCTTTTAATTTGAATCTCCTTAGCATGCTTTGCGGGCCTTTCACTATTGATCTGGCAAAATCATTGATGTTTTAGTATCATATGTATTGATCCCTCCATGTATGTTATTTTGTATATTGTGTAGGCTTGTTTAGCAATGCACTGTATAAAAATACATCGTATCATAGATATTGTGTGATATCAGTTAAATAGATCGAAGAATTCCACACAAATCCAAGAAATATGTAATGCATTGCAATGACTCCAACGCAAGAATAATAGGTATAGTACATACCACAACTGAAATTGAGACCAATAGAGCCTGCCCTCATGCAGGTGTGCAATCATTGTGGCTATTAGTTGTGGACAGCTTTCTGAATTGTCTAAAAGTTTCCTTATGGAAGGTATGTAGATGACACTGTTAATGTAGGAAAGCTTTATGGTACTGTCTTTGAGCTTATGAGCTTGGTCTGGATATTAATCCTGGTAAACAGACCTTAATTCTTTTCTCACAAAGAAAAAAAATCAAGTCTCAAAGAACTATTTATTGAAAAAACTAAACTACAAATCTCCAATTTACATAGTACTCCGAATTTCGTTAAATGAAAGACCAAACTTGAAAAATATTGTAACAGATACATTAATAATATAATGTACCTGTTATATTATTAATAATCAGTTTAATAACATAATATAATATAATATTAATCCCCTCAGTTTAATAATATAAACATATCAGATTTTTCTACATAAATGATTTTAAGTATGTTATAACTGATAAAATGGATATAGATACAATCAAACAAATCATTTCATTTTCTTGAAAATCTATGAGTTTGATAATGATTAACCAGAGAGTTTAATATTACGTCAGTAGTATAATGGTGCCAATACTGGAGGGCCACGCCCCCTTACCCTCAAGCCCGACCCTGCGCAGTCAATAGCGAGGACCCCCTTCCACCACCACCCCCTCACCAGCCAATCACCTTCTTCCCCATCCCTCCACCTCAAGCAAAATGACAAAATTGGATTCAATGTATCACTATGTGAGTGATATTGCGTCAGATTAATATAAATAATAATTCGTTGGTGATATAATTTAATATAAACTCTAATTTAATAATAATTTGAATTGTAATTACACATATATGCTGTTTAATTAATAACAGGATTATTTGATAATTTTTCGCATTAGATTGTTCGTCTGCTGTATTTGAATGTGAAGAGTTTTAATAAAGATAGAGTTAAGGCATGTGAAAGAATGAAGTGATATAGGGAACGAGGCGTGAGAACCGGTTGGCCTTGGTTCCCCCTCCTCCGAGACGGACCGGACCTCTCAGCAAAGGTCAGATTATCTCAATGCCCTATAATTTATATTTTTTTTGCTTCTTAATTGGAAATTCCAAACTCGCAATTTATAGTAATGTGAAATAACAACCTAAGCCTTTCCCACATGATTCCTATCCAATTAAATATGATTGCAACACTCAATTTATTACCTTAGAACAACACCTGTCTAATTGGCATTCCACTTATCTCTTGCAGTACCTAATTTATTGCTTTAGGATACCCAAGCTAATTCACATTCCAAATTATGATGCGTCAGTCAATTTATTACCTTAAAACACCTGTCTAATTGGCATCCACTTATCTCTTGCATCAGTCAATTAATTTGTTTCAGACCGCATGGGTAATTCACATACCACTTATCTCAGCCATGGGAGATAACAAAATTAGGCCTTCCCACAGCCTTGTATCAGATAATTTATGACTCAGCCTGGTTACACTACCCTGATCTCTTGCATTAGTCAATTAATTTTTTCAGCCCGCATGGCTAATTCACATACCACTTATCTCAGCCATAGGAAATAACAAAGTTAAACCTTTCCCACAGCCTTGCGTCAGACAATTTATGACTCTGCCTGGTTACAATGCCTTGATCTCTTGCATCAGTCAAATAATTTGTTCAACCCGCATGGCTAATTCACATTCAAATCATTTCGTCTAATACAATGCCGTGGAAAATATCAGACCTATCCTTTCACAGAGCCAAGCAACATCCTATTTACTCATCCACTGACACACCTGTTATTGCGTCATAACCCCCTACCCTCCTTCCCCTTTCTGCTATATAACACCACGTCGGATCCATGCTATTCACAGTCTCCTCAGACGCCACAGCTCCAGCATCTCCAGCAGCAGGCAGCTCATCATCATATCTCAAGTAAGTTGAAATTTCTTTACTAACACATACAATATTAAATCCCTTTTTTGATAAAAAACTTTCATTATTTTAGAATCATGTATCAAAAACTAAACAGAATAAACAACACAGTTACCATCAAGGCGACTGATTTGGATGTTGGTAAAGAGTATGACATTACTCCTTTAAGGAGAATAAACACACGGTTTGGAGAAATTTTATTCGCAGTGATTGCGTTTGATAATAACAGATACTCTCTGATTCTTCCGCAAAGATACAATAGCGAAATAACTGATAACTATATAGAAACATATAAAGAAAAACATCTTGGGGTAACTTTCAAAGGAGTTATAAATAGGAAGCATTCGTACGAATTCAAGGAGCGGGTATAATGCAGGCTGGTGAAAAGAGGAAACCTGAAGATTATGACTTACAGACTTTACCTTTCAAAAAAGGTTTCACTTGACCATTTTCTCAAATAATAGAAACATCATATAAAAATAGACTTTTTACATATCAAATTTGAAATATGTTGACTACCAATACTCTAGATGACTTATTAAATCATGTTCAAAGCGAAATTGTGACCCTATTGACTGACTGTTTACAGACTGAACATACCGTGAAATATAATGTTACAGTGCATGTAGTAATGACCAAAAAGACATTAGAGATTCTCGAGGCTAATTTATAGACAAGAAAAATGTGTATTGTACAGAACCACAGATATAAATGATGAAATTAACATTACACTGGATTTGTGTATGCCTAACTTAAAATACGGGCTCTAAATAGATTCATAATTCAGTACAGAAACAAAGTTATAGGGCTTTAAGCGTATTTTCCTAACTTCACACACAAGTTTGTTTTGAAAATACACAAGTGTGGCAAGTAGGTATTGTTAGTTGATTTTAATTTCATTGGAGCATATTAATATATTGCGTATTTGACATATTTTAAAAGGTGTTTCCCAGAGTTGAGGATGTACTATCTATTACGAATAAATAGTTTTGTAAACGAGCAATTCTCAACTCTTAATATGAACAGGCAGGAAAAATCAACAAACAAGTTCTTACGCTATATCATACCAAGGAAAGAACTTACAAGTCAGTAAAGAGATTGGATTAGTGATCAAGAAGCAGTTCATTATTTAATTGAATTTCTTGACTCTGAATTTATTTCTCCTGGACTGCCTGCTCATGAGTAAAAACTTAAAGTAGGAGCACCAATCATGCTGCAATTTAGTAGCAGTAACAAATTTCATGTTACGAAACATGAGTGTCCCAAAAATGTGCAACGGGACACGACTCTGAGTTCGTGCTCAACACAGATATGCCATAGAGGCGGACATAATGACTGGATGTGGTATTGGGGAGTCTGTGTGTATACCACGCATACCATTGATTCCGAGCCACTGTCTGTTTCCGTTGAAATGATTGCAAAGTCCGGTCAGAGTCTATTTCGCAATGACGTTAACTAAGTCGCAAAGGGAGACTTTATCTAACGCAGGAATTCAAGTTAGCGAGACCAAGTTTTTCTGGCATGGTCAACTGTAGTTTACTTGCTCAAGAGTCAGAGGTTTCAACTGTTTGTTCTTCCATGAACCTGAAGGACAGACAGCTAATATAGTGTATACAGGGGCATTTGTTTAGCACTGTACTAATAATGGTATTTTCTACTATTCTATAATTTCTAATTATAGTATTAGTACAATACTATAATTGATATTTTGGAATACCAAGTATAATAGAATTTTTGATTCCGTCAAAGACGGGTACGTTTGCTAGTGTATTATAAATAAATACAATAAAAACATTTTTTTTTAATTTAATATTTGCGTAAAGAAACACTGGTAATAAAGTAAGGTATGGAACCAGAGTAGCCCAGTGCCTTCGTGCTGGCTGTTGACTGGGAGCACGTTAATTAGAACTAACTCATTTCAAGTTTTCTTTACGTTTCATACTTTAGAGTAGCCACATGTACCCTTAGAATAATTTCTGTCTGTGGGTTTGTCCACAAAAAATTGCCACCATAAGACATACGAGTATAAAACTGAAACTTTTAATTCTAGATTTGTGTATGTCTAACTTAAAATCTATCTTTGGATGGATGGAATATTCAATGATGCAGCGAAGTTATGAACTTTAAGTCGTGTTTGGCTAACTACATACATATGTTTATTTTGAAAATATACAGGGGTAGCAATTAGGTATTGTTAGTTGACTTTAATTTCACTTGCGTACATGAATATTTGCTTATAGCAAAATGCTAATATATGAATATTATGCTTATTTGAGCTTATTGACAAGGTGTTTCCCAGAGTTCAAGACTTACTATCTATTCAGAATAAATGGCTTTGTGAACGAGCAATGCTCAAGCCTTACTAATGAACAAGCAGGAAAAATCAGCAAACATGTTCTTACGCTATATCAACCCGAAGATAGAACTTAAAAGTCAGTAAAGAGAGTGATTAGTAATGAGGAAGTAGTTTATTAACTAACTGAATTTCTTGACTCCGTGACTGCTCTTGGACTGCCTGCTCATCAGTAAAAACTTCAAGTAGGAGCATCATCATGCTGTGACTTAGTATCAGTAACAAATTTCATATTACGCAACTTGAGTGCCCCAGGAAATGTGCAACTCGGAGTTTGTGCTCTGCACAGATGTGCCGTAGAGGCGGCCATCATGACTGGGTGTGGAATGTGGAGTCTGTGTGTATACCACCCATACCACTGATTCCGAGCCACTGTCTGTTTCCGTTGAAATGATTGCAAATTCTGTCAGTCTATTTCGCAATGACGTTAACTAAGTCGCAAAGAGACTTTATCTAACGCAGGAATTCTTTATCTTTATCTAACGAGACTAAGTTTTTCTCACATGGTCAACTATAGTTTACTTGCTCAAGAGTCAGAGGTTCCAACTGTTTGTTCTTCCGTGAACCTGAAGGACAGACAGCTAATATGGTGTATACAGAGGCATTTCTTTAACACTGTACTAATAATGGTATTTTCTACTATTCTAGAACTTCTAATTATAGTATTAGTATAATACTATAATTGATATTTTGGAATACCATTTATAATAGAATTTTTGATTCCGTCAAAGATGGGTACGTTTGCTAGTTTCCTATAACATTATCCTTCAATCATTCATGAAACTAATGAAAACTTAAAAATATAAATAATATCTTTTTATTTATAAATAAATAAAAAGAAAAATATAAAACCTAGTGTTTAAAAATAATTCAGTTTTAGGTCCATGCGTTTTTCCATACTTAACAAAGAATTTCTTTTCACTTTGTTTTCTTTTTACTTTTCTACAAGTAAAGTATAGTGACCGTGAAAAAATTTGATCTCGAGATTTTGACGGAATTACCTTGATTTAAAGTTTTAAATTGATTTGAGTATGTAAAAGTGGCTAATTACCAATTAACTAATTACTCATTACCAATACATTTTCACAATCCACATTCACAGCAACCTTATAACAGAGCACTGCACGCAGGAAAAACATAACACTCGCTCACAGTAAATTGGAATATAAGATTTTTGACAAAAGGAAAGAAAAGTGGTTATTGAATACTAAGAAGCCATAAAATTCCCAGTATAACAATTCTATAAAAGACCAAAAATCTAAAACTTAATTCAAAATTGAAAGCATTCTTTGAATAATAATAAATGTAATTATCCTACATCTTAAATTAATAATTATCTTAAAACGACATTTTTTCTTAGATGTTTCTGACATTTTTCAGACAAAATAAGAATATTTTCAAGTTTTAAATGGGAAAATTTGTCTTAAAATTCAATGTAGAAGGAGGTCAGTTAAACCATGTAAGAGATCCTCCACTGGCTATTGGAACAAAAAGCCACGTTCTAGTGTAAGAGGTTATTTATTTCGTAACACGAAATCTACACTAACGCGTTTCAAAAGTGCTATTACTGCTGTAGTTATACTAATGATGTTATATGCATCAGTGGTGTGTTATACAAAATTAATCATATTTATTGATAAGTACAATCACTACCTGTACTACCTCCAGGAATGAAAGACTAACAAACATCTCCCATTGAGACATTTATATTGTACCTAAATGGAACATTATATATTATATACCCAAGAAGTATTTTATGTTTACTTATAGTAAAGTTGAGTGTAGGCCACTCCACATTTTTTTTTTTTTTTAAATAAATACGGTTATAAATGCAAGCTTAAAACAAACAAATTTACTTTTGATGAATGGAATACAGTTCAAGAGAATATATGATTCATTAGGAAACTCATATCGATTACTGGAATTTATTTTTATAAAGAAAAGAACTTTATTTGAATAATTATATACATTTATACAAACCTTATACAAGACTTATATTACAGACTTTATTTCTATACAATATTTACTTCATGGAAAATAAAATAAGATTATCTATTTGCCAGTGTTCTTTTGCATGGGAAGACAATCAAACTTCCTTGAGGAAGATGATATATTATTGCAGTAATATGCAAGATATAATAAATGATTAGTCATTTGTACTTAGGTACAAATAACAAGTTATAGACATGTAAGGCAATTTGGAGAAAAAACATTTATATATTACAAAATAATTTTTAAATCACAAAACTTAAGGACAGGTCAAGGAACATCCAATTACAGCAGAAGTTTCAAGTAATACCTTCTCCCCTAAAGTAGCCACATCACTGCAAAAAGATTATTAAAGTTATTTAATATTTAATAATGGTATTCTACAAAATAAATGAATTGTAATTCTATACTATAAAATAAACACAAGCCTTCGAGGCTTTATAAGTTTCAGTCGATAAGGTTAAATAAACAATGGAACTAAAAATAAAATAAGAACAAGATTATTACCTTAATTCCTATAATTTATCAAACATGAATTTATGCATTCCAAACAAAATTCAATAAACATTACTTTAAAATCAACAATTTTAGTAGCTAAAAACTGGATATTACAATTGCACATGCTGATACATGAAAACACGACCAAGGTCTACTTTAACAACGAACAAATATTTATTTATATGCTACTAGTGGGAACTATCATTTTTTAGTTTGAACTCGTTAAAAAACTATCAACTTGGTCTTATAAAAACAAATTTCATTAAGCATGAAAACGACTTTCTTTTCGAAATGTGAATTTGAATAGATAATAAATCTTTGGTGTTTTAATATCTCACATAAATATTACAAAAAAAAAAAAGTTAAGCCGGAAAATGTGATTTTTCTATAGCTAAGACATAAGTTATCCTTTTTTCAATTCTTTTTAAGCATGGTCAACAGTTTAAAACGATCTTAATTATTTCTGGTTCTTGTTCTATGAAAATTCTCTTATCTATAGCACCTACAAAAATTATATATCATGATTTAGTTGAAAACAGAAATCATTTGTGATTCCTTGAATTATAATTAAATGCGAAAAATCAAATTTGTTCAATTAAATTATGAGATTTGTGCTCATTATATAGCATGCAATCCTGGTAAACTTAATGGTAACCTAGAAGGATGTGTATAAATATAGATCTAATGGCAAAAAAAATTACGAACATTTGGATATTCCCTCCAACTGAACTTCTTCTTATTTCATAAGATATTTTCTTGTATTCTTGAAGGGTCCTATAACTATATTGAACTGCTTCTTCGACAATCTCTCTTTTATACTTTCTCTCAAATAAAGTGACCAATATGTGAATGCATTTAATGATGCTGAGAATTCGCAATCCATTCTGGAAAATGAAAAATAAGTTCACTACAAACGAAATAAATCAAAACCTATACAAGGCCTTTTTAATTTTAAACATAGTCAACAGTTTAAAAAAATCTTAATTATTTCTGGTTCTATGAAAATTCTCTAATCTATAGTATCTACAAAAATTATACATGTATGTCATGATTTAGTTGAAAACAGAATCATTTGTGATTCCTTAAATTATAATTAAATGCGAAAAATCAAATTTGTTCATTTAAAACAAACTTTATAATTACTTATAAAGATGAATAGCAGTAGTAATGTATATTTTATAACGGTTGAGTTGTGTTATACATTATTCTAATAAACAACACTCATCCATATCAGAAGTAAACATTTTGTTATATATGTTGCCGGCAAAACACGAGACAACGGCATTCTATTGAATGCTTAGGCACTGTATACAATGCCAGGTGTTTTTAGGCATAGTTTAAAATAAGAGTACATATTTCATACTTTCCCTAGGCATTGTATATAATACCTAGGTATTTTATGGAATGACAAAAATTCTATTTAGGCAAAGTATAAAAAAACCTGATGAGATTATGTAAATGATGTGCATTTCTCAAAAATAAATGTTATACAGAAAAAAGTAATGAGAGTGTCAATAAAAAAAATATTCAAAATATGTAAAGAAAAATGAAAGTTGTACAAAACACAATTTATAATTTTCTTATTAAGGGAAACACCATTTTTATACAAAAAATAAGAAAGAAACCTACTTGTGGCAACATAGCAGCCTTGAATGAATGAAATTTTGAATTACATTTTTCACGAAAAGATATTACTTATTTTGGCACTTTGTTTTACACAAAGATTTGACGAACAAAAACCTTCGTATGGTGTTCTTTTGATGCCAGAATGATAAGCTCTATTTTTCACACATTGTACGAAACGCAGTCCTTCACTCCAGCGGTCAGATTCATTGCGTATTTTGACAGTTCCGTACAAACCGCAAAGTGAAACTGACAAATTCTGAGCTTGAGGCGCGCATTAGAAGTTACGTGTCTTGCCAAGTGATATTAGAAACGAATTGGCGATGCTTTTCATACTTTACCGGTTTCTAATTTGGGGTCTGTGATATTGAAAACGAATCGGAGATGTCTGTTATGCTTTGCCCGTTTCTAATTTGGGATTCATACATGCCTAAGAAATGTATGCAATATAAATTGTTTCATACATTATCACCTAGTTTTAGGCATTCAGTAGAATGCCGGATTTTAAACTTTGCTGGTAACATATACATTACAATTCCGACAAAAAAAGAGCACTATTTTCCTCTAATCAATATAACCTAAAAATATCCATTTGTTCAAATCCGGTCTATCGATACCATCGTATATAAGAAAAAAATCCTTGACGATGCATACTACAACAACAAATATTGAAGTTCGTTTAATATAATGAGAATTTATTTCGGTTCCCTATTATTAAATTCCACCATGGAACAGTGGCAGTGTGACATAAAAGTCATATCTAGATTGAAAGAGTACTGATCACACATTACGCTCATGAATATACTTAACTTTCACAGTTAAAAGATATTATATTCTGAGAAATTATTATTTTCAGTTGAAAATGTTAATCTAATCTTCTACCTAAGATCCATACCAAGCCTATCAAGTAATTAAGAATATCAGACGAAACTTTGATGAAGACGGTGAACACGAGTTTACTGATTGATGTGTTCTATTATTTACATTCAACGTTGAAATATTTCCACCCAGGTATGGTAGGACATTGTCACTCTCTTACTTTTAACAATAAACCTATCTCCAATGTGTTATTCTAAATATTTTCTAGAATATACCTGAACTACATCCTGGAAGAAAATATATTATACTATAAAGGAAGAATAAACTCGCCTAACTGACGTCACAGTTAGATTGGAGAGTTCTTTATAGGAAAACAATTTTTATCACATTTACACACATTGTAAAATTCTAAATATGTATTATTTACAATGTAGGACTATTGGAATCAAGAAAAATTCTAGCATAAGGAAGTACTCATTCTAAATAAAAGCATTTAAATTTAAAACGAAATTTAGTACTTGCGAGATTAGAAACTTCAAGGTGATATATAACATTCTGATATATCATTCATTAGTGCACCATTTATGTATCATTAGCAAATTTAATTAGAAATCAAATTTTTAGCAGTACTGTATTAATAAGATGTAATTAGTTATTAATTATTCATATTGAAATACATAATATAAAAGTATGAGAGTAATTTGACACTATAGTCTATCCACAGGTCGTTAGTCCCACGTAATACATTGACGCTATGTGGAAAAGCAATAAGTATAATAATAAATGAACCATATTCACTAACCTAACAGAACTCAGTCTTGACTCTAACTTAATTGGATAAAAAAAACCGTGATAATTTTGATGGATAATAATCCCATTTCTTTGTTGTAAGATAATTAGAGCATAAATAACAAGGAAAAAAATACTTACACTCTTTTCTAATTTAATAAGTCTTGTAAATTCCGGTAAGAAGTTTAGACTTAAGAGAGATTTAGCCATAAAGCACTTCACCAAAATGCGGAAAATGTATCCATAATCTTCCAATTTTCCGTTAGAATCAAAAGCTTCATCCTGGAATAAGAATGAGTAAGAGATCATATATTTCAATAACATGGTTGTATTCAGTAAGTATTGTGAAGTATTTAGTAACATGGTTGAACAGATCAACTTTCAACATTGTTACAGCATACTAATATGACCAAAAACATTAATGAATATAACCAGGACATCACGTTTGTTATTAAATATGAAAACTTTGAAGGATATTAATGAGTAACTGAGAAGGATATCAATTATTATTGTATACGATTAACTAGTTTTTTTTTAATATTTTTAGTGAACCATATTGTCTTATATTACCAGTACCACCACCTCAGTATAAGTTAAATTTAAATGGTTGCTTTTTAAAAATCTTCTCCATAATTCAGTGTAATGTTCCTTTGGTTTTGGATAGACACCTTCCATTTTGAAGCAACTGAACTAGATAGTTATTCATTTAGCTGTTTGGAGGTTCCATAAACGAATAAACCGAGTTTCTCTTGAAGATGGAAAACGTAAAGCACTCAATATATGAGGCAAGACATTTAAAAAAATGCTAACATGCTATCTTAACTACATAAGAAATAATCTTAAAAAATATTAGAATAATCAGTATTAACAGATCATTTTGATGAACCACAAATTGTAACAATATGTTCAACATATGGGTACCTAGACACATGGAAATAGAGGGAAATAAGGCGGTGGACCGATTGGAAAGTTTGGAGCAGAACAAACCTTCTTTGGCTAAGAGCAGGGGTGTTAAACTAATTTTGGTCTGGAGGCTGAATACAGCTTAATCTGGTCTCAAGCGGGCCGGACCAGTAAGTCATTCCAAAATTACATAGAACTAACAGTAAGTCACTTTTTCTCTGTATTAGTATTAATACTAACAAATAGTGCAGAGAAGACTAAGTCAATTATAAAAATCTTTATTAAATGAATTTACCTTTTAGCAAATACATTATGAACAACCTAAAAACAAGTGTTGCTTTAACACTTTTATCAGTTTAACATTGATCAGATAACATTGTTGCATAACATTTAGTCACAGCTTTGTGGACTTAAATACACTGTTTTTCCAAAATGTGAAAAGCAATTTGAATAAATGAATATCAATCCTCTCATGAATCACAAAAGAAAATGCCAAACATGATTTAACTAAGCCTTTTAGTTCGTGATCCAAATCTGCCGATATTCATGAGATCATGTCTCCCACTGTATTTCTTATTAAGCTAACATTACCAAAAGCATCTCTCTTCTCAGGTTACACAATTTCGACAGCTATCAGATTGCAGTTTTTGACGAACTCTCCACCGCAGTATGGCTTTGATTCTACTGCTATTTGACTCGCAATTATGAAGTTGGCTTTCATAACTGGCATCTTGACTCCGAGAGAAAACCGATTGTTGTTTCCTTAGATACACGATCACTTCATTTACCTTCTGTTATTTCAGTTCTCCATGCTATAAGTTCTATTTTTCACCACACTGAGTTTCATAATGGTGCCGAATGTTGTATTCTTTGGGTTTACCATTCACTTCCGTGAACATATAAGAAAATCTCCATTTTTCTTGAAAAATCAGACACTCTGTATCAACTTTTTTGACAGAGATATTTCGCTGGTGATGGTGCGAGGACAACGGAAAAGTGGATAATGCGCCAACAGACGCTGAACAGATGTTCATTCTGTCACTTCCTTGTGTTAACTTCCGTCTCAGTGTTGTTTTCATGTTATCTGAGCGTGGTAATATTTGGGTTCCTAGCGAACAATATAAGAACCACAAGTTTAAAGAAAATTAGAGTAAACTCATTCTTTGTTTACAACAATGCAGATAGATCCCCAGATTAATCCAGTCTAAAAAGTTTTTTTCCGATAGGGCATAAGTTTATCAAAGAAATAATATATTTACATAAGAAAGATTTAAAATGTATGTGGGGTATCTAACTGGTCATTGTCTAGCTGATATTAACATCAGAAGTAGAATAGAGAGTCTAAGGAATCTCTGAAAACATGATGTGTGAATGTGAGCTAATTTCCTTTAAATTGTTAAGAGATTTTTGGTACATTACACCTAAAACCAACAGGAGAGAGAGATACTTCTCCAAAAATAGTTCATTAAAGAACTTAAAATATGTTGTTAAAAAAACACTAAGGTAGCACAATAGAGCATTTTGGAGCTCAGAGCCGTAAGAACTCTTAGGCTCTCAGGCTGATGATGATGATAATAATAATAATAATACAGTGGTACCTCTTCAGGAAAAAAAATGCTTCATCTTACAAAGTTTGTTTCATCATATGAATATGAAAGGCCAAATATCAAACTTGGCGCTAGTTTCCTCAGCTCTCAGACGTATACCCCTCTATACCTCTACAATATAGTTTTATTCTAGGCATTTCCCCAAGATTTCGGGATTTTTGTAACAC
The DNA here is from genome assembly GCA_026182355.1 of Hermatobates lingyangjiaoensis. Lineage (NCBI taxonomy): Eukaryota > Metazoa > Arthropoda > Insecta > Hemiptera > Hermatobatidae > Hermatobates > Hermatobates lingyangjiaoensis. Next base: position 4,408,405 of record JAPFBL010001923.1, on the reverse strand, counting down.
TGATAGCTTCTTTTTTCTTGTTTGAGAGTGACTCTATCTAATTGTTATCGCATTGGCTGACCCCTACGTCCCAGCATGATCCAGGCATTTCCTCGGACAAGGAGGAACTTATCTCTTCCTCCTAACTATTTCCGACTGGCTAGGAGGTACAGCTATATATGTTTTCAAAAGGATCTCATTCAGTCTCACACATGCGGCTTGAGTCGAAAGTATTTACGAACGAAAGTATTTGTTGTACTTATTTAAGATTATGTGTTTATTCGTTTTTTTTTTAATATGGGCACAAAGAAAAACATTGACAATGCTCATGAGAGGAAGAGAGTTCTTTATCTATACGAACAAAGCAAGAAATAATCACCAAGTATGAAAAAGGGATGCGGTTGTCTTAACTCGCGAAAGAATATGGCTGACACCCTTCTACTACTGGCACGATACTGAAGCAGAAAGATGCAATAAAATCTGTCACTCCAGTCAAAGGCGTCGCCATGTTTTTGTGTATGTGGACGCCAATCATCGTTAAGGAGAGGTTATTACTAGTGTGGATCAAGGAAAAAGATATCCTTAACAGTGACAGTAAAAATTAAGTGTATTTTGGGGTGGGTATTGGGGACTTCGAACGCAATAGACTGTTTACATGTAATTAGTGATTCATCTTACGAAACTGCGTCCGGAACAAATTAACTTAGTATGAAGAGGTGTGACTGTAGTAACAATAATGGATAGGTAAATTGTGGATCGCCCTATTGGTATACCACACCACAAAATAAAATGTTTTAATTTACAACAGTGAACACGCATTACAATCAACATATAATATAAAAAAATAAAGATTACTTACCTTAGTGATTTCAAACAACACTGCTGAGACACACTTTTGCGTGCAATATTTTATCACTGATGTGAATTGTGACGACTCACTTCCAAATAGTCTAAGAAGCAAGATGGGGTAATACGATAACAAGTTTTTTAATTGGGTTTCCATCTACAAAATTATTAGCAAATTTAATTGTCGTGGTATTAATAATCAACATATTATAACCTTGATAATGTTTTATAAATGTTAACATGACTTACACAACACAAAGAAAATTCGAAAAAGTAAGGATAACATTTTGAAAAGCTATTTACATTTAGAATTCGTGTAAAATATGATGTACCCGTTCAGTTGAGATGCCTACAGCATGAGCCAACTCTCGACTTTCATTCTCCGATCATCATATCATTTCATGGATTTTATCGACGATTTCCGGCGTGATCACTTCTTTTGGTCGACCTGAACGTTAGGCGTCACTAGTGCTGGTACGACCACAACGGAACTCTGTAAACCACTTTTTAACCATTGAAATTGATAGTGCCGAGTCCCCGTAGTATTTTTTACGTAAAAAGTAATGCTTAATCAGCACACGAAATTCACTTTTTTTCCATTTTCGTAAAAATACACGAGGTTGTCTGCTTTGAATGACTATCAAATATCGACTGCATGTGGTAGCTGGCTCATAATTAGATAGTTGTCCACTAATAGATTACAGATGACGGCAACACTGTTGCATTTGGAGTAACTGCGCAGGAAATTCAAAAAGTCACTGACTTATCAATCCGCCCTCGTATAAGGAATTTAATAGGGTTTCTTTTCTAGGTTTAGAGGGAGCCCTTAATAATACCAAATTCGAATTGATTATCCCCTTCTTGAAGAAAGTAGGAGTAGAACAATCGTTTATGGAATTTATTGAGCAATTAATATGAGTAGTATAAGAGTCACAATACTGGAGTGGCCACGCCCCCTTCCTCACCCCGCCTCGCCAAGCCACTTGCCTGACCCACCACACCCCCTTCCCTTCCCCCAGGTGGTGAGGTTGTGTTATGACTGGAAGTTGAAGTCGTCCACCAGGTGGCAGCACCTGTCAGGGTCTTGTATCGTCATTATTTTAAATAAATATTATTGGTTTATTAACATAAAATATTAGTGTAAATGAGATGAATAGTCGCGGCGAAGCATGCAAATGATAGAGATGAAAATAACACGTGCGTCTACCCTGCTTGGACAATCTCTCATTGTTTTTCTCTTTGTTTTGTTGCCTGTATAAGAGTAAAGTAGGTCAAGATCACTGACTGAGCTACTTTCAAGCTCACCCACTGCCCGACCTAATATCATTGGTGATATATTATATATTTTATTTTTATAATTATTTTAATAATTTTATTTCTAGAGATGAAAATAGCGTGTGCGACTTGAAAAAATGGTAATATAGAACTAATATTTTAATTAAAGTGAATGGAGTATTGAGGATAAGGTTGTTGAAAAATGAAGTCCGAGCCCAGGTGGGTAGAAGAGTGCCAATACTAACGCCTAATACGTTAGTATTATTGTGCCCAACAATAATTAACGCCTAAATACATCACACCGCTAAAAGACACAACACCAACACACACACACACACACCACGCCAGGTGTATGAAGGAAACAGGATGATGCTTGTCTGTGGGAAAGGATAAGGCTGTTATTTCTCATATTACAATAGAGGCAGGTGTCACGGCAGGTGTTCATGTAACTTGGGTGATCTAATCACCTTTAGATGTGTGTCTGAAAAAAACATTTAAGTACAAGAGTTTCCAATTACTATTTGCCAATGAGGTACTATTACAGACCTTAGAGTGGATGGAGTAATTCTTTTCACTAGCCACCTCCAAACAATTCAAAATGGAAGTATATATAGAAAATGAATGTCCTCTGATAATTTCAAGGGGATCAGATGGCATGTATGCTCTGCAGTGATAACATATACTGTTAATTAAGACCAGTATATCTTCGATGAAAAATAATCCATGACCTACAAATAAATTTCAATGACAGGTCATAGAGTAATACATATTCCAGCAAAGCAAATAGGGAAATATTCACTTAAATTTGTTTCATCAAAAGAAGTAAAAACTATAAATATGAATATAAATTGGAAGTACAAAGGAAATTACATAAATAATATTAACGCAGTCTTCTCGTTTATATAATATGTACACCGTACCGTATTAGTGTACATTTTTGGTATATTACAGCCTCGCATAATGTGTTTTGACATTACGAAAAGGGCAATTTCAGAAATGAATGAACAATACTCTTAATGAGGACAGCTTAAATTCAAATGTTCAGAAGGAACGTAAAGAACATAAGACCGTCCACTACGAACCTGTACGATGTTAAATAATTGCTAAAAATCTTCACTTTAATAAATGATTGAGGCAAAATGTTGGGTTCCAAATTTAGACTCAACAGAGTTGAGTGACACAATAAATGGCCCTAAGGTCTCAGTGGATTTTCAGGGACCTTTAACATACTTTATCAAATAAATAACATTTGTTCATAAATGTTACACTTTAAAGTAAATATAAAAATACAACGAATATGTATGTACATATGTATAATTTAACGTACCTTTAGATAACAGTTTCGTGAGAAATTCACAACAAGCAACCAAATAAGTTGGACTCGTGTATCCAACTTTTGTTATTATAATGCAGCATTTCAGAACTTCCTTCACACAATTAGCTACGAAGTCAACCTCCAATGAAACTGTAGTAGAGTTTACGGGAAGATTTGGGAGTAAGAACCTATAATTATTGTTCTTAACAAAATTATAATTATAAAACATTAACAAAAAATGTATTTAACAACAAGTCTACACACTTAAAGCAAGTAGATGTTTTTTGAAGAGAAACACAGAAATACAATACTGATAAAATCATCCCAATAAGTAAATAATCATGATAATGATTGTACTTCTATATATAACCAATATATATTTCGTTTTTATATAATCGGCAAATTAGTTCTAGAACTTAATTTCCTTTAAATTAACCTTGCAAACAGCGAGCTACGACAGTTTGAGATACTAAATACGCTAATGTTATACACATATACACACACACACATATATATATGAAGCTTAAACCACAATTGAAAAAGGAAAATAATAGAAATAAATGCTCTGAGGCCTTTCGATGTACGTCATCAGAGAGCAAACAATGTAAAAACTGAGAAGCTAACATAAAAGTAATGGAGAAGGAAGGTACGACATATACCGTATAATTGTTCGTACAATTTTTACCTTCCTTCTCCATTACTTTTATGTTAGCTTCTCAGTTTTTACTTTGTTTGCTCTCTGATGACATACACTGAAAGGCCTAAGAGCATTTATTTCTATTGTTTTCCTTTTTCCATTGTGGTTTAAGCTTCATTGATTGCATCACGTGTTTATTGATTGTGATTGTTCTGTATATATATATATATATATATACAGGTTGAGATAGGTTGCAGTGACAATCACACCAGAGAACATACATAGGTCGTTTGTGATGCCACATTATGAACACTCTATATTGGGAGTTCTATATTTTGCCTAATTCAAGTGTCTTTAGAGAAGGGATCTTTAACAAGTTCCTGAAGGCTAAGGGGCCCACTGCATAACGTCCTCTCGAGGGACGTGTTCCGATCTATTCATCTTCCGCGTGAATAATATCTTCCAGTTGAATGCGACCCATTGGTCGTTTGGTTTATAATCAAATATATATATGATTTGATTATCAACTCTTCCTAATCCTTCCTTCGATTCCCCTCTCAACCATCATTCCTACCCCATTCATGTCAATACCTCTTGTACCTCTTCCAACTGCGTTTACTGACTGGATTGCACTCAGTGCGACTCTTTTTATGTTGGCTTAACTTCTACTAAGCTAAGCCTTCGTATGAATGGTCATATGGCTTCAGTCGGTAAACGTAGTAACCTTCCTATAGCCATTCATGCAAACTCCCATGACCTCAGCTTCAATGACTGTTTCCAAGTTCAAATACTTAATCAGATCCCCGATTCCAATACGAAAGTAACATTAAGAGCTTCTGAGGAAGCATACATATGCTTGCTTGCTGCTCGTTCTTCCCCTGGACTCAACCTCAACCGTTAATTGTTATTATAATTATTTTTAAGTTTTTTTTAAATATTTTAATTTTTTATGTTGTTATTCGTTTTTACTTTTTAATTTGGCTTTTCACTTCTTTCCCCTCCCTTCTCGCTGGGTGGTTGTGGTAAAAAGATTTCACATAAACACGTGAAATAACAATCAATGATGAAACCACAATATGAAATGGGATAACAAGACTAAGATCTTTCAACCGTAACAAGTGGTCTTCGTCAGAGTCAAAAACCCAACTGAAACACTAGATGCAGAAAACATCTGGTGAGGGGTTGAGAAAAGTGGGAGAGAAGAGTGGTATTTTAAAAGGGTGTAAGTGCAGGAAAGGACAAATGTCCAGAAAGGGATGTTTGGGGAAACAAAGGAGTACAGTAAGAAAGAGTAAAAAAACTATCCGCTAGCTGTCAACCCTCTTAGAAGAGGCTATTGCCCTCGTAACGAATTTATCAAGTTTGAAGAGACCGTTACTAATGTTTATAATATTTGATCTATTAAATTTAATTACAGACGATTCAATAATATTTCTTAACAGCATAAATTTTTCATAGATAATAAATTTAGCTCCTGTCCAATCAATATGATGATTTTCATTGTTTATATGCAAAAATAAGGCGCTACTTTTTTTCTGTCTACTTACGTTGTATTGGTGTTGTTTTATACGTGTCTTTAATGATTTACCAGTTTGACTAATATAAGTTTTATGACAATTTTTGCACGAAATTTTATAAATACCACCGGACTCGAATTCTTTGGGAGAGTTTTTTTTATTAACATACTGCCCACGTTATTACGATTAGAAAACACTATATTAAAATCAATTTGTTTGGCTAGTCTAGGAAGGGGCTCCAATGAGTCATGATTTTTTTAACAACATCCAAAGCTAAATCGATATAAGAAGAGGGGTATTTTAATGATAGGGCAATTGTCCTAATGTTAATCTCATCATTAAGGAATTGAGGAGAGAATACTCTTAACGCTCTTCAAAAACACATTTCTAAAAACAGAAATTTTAACATTTTTTGGATCGGAAGAATAAAAGTGAGCATATGCAAATACATCCGTAGGTTTTCTATATACACTAAAGCGTAACTCTTTAGGTAAGCTACGGATCAGGACATCTAATAGGGCAAATTACCACTTACTTCTTCTTCTATTGTGAACTGGATTGTCGACACTAATGAATTTAATTTTATTAGAAAAGCATCTTTATTTATAGAATTCGGACAGATGCATAATATATCGTCAACATATCTATAAGATTTAACATGTATAGGCAATTATTTAATCGGGACCCAGTCAATTTTCTAGGCCCAAAATCAAACTCTCGTTGTCGACGTTTCGGTTTTATTTAAATCTTTTTCAATACAGAAGTAAGAATTTTTTGAATAAGAAAATGAAATTTACATTATTTAAAAGAACTAAGAATGTGTAGTGAATTTGTTATATACATTTCGGTTCATATAAGAAGAAACTAGTTTACGCTTTTGACTAGAAAACAGAGTTAGTTCATTTAAATAATGTAAATTTAATTTTCTTATTCAAACAATTCTTACTTCTACCTATAAAAAAGGTTTTAAATAAAACCGATACATCGGCAACGAGAGTTTGATTTTTGAACCTTAGAAAATTGACAAATCTAGATTAAATAATACACCTATTCTGTTAAACGGTTGGTATATTATTGAATATATATCAAATTTAGTTTATTAAGGTCAAAGTTCTAATTAATTTGTTGAGCTAATTCATTTTTTTACTTTAGTATTTCAAAAATATAAACAGGTTGATATACTTAACTAATAAAGCTTTAGAAACTATGAATAGGGGAACTACAACTCTACATGTTAAACTCTAATTCATTAGCCAAAACTATTCAATAGATTTTCATCATATTTGGTAAAATGATTCTACTACATTAGAATTAATCATTCATTAAATTGTTAGCCATTTTTTAATTGATATCAATTCCCTTATACTAAGGTCGAATAGAGATACTCCAGAATATCTAGCAATATGTAAAGAAATTTAATTTTTAATACAATCACCTGTCAGACCAGTTCAGAATATCTGTAACTTCAGCAGCTGCAGAAAAGTTGGTTTCTCTAATTTTATTATTGTTTTCACCATCAACAACTTCAGAAGTACGTCTATCCATACTATGAGCCAAACCCAAAAAGGTATGGAAGCAGGTAATGATAAATTTGTCTGTCATTGTCCCGTTTACACTATCCAATGGAAAAGAACATTTCTGTTCAACTCGTTCTTCAATTACTTTCTAAAATGTAATATCAGTGATTTAATCAGTTCTAAAATATACAATCTACAGTAATAAATTATGAAAACAGTTATAATTAATATGTTGGTGATATTGTTTTCTGTCATGTAATAATAATAATAATAATAATAATAACAATAAAAGAAACAATTTATTAGTAGTTTATTACAAATGCTTTACAACAAATTACCAATGCAATAACTACATATGAAACATAAGGGTCCTAATATTTCTTTTCTGGTTTAATGTGTTTTGTTCATTAACTGCCATCTGTAATTATAAATATTTTGAAATTATATCTGAAGTATGATAGAAAGAATAAATGCTGTGTTACAAAAATTTATTTCAAACAGAAAAGTGATCTCTTTAGCATCGAGTTTAATATATCAGGTTTTAAAATAGAAATAATGGATAATATTCCAACACAAAAAAATAGAAGTTTAATTTTTAACTAACACAAAATCAACATTTTTAACACATAAATATATATAATATAAACCCTCATAGATTCATTTTTGGCTCTCATGTAAAATGTAAAACATGTACCTGGTCACTCTGAACAGTATATATACTTACTAAAAGAAAATTGTAATAATTATTTTGAAATACTTATTCAGAATCATACAAGTATCTGCTGCATGTATATCCACAATTCACAAAGAGACTCATAATGTTTCTTGCATAGTCTCTGTTCATTAAATCTATCTCTAAACATAATTTCAATAAATGAAAGTGCGATTTCATGCTTTCCTGGAGTTTTCTCAAATCTAACACGAACGCCTTTACTCCTTTTCTTCTTCTGTAAAAATCAAATAACAAGTCATGAGAATTACTAAAAAAAACCATTGAGAATCAATTTAATTAATCGTGTAATGTAGCATTGAATTCTGTGGTATAAGTATGATCAAAATCGTAGATCATATATATTATATATATATAGTTAAATAACGCCTCATATTTGGCTTGTATCTGTTTCCTACATAATTTCTCAAATTTCCGGAACTCCTTCCTCGTCTCTACATTAAAACTATAAAGCTCATCACCAATATTACTGGTCGACATGTTTCGAATGTATCACATTCATCATCAGGACAATAATGAGAATAATAGTGAGTTAGTAATTTATATATATACATAAAAAGATTTCACATAAACACGTGAAATAACAATATATATATATATAGATAAAAGTATCGACCGTGGAATAGAAACGAAACTATAATTTATCGGGACTAGGTCAGTTCTTCAGGTTTAAATTAAACTCTCATTGCCAACATTTCGGTCTTTATTTAAAACCTTTTTCATAGGCCTACAAAAACAGAGGAAATATAAGAAATAATACAATCATTCGAAAATCAAACATACATAAAAGTGCAATTAGTTACAATTAAGAAATTACAATAGAAATTTTGACTATAGGTTAGTGAGAAAACTTACAAAAGTATAAATTTTGAAACAGAAAAACTAAGAATTACATTACAAATTATTTTACAAAGAAAAATAGCACGTGGATTTTAACAACTGTAGTCTGAATGAACACGTGACACTGAACTGAAATAACCAAGCAAGGTAACCAAATTTCACCAGACAACCAAAAAGGCACTAACACAATTTTTCATCTATCAACAATGTTTAACTTAACACACCCGAATAAACACTATTTAAATTTGAAATGTTACTTCTATAATTAGTGGATGACTGGTCCTTTCTAATATATAACATTTACAGAGTTTTCCTTCTCTGTTCATCCATTTCTTTGGCTATTATTTTTATTTCATCAAAATCAAAATTATGGCCTTCATTAATAATGTGTGCAGCTAATGCAGTGGCATTAATTTTCTTTTTTCTTATAGAATAACTGTGCTGATAAGTCCTTTCCTTTAAAAAACGACTGGTTTCTCCATAATAAACTTTGTTATGGTCTTTACACTTTATTGCATATATAATATTACTCTGTAATTCCTTTGGAATCTTCTCTTTTATATTTGAAAATAATGATTTCACTTTTCTTTTGCTATAAAATGCTAAATTAACTTGAGGTAAGTGTCTTTTGAAGACTTTTTTAATTGGTTGCGACAATCCTTCAACACATGGACATTTAAAAAATTTTCTATCTTGAACTTCTAACTTAGTTTTTGTATCATTTTCTGGCTCTTGTTGTTGCCTTAAATATTTTGACCAAAAACGTTCAATCAAATTTCCTGGATAATTATTTTTCCGTAGTAACTCTTTTACCCTTTTCTTATTTTTATTTAGGTAGCATGATGAACTTACTTCTACAACTTTTTTCACCATATTTTTAACGGAATTTAATTTCTGATTCATAGGATAGGAAGAATAGTAATTCAGTATTCTTCCAGCACTGGTAGGTTTCGTGTACCAATCGGTTAAAATATTACCATTTTCTCCTCTTAAACTTTTATATCCAGCATTCTCCCATTCTATATAAAAGTATATAAAACAGGCACAAACCACAAACTATTCTCGAACAACCTAAATACGGTTGAATATACGACTGATGAACGTGTATTAAAAAGCTATGTTAAATGCATTAAATCTGAGGAAAGTGTGACCCTGACAACTTATTACCAAAGCCCTTCAACAGGCAGTTTGATATGAACAACAGTCCAAGCGTCAAAGAGTCAAAAGAAACAAATCTTGTATATGAGTATTCATGTAATATCGGGAGCTGCGAGGCCCGGAGAAGTTCATATATAGGAATGACTACAATTTCATTGTCCAGAATTAAAATGCACCTTTCCGCCAGTCCCCCAAAATGTCATAGGGCATCAGTTCATAAAACACAACTTACAAGAGAAATATTGATTACCAGAAAAAGGAACCATTTTAAATTAAAATTAATGGAAGCAATAATAAATAAAAAAAAGCCAGTCAGCCATAAACATCCAACTTAGTAATTCTTGTGGAATTTTAAAATTGTTTTCCAACAGACAGACCCAGATTAGCCAGGTAGAAGGTGAGTCCAACCTTAATCCCCCAAAATGCTCCCTGATTCAAAGACGATGTCCTGTACAAATCCACCTTCTATATATAAACTCTCTAACTCATTATTATTTTTATTATTGTCCTGATGATGAATGTGGTACACTCTAAACATGTCGACCAGTAATAATTGTGATAAGCTTTATAGTCTTCATAAAGAAACGAGGAAGGAATTCCGGAAATTGGAGAAATTATGTAGGAAACAGATACAAGCTAAATATGGGGCGTTATTTAAATATATATATTGTTAAAAATAACGCCCCATATTTGGCTTGTATCTGTTTCCTACATAATTCCTCCAATTTCCGGAATTCCTTCCTATTTTCTTCATTAACACTATAAAGTTATTCATTATTAAATCAAATTAGGATGATAAAGAGAAGGCCACCATTGAAATTTATCATATTTGCAGTAATAGTTGCAGTCAAATATTTTGACATCGAATAATCATATTCAGTTGAGTGGGAGAAACTTTGCCCTGCATTAATGTAAACAAATGCAACAATTAGGGATTATGATTGACTAGGCCATTAAAGACCATCAAAAATGGACTTCAAGAGGACCTCAAAACTTGCAAAAACCTCGAAATTACATTTTTTCATGAGTATTATGCTTTACTTGGAGTAAAGTAAAAAAGAAAACACCCGAACTTCCAATAAATACATTTATGACTTGCCTCAAAAAATTCTATAACAGCAATCTTATTAATCTTTTACAGCCACATATTTGAGATATCCGACACTAAAAATCTGTAAGTTCAGTTTCTCGTTTTTAGGGCTATATTGGTAAAACAACTTAATTCTTTTTCTTATAACAACTTTTTTAGGTAGATAGAATATGCTGAAGGTTTCTTAGTTCCCAGTGTCATTAGTTATGCGAAAAAAAATGTTTGCATTCAGAAAATGCACCACAATTCAACTTTCCGTTGAAGCAATTCTATAAGGAATTCTATAAGTTTTTGTGTTCAATTTCATTATCAGTTGAACAGTGTGACCTCTGTCGTTTTCACCATCTTTCAGATGCAATCATAGCTCGATATTGGTATGCAAAAATGACTTTTCCTGTCACAGGAAAAATCTGAAATATTTGCCAGTAATTGGTAATATATTTCTAATATTAATTGTAAATTGAAACTGACCAGATATTTTAGTTCAGGAGAGAAAAAATAGTTGTTAAAATCTTCTAAAGACCATTAACGTGGATTTCCCTTAAGGCAATATTGCCCATAAATTATACAGAATATTCTTTTATATTATATAGAACAGTTTATATTATGTCCATACTACATAGAGGTATATTTTTGGAATGTCAAATTGATCGATCAAACGGTGTGACATGTATCAAGTCCACAATCTTTCAGATAATACCCATACAAACATCAACAAACTTCAGAACAATTCAGGTAACCTCAAAACTTGCAAAACCAATAAGAAAAGAAAACAGGAGCTTCCAAAAGATAAATTATTAACTTGCTTCAATAAATTCTAGAATAACAATCTTTATTAATCTTTTAATTAAAATTAAAGAATATAAAGCCACAATTTGAGATATACTGACAAGAAAAATTTGTTTTTTTTTTTAAAGTAATTTAATGAAATTAAAAAAAATTATTTAGGTTTGTTCATGGAAAGAATTTTATTTTTAACTGAAATATAATAATAATAATAATAATTGAAGATGGGGATGGAAAGCAAAAACCCTACTTCGGCTTTATACTGCACATTAGGACTATTCTGGCCTACGGAGCATTGATCTGGTGGACGGGAATAAGGACAAAGATCATGACAATGAAGCTAAAAATCGTTCAAAGGATGGCTACTATCATGGTTACATGGATTTTAGAAGCGCTCCTCCTCAGGCTCTGGAAGTATTGACTGATATCCCTCCATAACAGAAACTATAGTGTTGATATACAGGGTAACACTCACAAAGAGCCATCAAACGGATCCTGTAATAAGCAGGTATCCTGGTATAGTGGCTCGTTTGAGAGATATCAGTAAACGGTATCGGGATATCAGTAAACCGGCTGCTTCCGAAAGTAACCTAGGTGTACTTTATCAATTCCAGTAAGTACATCAACCATGATCTTGAAAGCAGAGATACTTACAATCCTGCCTGTAAATGGAAATGAAAGGAAGAAGCCTTCATTAATCGATGTGCACGAATCTGGTCAGATAGCCAGACAGCATTGAAAGCACTAGACGGAACTCAAACTGGTTCGAAGCTGGTGCTTCAATGTCAGGAAGGGCTGACTGACTTGGCTCGTCACAATAATGTGTTAATAGGTTGGAACCTGGTAATAAAGGATCGAAGGGAACGAGGAGGCTCATAAACTTGCCAAAAAAGAAGCTATCACTCCTTTTACAGGACCGGAGCCTGCGCTGCACATACCCTATGGTAGGGTTAAAGAAGTGACAGGCTGGGTCAGAAATGAATAGTGGAACCGTTGGAGATCCTACAGTTGTGGTTCCCATTGTAAATGGTTGCTACCGGAGAGGAATCCACGACGCACATGTACCCCACTGAGACTCCCAAGGAGTCAAATGAAATTAGTTGTAGGCCTGCTGCCAGGACACGGGTGCTTCAGAAGTCACTTGAAAAAAGTCGGCTTTTTAAGAGGACCGAAAGAGTGTAGACTACGAGTATGTGGGGAGGTAGAAGAAACTGCAATCCATATAGTTAGAGACTGTATTGCGCTAGAAGGCCGTAGGCATTTCTCATGAACCCAACAGTTGGGGTTTTGACCACGCTGCATATTTTCCACGCAAGCGGAACTTGGGCAACAATGCTAGACAATATTTGAGTGTTTGTGCCCAAACAAAAAGGCCGGACTAACGTTTTTAACCCGCAAGGAGGTCAGTTTCCACTCTATCTATTTAAATATATAAAAATAAACGAAGAAAACATTCTATAAAAATTCTTTTCCTAATTATGATAAAAATATGGAATAATATATTTACAATCTGAAAACATTAACAGACGTGTTTATCCCATTGTTATATTAAAATTCATGTATTTTTATTCTTTTTTTATACAGGTACTACTTACTACCTAGGGTATTCAATAATACATACCTGTAAAACTGTAGAATTAAGTTGGAATGATTTGAATACAGGATCAATCCATTCAATAATGAGGTCAATGACTTCATTTCCTCTGTCCCATGCACACAAACAGTAAATCAGTATCTTGGCCATCTTCATATCAGCTGTATCAGTTACTTGACGAAGTTTTGACATACAAAGACTGTTTATAGTTGTTTCAGTGGAAAACAACTTTATTGGAACAAATGTAGCAAATACCAACAATGGACCAAACACAATAGTTTCCTGAAATAAAAAATTAAATACATGATTCATAGAAATAAATGTACTAACTTAAAAGAAAGAATGTCAAAGAAAAAAATCTGGAGTGGCCTACACTCAACTTTACTAAAAGTAACTTAATAATAAATTTCTTGAGCATATAATATATAACGTCTCATTTAAGCATAATGTAAACATCTAAATGGGATAAGATTATTAGTCTTTCATTTTTGAGGTAGTACAGATAGTGATAGAAGGACATATCAATATATAAGCTCATTTTGTACATCACACAGCTGATGCAAATAATTTCATTAGTATAACTACAGCAGTTATAACATTTTTGAAAAACCAAAGTGAACATTTCTTGATACGAAATATTCTCCTACAAGAGAACATGGCTTTTGTTCAAAAAGCCAGTGGATTTCTTACATCGTTTACTTGACATCCTTCTACATTGATTATTAAAGTAAAATTTTCAAATTTAAAACACGAAAATACCCTTCTTTTCTCTGAAGAACATCATAAACAGCGAAGAAAATGTTGTTTTAAGGTGATTTATAATTAAAGATGTACGATAATTACATTTATTAATCTCTAAACGAAAGATTTCAATTTTGAATATCTTTTAGATTTTTGGTTTTTTACAGAATTATTATACTGGGAATTGTATGGCTTCTTAGTATTTAATAAGATCATTTTCCTTCCCCTTTGTCAAATAACATACACATATACGAATTTTTTCTGAGTGAGTGTTATCATTTTCCTGCACAATATTATTCCTCTTACATCTCATATAAGTCAATATACATTTTAAATTTTTCCTTTATAAATATCAATTTTATCTCAGTGGATTCACTCAAAAAATTTCTAAGTCAATGTAAACAATGTAAAAAAATATAAAAAAATTCGACAAGTATAGCAGTCTAGGATAAACAAACAGTTTTTATGGCGTTATTGCTCTTTCCTGTAATTGAAATTTCATGAATTTTTTTTGAATTGCTAATTTTTTGTTCCATTTTTGGTCAAATTTTCATTATTTTTTAATGAGCCGTTTCGCGTCAAAAAAACATTTTCTGAAAACAGAAATCGTACCGTAACGCCCCTTAAGCAAATGTAATTTTGAAAAAAAATATTTCAACTCATTGTCCACATAATGTTCTATTTTTAGGCATAGTTTTATTTTGATCCGTCAAACAGTATGGCTTGTATAGCTCTCACAAGGTTTGAGATTGAATTATAAGTCAAAATTTTTACATTTTATTGAAAAAAAATTATTTCCCGTTGTTTTAAAATTCTGAATATATTTTTCGTTTGTTTCATTTGTAACCTGAAAGATAATGTCAAAGTTTCAAAACTCTAGTGTTATCAGTTTAGGAGAAATAAATGTTTTCTAAAAAACGGTTTTTGGCAAAAAAAGTGACTTTCCCATCATGCATAATTCTTCCCAAACAATAGGGATCTTCGTCTTTATGGGACCGATTTTTGTGTAAAATATTAACTTGATCCATCAAAGATTCTGGACCGTAGCGTGGTAACAAGCAATGCTAATCCACTCACCCACAGACATCATCGAAAAAACTTCATAAAACGACTTCTGGGACCTCAAAACATGTAATTCCGTCAAAATCTCGAGATCGAATTTTTTCACAATCACTATACTTTACTTATAGTAAAGTAGAAATAACTAACGAAACATGCAGACTGTAAATATTCAAACAAGTACCAGGTGTTAATCTAAACGTTTTCTGACATACATAAAAAAAAATAAAAAGAAAACAAGTACCTTATATGATCGAATGAAAAGGTTCATCGACTTCGCAGTGAGGCTATAAATATTTTCACGCAACTCCGCATTTTCAGGTTTTGAAAATTCCCCATCGTAAGAAATCTGGATTTCTTGCAAACCAAGGAACATGTGAAAATGTATCCAAAGGGTGTTATCTTCAAGTCTTCTTTCACTATTTTGATTTCCCATGATATTATCCTGATCTAAAAAGTCGACGAATTATTTAAATGAACAAAAACGATTCTGAGTTTCACGGCAGTTCTTCACAGCAGTTACTCCAACATTTTTTCATTTTGGAGTAAAGAAGAACGTTCTTCGTAATAAAAGTGATTTTAAAAATAGAGAATACGTAAGACCAATACAGAATATTTTCATAGTTTTAAAAAACTTCTCTACAATTTTTTATACACGGACAAGATTAATTATATTAACGAATTTTAAGCATACGTATTCCAAAACTCTCAATTAAACTCTTGAAATTAGTGTTAAATTGTTATATTTAAACTAAATAACAATTCACTAATTTAATCTTAAATTAGTGAAATTGTGTTATAAAAAAGGATGTTGTTATAGAAAATTAACTTAGTCTTTCAATGAATTTTCCCTTCGTTAAATTAACTACCCGTGTCAATAATGTGTTTTCATACTAAGTAGATAGGAAAAAAGTAGCGCCTTATTCTTGCATATAAATAATGAAAATCACCATATTGACTGGACGGGATTTAAAACGATTACTTATGAAAAATCAATGTTGTTAAGAAATAATATCGAATGCTCTCTGATTAAATTTAATAGATCAAATATTATAAACATTAGTAACGGTTTATTCAAACCTGACTCAGTCCTGACGAAGGCAATAGGCTCATCTAAGAGGGCTGAAAGCTAGCGGATAGTTTTTTAATTTTTTCTTCCTATACTCCTTTGTTTACCCTAACATCTCTCCCTGGACTATTGTCCTTTCCTGCACTTTACAACCTTTAAAATACTTCTCTTCCATCCCAATCTTCTCAATAGATGAAGTAAAAGGTGGTGCTTTTAATGTATGCGTATGAATGCAGTTGACCTTTAGAGAATATAAGAAGAGTAAACCTCCCTTAATGGAGAGTGGAAGAGGCCAATTTAAGGAAAGGAGTAGGTAAAGTATTCATCAGAGCAAAGAAAACTTGAACGGGCTAAGTGGCTTAACTCCTACGGAAATAGCCTCCACGGAGCTAAAAGACAAAGCTTTTACTCTTTCTGTGGATATATCGATCCACTCCGGTAACAGAAAAAGCACACAAATGTTTACTCTCTACCAACTTATGGGACAGTTAAGTAAAGAAATAAATGCAAAGGAAACAGTCCCCTGCCCTTCTGAATCCTGAGGGACCTTTGATGTAGCGTATTCTGCTTATAGTACTTAGCTTGTAAAAAGGAGAAGTCGATACCACTTAACCCAGTTGATGAGGGAAATGCTGCGGATGAGAACAACAGAAACAAAAAAGGTAACTACTAATCCAGTATTCAGGTAAACGAATAGCTCAACAGCTTTTGTGATAGGGCAGAGTACTATCCACCACTTCTGTGAAGTCTTGTAGCAATTATGTGAAGTAAAATAACTCAGCAAACTATAATACAAAAGATATTCAGTAGAACTGAGAGACTCGCATGCATTCCATAACAGCAAATCACATATTATGTTCTAAAGCAAGTATGGAGAAAAGTTTAGGGTTAGGTCCCCTCTCCACAGGTAAAACAAAGAGTAGCAAAGAAAACTCTTGTCAACCTTAGTCAGGAAGAAATTGAAGGAGGTATAGTTTCCCACAGGGAGGATAAACACTCCCTTGAATCAGAATATTTAATTTCCACGGTAGATAGAAATGACATGGGTGAAATATTTGAATTCCAACAGAATTTGTTCACCTTCAAACTAAAAATGGAAATGAACGAGTATTTACGAACCAGCTTCAAGAAAGTGCGACTGCTGGTTCAATGAAGGATCAAGTGCAGCAAAAGGTTTTAGGCGTTGGTATTTGGACTTAAGTCGAAAGTATTTCGAACCCCACAAACATTTACATCAGTATCTTTTAAGCCGAGGTTTATGTGAGAGATGTATACAACTCCACATAGACAAAGGATATTCAACGATAGTCAAGCAGCTATAACAGCTAACTCAATGACCATATGAAAAAGACAGCCTTGTTAAGGATAATTTGTGCAGACTTAGCGGTAGGTCAAAGAAAACACCAGTACACTTGCCAAGAGCTGGGCTGCATAGCAACTATCCATCGCAGAGGCAAGCATTTCGGGATATGTAACGCAACCTTATAATTGAGTGGGGAAGCTATTAGCGATTCTAATAGAGTTAAACTTACGGTCAAACTGTAAAAGAGACTCTAAGGGAGATACAATGGCTCCTAAAAGTCACAATATTTTATACACCCTTAAAAATAATAACATCATATATAATTGATGTAGTTTCTCGACCACTAAATGTCCAAAGTACTAATTTAGTTCTCGAGGATAGGTTCAAAATAATAATTACCAGTCGAAGTTTCGCCGAAAATGGTTCGGCATTACAATGTATAAGGGCTAAAAACAATTTATTGAGAATAAGTGGTACTATAAATTCCTCTCAAAAATTGCCTCCTCCACAGAATATAAAAAACCAGAAAACAAAATCAATATGCAAAGTAGAAGAATAAGACAAAATATTCATAACATTATTTAAGATCTCTTCTTCTTATACCATACATTAGAAAAAAAGCATGACAATGTTGAATATATTAAGACATCAACACCACTGTTGGTACTGAATTCTGTCACTAAACAACATCACAGACAGGAATTACAGGGAGGTTAAACACAAGTCAAAGCATTTAGTTCTCAAATTTTCGGTTGTAACCGACATCAGGAGAAGGAATAGAAGGAGACCTCGTAACATATAATCAGGTGGGTGAGTTAACTAATAGTAAAAGCAATGAATCAAGAATAACACCCATATCACGTGAAATAAATTTATTTACTTACAATCACACCATCAGTACAATTCTGAATAATAGGCATTGCGTATTTCATGAGGTATATGTGCAAATTTCATATTTGTATTTCTTTAAGATATAGTTACGATCTATCCCGGATTAAAGACAGTGGCTTTAGAGGTATTAATTGTTCTTTAGAAATTTGACTGACGATCATTATTTTTCGCACCTTCCGGAACTAACGAATACATAATACTTTATAAACAACTAATTCAATCTTATAAGACAAACAATTCAAATTCGGTCAGAAGAGATTAGATAGGTATTTACAGTAATTTTCTTGGGTAGAAATGGGTAAACCAAATTAGTTATAGGTAACCATTCTCAGTCTGAAGCACTGAAAAATCAACATATTAAGCAAGAAGTAATTTTTCCAGGGTAAAGAGAAACCATATTAATACCATATAACACACTTCAGATAAAAAAAAAATTACAAACACATGAACATACAGAGAATTTTCTTTAAGTATAAACAACAAAAACTCTTACTACGACCAAAAATAATAGTGATATTTAAGATCGATGTAATTCCTAATTATTAAAAACCTATTCTAAAAAGATAAAGAAACATGTTACATACTGTTTAATGGTGAAAGATATCGACTTTTTAGTACACTTTCATTTTCATCATTAGAGAGTTCAGCACCACCATTGATTCGAGCAATCAAATAGCATAGTATATTTATCATCAACTAAAAAAATAACTAAGTCATTCTTCATTATTAAACATGAGAATATTAAATAAAGCCTTTACCAACCAGATGAATTTCTTTTACGGAAAAACATGCTTTTGAGAACCTAAAAAACCTAAGAGCGCTTTCTGAATTCATGTAAATTAGTTTCGTGATCCTTTTTATAACTTCAGTACTTGTCCAATTCTTCTGATAAACGTTTGGAGCAATTAACTTAACTAATGGTTCACCAACTGTGTGTTTTTCTAACTGAAATAAAAAGAACATCCTTTTAGCAGATTATAGAATTTTTATGAACTACAAATTCCACAAAAAAATAACTTCTTTCCCTTTAAGATATATCTGTTACACTTAGGGTATGAAATAGAAAACCTTTCCAAATAGTATATAGCGGAACTCTACCACTGTAAAAAGAAATATTTTTTAAATGATCAGTCATCATCATTTATATAATGTATGACCCTGGAAATGTTATAAACCAATGTTCGTTACGCATAAGTGTACGCCTTTCTATGTAATCACAACACAATTCATAGTAATCTCTAAACATCATCCGTAGGATGGACATAAGCATTTGTACTTTAACAAATAAAAATAACACTTAAGATTGTTGATTAAAAAAGTTCCCTCTGGATACTTATAAATTAAAACTAACCAGTTGCACAATAATTTCATACATAAATTTATTGTAGACAACAGTGGCAGGCAATTAAAATTAACATTTAACAAACACATAATGGAATAACGTAATCATTTTAATTATGATTTACAACATAATAGCACAAAATCTGATTAAAAAAACTATAGACCAAGTAAACAACAACAAATATCTTACAGACAAACGAGCAATCATATGTTCCATGGGAACGATGTCAACGTATGTTAATGGGAAATGGTCACACTTGTTTACTGTAAGAAGCATGTTGCAGAAAGCTCTGCGCACACACTCATTCATGTCATGAAAGTGATCTCCCATTTGAGGCAATAACGTTACAAGGAGAGCAGAGCTTGTGGGAGACGATATAATCGACGAAAATCCATCAAAAACGGCTTGTCTAACAGAAGGGGATGACCCATCATTCACCAAGTCCTGGGCGAGGATTTTTAACAGTTTTCGGCAGTCCAAATTTGACAACATCTCAGATTTATCTTTTAAAATAGAGGACACACCCTACAAAAACAAATATCAATTTTACTGAAGGGTTCATTAAAATATTGTATTTAAGTATTCATCAAATAGTCAAAACTTGTACTAAAATATACAATGCTTTGTAAATAAAAACAAAAACAAACAAAAATTTACCTTTATACTAATAATCCTGCAAAAATGGCACTCATCTACCAAAAGATCAATAATAGCTTGGATCTGCTTCTCTTTAAAGGCAGAATTTTCAACTATAGAACATTCAGGTTTTTCTAGCGGAAACACATCCAGGAACAACATTGCTGCGTTACATCTCTCTAGAGGATGATGACTCTAAACAAAATTTTAATTCACGCTTTATATCTACTTCCAAATTCATAGTGTTCAGGACATTAATGTGATCTTTATAAAAAGAATTTAACAATTTTAAATTTAAAAGTAAAATATCTAACCATAAATGAATTGTTTTCAGTCACTAACAAAAAATTCAGTATTACTCAAACATATATACACTGGAAGTTGAACAAAAAATAATTACAATATTAAAGTCATTCATGAGCATATGAATCAGAAAACATACTGACTATAAAAATACATTTAAAAATGTGTTCAATATTCAGATTTATAGTATGACGTTTACATTTTGAAAATAGAAAGACCTTCACAGAAAGATCAAAAAAGTATCCGTGTAACATAATCAAAATTATATTACATCAATGTTAATATAAAATAAAAAAAATCTGAATTATCAACCTCATAATTCCTAAAATATTTCATGCTCAAGAAGTTTGTTTCTACTTAATTTTAAATGTACTGACACTGAAAATTTATAAACTTTCAGAACATGCAGTAAATTACTCAATGGTATGTCCAAGAATCATTTTCTCGGAGGAGTAACAGGAATACAAACGATGCAGTAGAAAACAAATCACTTTCCCACTGTATAATAATACTACCATTACTTATGAAGAATTACCCAAACAATTTAAGAACAATTTTTTCAAAACGAAAAGAAATAAATATTTATTTCATTCTGGTTCTTTAAAATAAAAAATAGATTTAATTTGTGTTTTATCAGACTAGTTTGAATATGCTTGGAAATGAAAATGCAAAACTCAGGTCAAATGTTTAGACCAACAGGAAAATCAAACAAGTGTCTCTAGACTGATCTATTACTGCAATTAAAATGAAATAAATATTTTCAAGTGTTTAGATTACAACTTTATGAAGACAATAGACGTACAGGAAGAAAACGGTATAAATAAACCTGTTTAAAATTAATAACTGCTAAATTATATTCGAAAGTAAATAACAGATTACAATTTACCTTTAGTGACCTCCAAATAAAGGGCGCATAAAGACGAGTAAGGGTGGAACTGAAAATGTGGAATCTTCGTGATCCATGCAAAAAGGATAGTATATTGAATATGAGTGACCCACCGTAGGACATTTCAGTTCCTCTTCTATTTAAAGTGAGAAAAATTTCAATCCAAGCCTGGATGCATTTCCTTTCTATGACCTATAAAAAAAAGTTTACTTATAGCTAAATCACATGCTGAAATTTATTTTAAGGTTCACTGTAAATAAAATTAAAAAAATACACATTACATTAATGTTTCGTTACTTTTTAAATGCTCTTACTACAAAGTAATTTTTTAAATAGATTTTCCTTAAACATTACCTGTAATGAATCGCAACATTTTAATATTTTTGAAACCAGAAAAAAATTATACAACCGTCCTGAAATGTTAACATATTTCAAGTCATTCTATACAACTTGATCCACATTACCGAGAGTACCAACGAGGCGCCATATCACCCATCTAAGTTGTAACAACGTCCAATGTTACTTCACTTTGGTGATCTAGTGAGAACTGGTATATTCAATATGGCTATGACCGTTGGTAAGGAAATCACTAACCTTAAAACAGTTCCACATTGTTTATTATAATACGACAAAAATACACATTAATTAAAGAAAAATATTAGTAAAATTTAGACTGAAGATATATCTATCTATGACCATAATTACAATTATTCTTGATCATAACCAAAAAAACAGTTCCACATGCTCATTGTACACGGAACGGTTTTAAACTACTTTTCTGGTCTCCAGAATTTAAATGATCTGCTGAGTATTTAAGCAGGGTATTATGAACATTGACACATGACAGACAAAATTTAATGCAAATACCAGTTGATTTATAAAATATATTATTTCTTCTTCTATAAAGGATACTGAAGAGATTTTTTCGTTTTAATGACAAAAGAGTTCAGTTAAAAATACATCAATAACAGAGCTAAACTTAAAAGGTGTGAACCAATAAAAGCGTTCATAGACTAATGAGAATTTTTTTTTTGTTATTCTAGGAAATGAGATTGGTAAACACAACAGTCAAATAAGATACATATACAACTATTACTAAATTCAACTTACAGACTTCAATTCAGGTGAAGCATTATTCCACGCCATTAAATATACATCACCATACTGGCGTGCAAGTGATTTATTTAGTAGCCCCAGATTGTCTTTAATAGCATCTTGAATTTTACAACAAAACACAGAGCTAATTATGAGCAGTCGAGCAATATGCTGGCGTCCTTCTTTGCAGTTTAAATACAAAGGGCAAGAAACACTGGATACTAATAGTTCTACCAGCTCTGATAGCCTTTTGTCAGTCATATCACACCTCATAACAGAAAGACAAAATTAATAAGATTTCATAATTGTAAAGAATAAACTCAATTTTCCTCTCCACCTCTAATTGAAGTATCAAATGTACAAAAATATTCACTCTGTTGATATATATACATAAAGTTTAAACCACATATGAAATCAGAAAAATAACCAACATTTTTCAACTGGTAAAAAAAGTGGTCTGCGTCAGTGCTCAATTGATAATGATCTCAGAAGATATATATAACCAATTAAATGAAACGATTCCACGACCTAAATAACTATATTGACAAAAAGAACACACAGAAATGAAACAGAAACTCACTATTATATTTCGATGGCCTCGTCATCAGGAAGATAGATGTGAGTCTCCTTGCAGACAGGTGACAACTGAAGTGAAGTCTCATCGAAGAGGCACTCAATCAGGGTAGCGAACTTATGAAGGGAGGAGAGACAAGGATAAACAACAAAAGTAAATAAAAGGATTTTTAAAAAGCTATTAAAAAATTCAACAAAAAACATACTATAAATAAAAATAAACAAGTAAACAAAAGACAAAGTAAACAGAACAGCTCTACCTTCCTGGAGATTAATAAGTGTTTCTTCTGAAGCTCTTCAAGTGATTTAGTTGTAGGAATAAGTAATCTGCCTAAAAACCTGTACACGGAATTATATTCCTAATTCTATCACCCAAGTCACTTAAAGAGCTCTGAAAATAATCATAATAACATCACCACCTATTTATTTTTATTTATAGTTTATTGTTTACAAATTTTCAATAGTTTTTTATTTATTTATGATATTACTTAATTATTTATCCTTGGTCCCCTCCCTCCGTAATTTGGCTAAACTGATTGAGTGACTCTTCAATGAGACTTCACTTTAGTCGTCACCTGGTCACTCTGCGGAGTGACTCACATCTATCTTCCTGATGACGAGGCAATCAAATTATAGTTGTGAGTTTTGTGATCTCTTATATGTGTGTACTTCCTGTGAATTTAGTACATTTAGTTCGTTGAATAGTTTCGTTTAATTGCTTATATATATATATACTATAAAAACGGAAAGGCGATCCAAACTGGAAACAATACGAGTTCAAAATAAAAGAAGAGTAACACACACAGAGTAAAGAAATACACTTACTAACTCAAATTTTCTGAAAATCCTTCCTCAAGAGAAAGAGAAACCAAACACGTTGTAAACATCACAGGTTGAGTTTACAGCGTACTTGGTCTCACTCTCTCTTTTCTTCTGAAGACGGATTTTCCGTTTTACATAGTCTACAGTTTCGCAGTTACAGTATTCAGTTTCCCGCCCGCCCGCCTCGCTACCGCAGCGCTATCCAAGCGTCGTGGCCGTCTCCGTTAACACACGCCACCTGTGTTAGTCAACTATTTTCGCGCATTCGTACAACTTCCAGTGATAATCCAGTTATGTTTTGTGCCGTATTATCAGGATATAGGATAACCCTTGCATCTATAATGGCCCCCAAACGAAGTTCCACGACTGCGGAGGAAGGTGGGAAGACGAAACGCCAACGGAAAAGTGTAACTTTGGATATCAAGCTCAATATTGTGAAAAGGAAGGAGGGGTGAAGGTGCGTCCGCCATAAGCCGTGCCCTGGGCCTATTTCAGTCGACTGTATGGACAATTATTAATAATTCTACGGCGATCAAGAAAGCTGGGGAGAATGCTACAACACTACAGGCTAAGTTATTGACGAAACATCTAGAGCCAACCATAGATAGGATGGAGAGATTGCTGGATATTTGGATAGACGACCAAAATCAACAACACATGCCTCTGTCTTTAAACCTGATTTGCGAGAAAGCTCTATCAATCACTGAAAAGCTCAAGGAAGAGATGGGGGTCCAGAACTTTGAGTTTAAGGCAAGCAAAGGCTAGTTCAGAGGTTTCGACATCGTTCTAGCCTTCACCAGAAGGTGACTGGTGAAGCAGCCAGTTCTGATAAAGCAGCGACAGAAAAATTCAAGCCAGAACTGGAAAAGAGTATTGTAGAGAAAGGATACAGCAAGAAACAGGTCATAAATTATGATGTGACTGGCCTATACTGGAAGAAAATGAGCACTAAGACCTATATTGCCAAAGAGGAGAAAACTGCCAAAGGGTTCAAAGCCGCTAAGAACCGCCTCACTTTGTTACTAGGAGGTAATGCTGAAGGTGATTTGAAACTGAAACCCCTCCTTATCTACCATTCTGAGACCCCGAGAACACTCAAAGGCTTACTTAAACAATATTTGCAAGTGATATGGAAATCAAACAAGAAAGCATGGCTGACCACTTCAATTCACGAGGATTATTTCACTTCCTATGTGTCACCTACCCTTAAGGACTATGCAGCAGCCAATAACATCGCCAACCGTTTCATGCTACTAGTTAACAATGCCCCCAGCCACCCTAAATGCATTGAAGACTGGTCCGACAACATTGAGGTTATGTTTCTCCCCCCAAACACCACTGCTCTTATCCAACCCATGGACCAGACAGTAATCAAGACTTTCAAGGCCTACTACTCGAGACGAACTATGCAGCAGCTAATAAAAAGCACAGATGGGCCTGATAAACCCAATATCAAGGAATGGTGGAAGGCATACAACATCAAACATGGACTTGACAACATCAAGGCATCGTGGGATGAAGTCAAGAACCACACCATGAATGCGTCTTGGAAGAATCTGTGGCCAGCCTGTGTAAATGAATTCCAAGGCTTCAGTGATAATGACTTCACTGATGTGATGATACTGGTTATCTTGTGTAATGAGGTGTTTTTCTTGTACAGTATGTTTTAGGGGGTGACTTAGTCAATGTGTTGGAACGCATTCCAATATATTACATTTAATATTAAGTTCGATTTACGGTATTTCGGTTTACGGTAGGGTTTTCAGGAACGCATCTATACCGTAAACCAAGGACTTACTTTATATATAAAACAGTATTTTTCTTTATCGAGGTTTGGTTCAGCGTCAAACAGTAAAACACCTTTAAGCCAACGTTTCATCTATATTTTTAGATATCTTCAGGGCTACATCAATATAGAAACTAATTACAATAACTGTATAAAAACTGTATCTAATATTAATTACATCTTTGTTCTTAAAACTTACTCTACCTTAAAGCATATATCAATCTCCCTGGAGCTAAGTAAGTTGATTACTTAGGTTTCTAATTTTATTCCATTAAGTAATTTCTCAGTCGATCCCTTCTCTCCTGATGACAATGGACATCGAAAAACAGGGGTGTTATGATAATGACAAAATGAAATGAAAGATGGTGTTGTTGAGACATATGATTTATGGAAGCTGACAATTAAGTAGGAAATAATTACCAGAAAAACAGTATCAATATTAGGAGAACGAGGTGAAAAGAATAATAATCATATAAGAAAACACTGGTCTATCGTACTCTGAACTTGAAATGAACAATAGATTCTAATTCAATTAGGTACACAGTTGACTGAACAGATTCTCTTCAGAATACCACGAGTGAAAAGATCTCCACAATCACTTTTATAAAATAGCAATACCATACCCTACGAGGTGTTTTAACAATGGACTAAACATAATTTCAAATGGTAAAAAAAAAGCATTTGATACTCCTTGAAGCTATACAACATTTTAGAATTACATGCCTTAACTAAAATTATTAGGACACATTAAACAATATATTTACCATCTGATGAAAACTAAACTAAATAAATAACTGAATAATTTCCTTAAGTTATAGTTAGATATCAAACAGTACAATTTTAAAATTACCTATCCAACACTCTCTGCATGCTCAAAGCACGTTTAACATCAGATTTTGCAGTTAATCGTTTATTTTTCACAGTAGATGACAGCAAAAATCTGTAAACTCCTAGTGACGCTCCATGAGATGATATTTTAAAGTCAGTCGACACAATAATTTTTTCACATAAGAGGCTAGCTGAATTCAAGAGTTTGAAGTCTGCATAGTTAGAAGAAACGAACAAAGCAAGAGGTTGCTCAAATTTCGTCTGAAATTCATTATGACATTCATTTATATTTATGAGGATTTTCAAAATATCCAAATACTTCGACATAATCAGTTTATTTTCATCATGGCAGTCATCTCTCCTATTAATTAAAACATCCTTTTGTTCACTAAATGGACGTTCCAAAGTTTTTAGAACTTCTTTAGCAACTGCTGCCTCATTGGTCTCATTTCTTCTTTTGAACTGAAAATAAATAAAACGTACAACGTAGAAACTTTATCTTAATGACTAATATTGGCTTGTTAAATGATTAATTGTTGTTCAACAATTAAACATTAATAATTAACAATGTAATAATTAAAATGTATACACATTGAATAAAAAGAAATATATATTAATACAATATATCTTCTTAGGATAAAGTGAAATTCGAAAGACACAATTACACAAGTAATGTCATGCTTTTAAAATTCATAGTCTATAACAATGTATTACTGAATCCGAAATTTAATACATGATAAAGAAACCAGAAACAGACGACATATATAATGGGGCTAATAGGAAGCCCAATTCCATGATTCAGGAAATGAAAAGAGATGTAAGATTATTTATAGACTTATTATTATAACCGATTTATACATAACTAGCAAACGTACCCGTCTTTGACGGATTCAAAAATTCTATTATACTTGGTATTCCAAAATATCAATTATAGTATTATATATACTAATACCATAATTAGAAGTTATAGAATAGTAGAAAATACCATTATTAGTACAGTGTTAAACAAATGCCTCTGTATACACCACATTAGCTGTCTGTCCGTCAGGTTTACGGAAGAACAAACAGTTGGAACCTCTGACTCTTGAGCAAGTAAACTACAGTTGACCATGTGAGAAAAACTTGGTCTCGCTAACATGAATTCCTGCGTTAGATAAAGTCTCCCTTTGCGACTTAGTTAACGTCATTGCGAAACAGACTCTGACCGGACTTTGAAATCATATCAACGGAAACAGACAGTGGCTCGGAATCAATGGTATGCGTGGTATACACACAGACTCCCCAATACCACATCCAGTCATTATGTCCGCCTCTATGGCATATCTGTGTAGAGCACGAACTCAAGAGTCGTGTCCCGTTGCACAGTTTTGGGGCACTCATGTTTCGTAACATGAAATTTGTTACTGCTACTAAATTGCAGCATGATGTGGTGCTCCTACTTTAAGTTTTTACTCATGGAGAAATAAATTCAGGGTCAAGAAATTCAATTAGATAATGAACTGCTTCTTCATCACTAATCCAATCTCTTTACTGACTTGTAAGTTCTTTCCTCGGTATGATATAGCGTAAGAACTTGTTTGTTGATTTTTCCTGCCTGTTCATATTAAGAGTTGAGAATTGTTCGTTTACAAAACTATTTCCCTGGGAAACACCTTTTCAAAGATGTCAAATACGCAATATATTCATATGCTCCAATGAAATTAAAATCAACTAACAATACCTACTTGCCACACCTGTGTATTTTCAAAACAAACTTGTCTCTGAAGTTAGAAAAATACGCTTAAAGCCCTATAACTTCATTTCTGTACTTAATTATGAATCTATTTAGAGCCCATATTTTAAGTTAGGCATACACAAATCCAGTGTCAAAGTTTCAGCTCGCCATGTCTTATGGTGGCTGAGTTTACTTGTGACAAACGTTTTTGCTTTAAACGTCCATAACTTCACTTCTACGTTGAATTTCCAATCAATTCAGAGCCTATATTTAAGTTAGACCTACACAAATATACTGTAAAAGTTTCAGCTTTATATGTCTTATGGTAGCTGAGTTTACTTGTGACAAAGTTTTGCGGACAAACAGACAAACCGACAGAAATTTTTCTAAGGGTGGATTCGGTTTCTCCAATGTATGAAACGTAAAGAAAAGTTGAAATGAGTCAGTTCTAAGCAATGTACAGACAAAATCATTATTTTATTTATATAGATAATGGAAAATTAAAAAACAGACGAATTTATAAATCTGTCTTCTTTAAAACTTTAATTAATATAGGACTAATGATGATTGTAACTCTCGTTACCTAGATATGGTAACAAAATAATACCTACATAACAACTTTAAATAATACTCAGCCAAAATTTGTGGAATCACTGTTCAGAGGGAAATGTGTACAGATAAAAAAATAAATAGAAGTAGTTCAAACACATAACGAAACAGACTGTTTTTGAATTTTGGTTAAAAACATGATTATTCACACTAGGAATGATAAAACAGTTAAAACTTATAAAAATCTAGTATACTTTAGGTGTAGGACCTACACAAAAGCATTTACCTCGTCAAGAACATTTTGTAAACAATCTGGCAGCCCATTCAAGTTGTACAAATTTTCCAAGGTTTGAGCTGTAAGTTTACTGGTATCAGGCATTTCTATAAAGTACAATGAAAGACCACAGTACACTACAGAGGAAACATAGCACTTTGAAACCGTGAAGGGCTAAACTACCCGATGTTGATTTAAAATATTACAGAAGGCGGGAAGAGTCGTTTGTACCAGTTGAACGCAAGTTGAAATTGAATGTTTTACCAACTGTTCGGACTACAAGAAAATTACTCTAAAAATTAAATGTTTTAGTACAGTAATACTCCGATTAACGGACTCCCGCAATAACAAACTAAATGAAAGGAATGAAAATAGTAATAATTGTCAAAACAATTTTAAATGCTTCAAAATAGCTTGAGAAAGAGAAAAAATGAATAAAAAAGAAAAACAGTGACTTGTTTTGATAGTGATTACGAGAGACGTTTGCAACACTTTTTTATTCATTATTAAGCTATTATTAGCCTTTTCGTAAAAAGCGGATTCATTATCGAATCGTCCACAACATGAAGAAGAAGGTTTCTCTAAATGCGTGCGAGATTTTTGAATATCACAACTCAAATTTTGGAAGAATTAGAAAAGTAAAAAATGACTTGAAGAACTCAATCAATTGTTATCAAGAAATTTTTAATGAAATAAAAAAGAAATTACTTATACAACAAACTCTTACCAAATTTTTCGTGAAGAAAAATAATTCACAGCCAACTTCATTAACTTCAAAGGCGTCGGAAGCAGACGTGTCAAAAAATTTGAATGATATTTTTCGTTAAAATATTTTTTTATTTCTTTTTTTAATTCTATGTTATTTCTATATGTAATGTATTAAATCGTTTTGCTAATCGATATAACTTTTTTATTGTTCTTATTTACAATTCACGAACATTTTGAACGTTTTTTTTGGCAGGAACAGAACCTCTGATCCATTATTTCAATGCAAATTAATCTCTCGTTTAGGGAACTCCCGCACGGCGAATGAAAACTTCAAACCAATTATTTCGTTAATGTGAGGTATTACTGTTCCTGACTATTCTTGATATAGAACTCTAATATTTCAACTTTCTGCCAACGTATTACTACTTGTATGGATAATAGTTTTATTTTATTTCATATAAGTTTAGTAGTTATGAAAATGGACTATTCGTTGTTCTTGACGGAATTCAATGTTATGATTTCAACGCAACCCATTTTTATATTTTGGTAATGATGCCCTATAACAGGGTTGTCCAAAGTCTAGCCCGCGGATCGCATGCTAGAAAACTTTTAAAAATTAGTATTATTTAGACATCTATTGGGTTATATTCGAAAAAAGTTGTTTTTTACTTTGTGAAGCAGCATTTTCCGCAATGAAGTCGGTTAAATCCAAAGAGAGGAATCTACTTAATCAAACATCTCTCGAAGCCTTCCTTCGTTTAGCCTTAACCTCAGTTGACATTGACAGAAAGGAGCTGGCTTCCAAAATACACGACTCAAATTTTGGAAGAATTAGAAAAGTAAAAAATGACTTTTCTCCCACATGCACAACCATCCCACTGAATTTTAAGTAAACTGTACCGTTTTACGTACTTCCTTAAATATTTTGAACGAATATATTTAAAGGATAGAAATTCTTTAGAAAGATAGAAATTTACTTAGTAAATTTCATTTTCTTAGTTAAAAAATTCTTACTTCTGCCTATGAAAAAGGTTTTAAATGAAACCGAAACGTTGGCAACGAGAGTTTGATTTTTTATCCTGGAAAATTGACCGAACCCCGATTAGAGAACACACCTATTCTATCAAACGGTCGATATATTATTGAATCTGTTATATATATATTTCACATAAACACGTGAAATAACAATCAATGATCAAACCACAATGTGAAATGGGTTTTTGACTCTGACGAAGACCGCTTGTTACTGTTGAAAGATTTTAGTCTTGTTTTCCCATTTCTTATTGTGGTTTGGTCATTGATATATATATATATATATATATATATATATATATATATATATATATGAAAGATTAATAATCAACAATAACACTTGATAGAATATATGAAATTAAACACCACAATAAAACAAATAATATTACATATACTGCTGTGTAATAAATAATATTACATATATATGTAATATTATTTGTTTTATTGTTGTGTTTAATTTCATATATTATATATATATATATATATATATATATATATATATATATATATATCAATGATCAAACCACAAACCACAATTATTTCGCGTGTTTATGTGAAATCTTTATATATATATATATATATATATATATATATAATATGCAGGTTTTGAGATTTTTTTAGGGTTTTAGACTGGATATTAAAAAGGAGTACAGTAAGAAAAAGTAAAAGTAAGAAAAAGTAAAAAACTATCCGCTAGTTTATACAGCTAGCGGATAGTTTTTTACTTTTTCTTACTGTACTCCTTTGTTTCCCCAAACATCCCTTTCTGGACATTAGTCCTTTCCTGCACTTTCACCCTTTTAAAATACCACTCTTCCCTCCCACTCTTCTCAACTCCTCACCAGATGTTTTTCTGCATCTAGTGTTCAGTTGGGTTTTTGACTCTGACGAAGACCGCTTGTTACGGTTGAAAGATCTTAGTCTTGTTTTCCCATTTCTTATTGTGGTTTTATCATTGATTGTTATTTCACGTGTTTATGTGAAATCTTGATATATACATATATATATAACGATAACAAGATTTCACATAAACAGTTCCTAGGGCAACGTTTTGATGTATTTGTACATCATGTTCAGGGTTAAAATTAGAGTAAGAACTATAACTATAGTTCTTAAATAACTAAAGAAAATTGTTACAAAAGCTTTAGGATTCTTTATAAAAGGGAATCACTGAGAAAACAATTCTAAGAGAACGTTGCAGCAGTTACGGGCCACTCCTGATTTACTGTTAAGAGAGCTGGAACTGTACCTCCAAGAGTGAATAGATTCAATCGGTGGAAATTTGTTTCCTCAGATCCAGGAAACATTAAGTGATAAAAGCAGAAATACAGGATTTAGAAATGCAGCAGGGTGAAAAATTCTGTAATATCATCAAAGCTGGGGTGATTTAGTGGTGGCAATGTATGGATAAACCACAGTACCGACTCATTTTCATTTTTGTTCGGTCAGGTGTCCTTTCTGTAATTCTGAAAACCCACACCTCTTCATAATGATGGCAAATGTGGTACCTTACCCTGCAAAATTAACTTTCAGTGAGCTTAATGACAATGTTTTATTTTCTAAGTGACTCGAGAAACTCATCGTTTTGAACCTTGGCTAGGGCCTTGAGCGTATTCATGAACTTTTAACAGTATTCACATTTTGTTTCGTGACCTCAAAGATAACTGAAATCGAGGTATAATAATATTCACTAATATATATTAGTGAGGTATAATATATTCACTAATTTGAATATTATTTGGATTAACGTTTCTACCACTTTTACCAAATATGAATAGCTATAGAACCTCTTTTTCAGTTTAACTTCGTTTGTTGTTTACGTTTTTACAAATAAGACAATATTTTTGTTTTGCAAAAACACTATTAAGTCAGTTTAATGTATAATGAGTTATACATTTATTCAAAAAAGAGAGAAAAAAATACACTCCCAAAAATTTAGCTCGCTTCTGTGGGCTATAAGTCTTGAAGAAGTAGTGGGTAGGATTGAAAAGACCAACGGGCCGGATACGGACCGCAGGCCCGCCTCTGCTCAAGAATCTGCTTCCTGAGCATACGTGAAGTTCTTGGCATGGTCTGATAGGTTTTCATTTGTATCATATAGAAAGCAGGGTAAAACGTATAAATTGCTCTTCCAGGTACTCCAAATAAATTAATATTACATTTATACCTGGAGAATTTTACAGATGAAACTCTCCGTAATTTAGGTTTTAAATAAAATATTAGGGTTTAATAATGATACTAGGTAAAGCAATCAATGAAAGCATTAAAATTTAGCCTTTCCTTAGACTGAAATCATCCACCGACTTTTGAAGTATACCTCGGCAGCAATATTAACTCCTTCCGATAAGTGTAGATGTGCTAAGTTCCCCAAATTTACCAAATAATTTTGGTTTATCTTCTTTTTTAAAAATCATTGATTTTTATATGGACTCTATTAAGCTTCATTTTTAATGCAGTATACATTTATTACATTTGTACAATAATCAAACTAAGTATATATGTAGAAAAATAAAGGATTTCATAATTTAAAGCTCCCGGGATTGACTGGCCAATTAGAACACTTTTGCCCCCACTCGAATCTCAGTATATAACTGCACTTTCTTTATCATTTTATGTTATCAGTACTAATATAGTGTGATTAGATTAAGCTTATATTTTTTTGTTCAGTATTTGATCACAATGAATAAGGTAAGGTTGTATTATGATCTTCTTTCACAGCCATCTAGAACGTTGTACATTTTTTTATCGACATCTAAAATACCTTTTGAGAAAGAAGAAATTAGAATTGCTGAAGGTAAAGATTCCTAATGAGTATATTAATAATGATTACTAGTAAATATCCAACAGAAGATGTATCATTTTCATTTAGATGTAGTCTTTGTTTTAGTGTGAATGTTTTGATGGTCTTATTTTGATAAGAGACTGATAAGTTTTCTGTTTAATGCACTTAATCTGTAATTCTTTGTTTTTTTTCATTTTTTAGAATGGTGGATGTGATTTTATTGGATACTTTCTTTTGGTGGTTATTGAAGTAATAAGTTTGGGGTTATGGTAATAAATAACCCCTGTGAATTTTATACTGGATAATTATAGAAAGTGTTATTGCCTAATGACCTTATAAAATAAAATTACCTTACTTGGCATAAGTTCAGATCAGTAAAACTTGACATATTTGTTTGCATTGCTCCTAAATACAGTGTTTTATAAAATTAATTGTTAAAATCTGATTATTTTTTCTTGTTTTACCTTAATGATGGTGTCATGATGTTGCAGAGTAAACATTATAATCATGCATAATTGCAGCATTTACGTGATTATCCCTAGCTTGAAATACATCCTTTATTTTTTAGGAATTGCCGTATATATAATGACATAAATACCCTAACAGGGCATATTTACCAGCCTATCTGAGTCCTTTTTTACTAATAATATTTTTATAATTGCTCCTCCTCACGGAACATATATAAGTGACATAAATTGTTCATTCTTACCCACAATCCCCTTCTTTAATATTACCACATACCCTCCCGCTGTCTGATCGGGGTTCAGGGCACCGGCGGTCCAACTCGGCCCTGACTGAACTCAAGATATCCTTATTAAAGTCGGACAGGAGAATGCTCAGATCCTCATCGATGTCCTCGGGTTCTCCTTTATCCTCAGCAGGCTGTGGGATATGGCTCTTCGAGACGGTGACATCCTTCCTGATTGTAATCAGAATCTCAAATTTGGATGCGGTAAGAGCTGCGCTCACCTCCTGCCATATCTGCTGGGTAGTGAGTGGTTGGTTGTTCAACTGGGGTACTTTTCCCCAGGACCACTCATGATTAGTTTTTTACTAATAAACAAAGTAACCTCATTTATGCCATCAAATGTAAAGACTGTGACAAATGTTACTATGGTGAAACTAGTCGTTTTATCAAAGAAAGGTTGTACCAACATAATTATTCGATAAGAACAAATAAAAGTAACGCAACAGCCTTAGCTGGTCATGCCATAAACGAAGGTCACACGTTCGATTTTGAAGATACAACTATAATAGAAAAAGAAAAAGATGAGCAAAGAAGGAAGACACTTGAGATGTTATATATTAAAAAGGATCTAAGTTCGATTAATCATAGAAGTGATATTACTAATTTAGGTCTAGTCGAAGGTTTTGTCCGGTTAACATTGTTGTTCCTTTAAATAATGTAAATTTCATTTTCTTAGTTAAAAAATTCTTACTTCTGTAAGTAATATTGTTTAATGTATCTCTGAAATATTTCTGCTTGTAATATTCATAAGTTGTAACAATCCATTTTCATATTGTGTATATGTTTGATGTTGATATGTGATTTCTTATTATCCTTTGTTTGTAGGCCTATGAAAAAGGTTTTAAATAAAACCGAAACGTTGGCAACGAGAGTTTGATTTTTTATCTTGGAAAATTGACCGAACCCCGATTAGAGAACACGCCTATATATATATATATTGATAAAAGTATCGATCGTGAAATAGAAACAAAATTAAAGGTTTACGTCACTTCAAACCGTGAAACTGACTGCTCGAGGATGATTAAATGCTGAAAAAGTGCTGGACGAATTATTAAAAAAGGGTGTACATTAGTGGTGCAGTGGATATCCAGTCATGTTGACATCTGGGAGAACGAGTAGACTGAAAAACTCGCGAAAAGAGGAACCTTTCTTCCAAATCTTTTAAGTGCGCAGTTTTTGCAGTCCTTAAAACTGTAATCGACATTGCAGTGAAGGAGCGGAGCCCGACCTCCAAGTCTCGACTGGTAGAGCGAAAAAGTGTGAAGGGCTACTGGACAGCCGTAAGAATTCCAGGTCATCTGAAGTTTATGCCCTAAACATGAGGAGAAATAGGACCATCGAACTGCCAGTCTGTACTGGTCAGCTCGCCACAAAATTACAGAACTTGATAAGAATGGCGTTGTGTAGCAAACAAGCAATATTTATTCTTCGTTGCATAAAATTGTCATTGCAGGAGTTTCAGTAGAAAAGAAACTGTCATAAATCACAGTCACCTTGTGTTAATGGTAAAAGTGTATTCCTTTTCAAAATATTACATGCAAGTTCTATACTTTTTTATACGTGTGCCACCTTTGTAAACTCTGTTTCAAATAGTTATTGTTGATAAACGTTTGTGTTTTAGGCCAACATAGAACTGATGATTATAAGAAAATTAATCCAATGAAAGCACTACCTGCTATTTCTGATGGTGATTTCTCCATGGGTGAAAGGTATTTTTTAGAAATTTCATTGATCCCTGACGAAAGAAATTATATACATTTTTCACAATGAACACGTGAAATAATAATCAGCGTCTAAACCACAGTCAGAAATACAGAAGTAAGAGATCTTTCAACCAACACAACTGGTTTCTGTCAGAGTTACACTTGAACTGAATCAAGGGGAATAAAATATCTGGTGTGACATTGAAAAGAAAGGGAGGCAAGAGGAGCATTTTACAGGTCGCAAAGAGCAAGGAAAGGGAACAAAATGCTAAGAAAGTCTTGGTAAACAAAGGAGTTTAGGGAGAAATAAGTAAAAGTTGTCTGTTAACTATCAACCCTTCCAGACAAAGCTATTTCGTTTACAAGGACAAACAATCTTTGTTTATTCAGACTTGCCGAGAATGTTGTTCCATTTTATTGCCCTTTTCGCCCTTTATAATACCTCTCCCTTCATTCTCAATACCATACTAGATATCAGATGTCATTTCACTTGTTTCGGTTCGAATGTGACTGACGAAGACCAGCTGTTTTGATTGAAAGATCATAGTCTCATTTTTAAATTTTTATAATGTGGTTTAGACATTTCCAGAAGTGCAACAAAAAAAACACCGTTGTTTAATAAGCACCTTTATTCCATGAAGAATCGTTATTTTTTTCATTTTCAGAGGTTCTTATTTTTATACGGTTGTGTATAAATTTATTTCACAATAAATTAGTGAAAGAAAAATCAGTGTTTAAACTACAGTAATAATTTCAGAATAGAACTGAGATATTTGGACCAAACAACCTGGAAAGATTCGCTGTAATTTTTTTGTGATTCTGACGACAGATCGAAATATTTTAGACTTATTTCTCAATTTCTTAACTTATTTGGACGCCGTTAACACACACACACACACACACACACACACACACACACACACACATATATATATATATATATATATATATATATAATAATATATATATATATACCAGATTCAATAATATATCGACCGTTTGATAGAATAGGTGTGCTCTCTAATTGGGATTCGGTCAATTTTCTAGGATAAAAAATTGACCGAATCCCGATTAGAGAGCACACCTATATATATATATATATAAATCAAAATATTAAAACGGTCCAAACCGGACAGATATATAAATGAAAAAATACAACAAATAGAAGAAGCGAGAAAACTTACTGGATCGATATTTCGAACTGAAGTTCGTCGTCAGGGAGAAGAAGGGAAGAAGAAGAGGTACTATGCACTGTAGTGCATAGTGGACGCACGTACCTCTTCTTCTTCCCTTCTTCTCCCTGACGACGAACTTCAGTTCGAAATATCGATCCAGTAAGTTTTCTCGCTTCTTCTATTTGTTGTCTTTTTTTCATTTATATATATATATATATCCACTCAAAATTCTCTTTTCTACTGAAGACGGATCATCCGAAAATTTGAGTTTGTAAGTGTGTCTCTTTCTCTGTGTGTTGCTTTTCTTCATTTATGAACTGATTTATATATATATAAAGGTTATTCAAATCAAAGATTAGATCACCATACTTTTTCAAATTTATATTTGACATGTTTCGGTGCTTCATAGACCATCTTCAGAATTATCAATTTACTATACTTAAGAACAATTAATAAAAAAAAAGTTAAATTCTACTAATTAAGTAAACATTCCAAGCAGGTTACACAGCCAGGTATGAAGTTGCAGTGTTGATATCAGTTTGTATATGCAACTTTTTTAAATATATATATTCAAGAAGGACTGCTTCCACCTTTTTAGTATATAATAATAATAACCATTTATTGCATTATAGAACTTTACACTCTTTTCTTATTTATATTATACAGATTGTGAATGCAAATCGGCTTATGCCGTGGTACTCGTAAACGAGTGAGTTCCGTATTTCGATATTTAGTAAGCTACATTTATATACAATGATATATACAGGCTTCAAATATTAACAGATATAATGATATACAATTAATGCGTCATTCTAAAGTTTGTTACCCAAATTCTTGTTTACATTTTTATTATTTTATGAATTCTTTACTTACTTCTCTCAGTTAACCTATTTTTATTATAATGAGTTTTGACTTTACTTCTACTTTCTTCCTTTGATATGAATCTACAGATTAATTTAACTAATACAGAAATTAATTACTAAATATCAATTAGAATAATTAAATTAATAAATTATTGAGTAAGTTATTATGCTATACAATCTAAGTCTGTTACTTCACAAAGTATGGTTAATTATAAAATAAATTGGTTCCTTTACTTTTACATACATCAGATTAACATTTTTATGTTTCTTATTTTTATATCACCATTATTTTTATAGGTACACTTCACAGTAAACTGTTGCCATTCTGTTCCATTCGTTTCTATCGTAAGCCACCCTTTTCCAGGTCACTCCTCCGCAGATTTTCTTAGCTTCGTCTTCCCAACTTTTCATCGGCCTGCCTCTCTTTCTTTTTTCTAAAATTGGCCACCAGTTGATTGCCCGATTTAATCTTCTCAATAAAGTTTCTCGTTTCAAAATTCAACATGCTGGAGAGTCTATCAGACGCACCAATCCCATCCCCACCAACAAGACCTTTCCCCAAATCCCATCTGAATTTTACTTTATTAACTATTAAACAGTCTCCCTTTATAGAGATTGGAATCTGAGCATTAATTTTTTTTATTTCCCTTCGTACAGCTAACAATTTACCTCTTTTCATTCGTGAATTATAACACAGATCTCTTTCGATGAAGTATTTAGTTCCTTGCAGATTCTTGACTTTCTCTAATATTTTGTTCTTTGAGTTGTCATCAGCTAGATATATAATAGCAATATTATTGTCATCCTTTTGTGTCCGAATGAATGTCGCATTTTGTAAATTAATTTCGCTTATATTTACTTGCATTGTGTTGCTTATAAAATCTCTCACCCATTGTTGGCAATTTGTATTTGATTCAATATTCCTTATTCCCTTGATTACAGTGTTTCTTCTTTTACTTTGGTTTTCTAGAAAGTCTATTCTATCCTCGAGTTTTAGGTTATGAGATTTAAGATTTGCCATCTCTATCTTCAGTTCTTTATTCTCATTGTCCAATTTCTCGAGTTGACTTTGAAGATTTTTGACATCCTCTTTTGTGGAGTAACCTTTGGAGTCTAGAAGTTCACTCATAGCATATATAATCTCTTTCTTTAATTGCTCCATCTGGTTTCTATCCATCACAGTTGAATCAGAGATTTGTTTTTTATTTAATGAGGTACTTTCTGGTGAACTTCTTCTGGTTCTTTTTGCTGTTTTAGGTGGCTGGGTTTTAATTGCAGTTGCCAAATATGTGTCCAGAGTTTTCTTCATCTGATAATGTTGTTTCAGTTACTCTATTACACTAAATGAGAATGGAATATCTAGTTTCAATAGATTGGGTGTCTCCACTCAGTTATATTTATAAGGTACTTGCGCGAGTCTATTGTTTTGATTGGACAGAGATATCTGATATTCGCTCACCTGTAATTTGACTGGGGGTATCGTATTTATCACGTACGAGTATGACTCTGTCCCCTCTCCTCGCAGCTGTAACTAGTACCCTTTTCTTACTACTTCAGGTAGCTGCCACTTGACTGCGCCACCTTATACCCATCCTAATAAAAATTTAAGACATACTTACCAAGAACCCACTCCACTGCTTGATCTGAAATTTCATCAACACACACTGCAGTTACTACTGATCGCATATGCCAACTTTCAGGTGGCTCCTCCCACTTGAACTACCGAAATCCTCACAACAACACGGAGTCGATGTGCACTCTACGCCATCAAGGATGGAACTCCTTTTAGTATATATATACTAATATATTATTATATATATATATATATTATTATATATATATATATTATATATATATAAACAAGTTTTCACAATAAACACGTGAAATAACACGTGGTTTGAATATAATTGTTGTTTGAACATTGTATATATATAACAAGATTTCACATAAACACGTGAAATAACAATGAATGATCAAACCACAATATGAAATGGGAAAAAAGACTAAGATCTTTCAACCACAACAATCGGTCTTCCTCAGAGTCCAAAACCCAACTGAAACTGTTGGCGGGTTTTGACTCTGACGAAGACCGCCCGTTACGGTTGAAAGATCTTTGTTTTTTTTTACCATTTCATATTGTGGTTTGATCATATATATATATATATATATATATATAGTGTTTCTGTTTATGTGTCACTGCTTATTTTAATAATTATATGTATATATATATATACACTTTAACACATAGAAAAGAACACAGAAAGACACTACAGAACTCACTTCGATATTTCGACATCCGTCGTCATCGGGAAGAAGTGCGAAGTATTCGCGTGGAGAAGCAAACTACTACTGGCCTCCAGACACGGACCTTTCATTTTATTCGAAGTATATATATATATATATATATATATATATATATACATATATATGTATATTTATTATTATATTTTCTTATAAAACTTGTTATCAAGATTGATATAACAATTCTAAAACAATAATAAACTTCCTTTTATCTCATATGTCAATAAATTTAGTGGATTTATTTTTAATTTTGTAGTTCATTCAGGGAAAAAATAATTTGTAATTGGATTTGCATTTTTTTTTTTAAATAAAGTGACATATCGAAATACTTTTTTTCACTGATTTTAATGTAAAGGAACAATAAATGATTTTCCTAAATTTGTAATAGATCTTTGTATTTTCATCCATTTTGTTATAGTGTGGCAATTGTTCGGTATTTGTGTGAAAAATATGATGTTCCCGATCACTGGTACCCCAAAGACATCAAAAAGAGGGCCAGAATTGATGAATACTTAGAGTGGCAGCATTTGGGTACTAGACTCCATTGTGCTCTGTATTTCCGTACCAAGGTAAGATCTCTTAAAAATGAAATTTTATATTTGAAAAAAAAAATATGTTACGAGTATTCCACCCTGTTTAATATTGTTAACACAATTGGATAAGTTACATTTTTCAATTACTCAATCGGAAATGTCATGAAACTTGAAAGTCCCAGTCCTCCAGGATTACATCTCTAGATATTGGTTGTTATGATGCAGTGTTGTTCTTAGTTTCATGTTATTTTATGATTGGAATAATAATGATCATGGTTTAAGGGATGATTGTTATTATTCCAAGACATCCTCAAAAAGTTTACATTTAGATCTACTCGTTGACCGACTAAGATCCTATGAAAATTCATAAGCAGGCTCATCATGGTTGAAGTCAAGCCAGCATAAAAAGTATCGCACTGAATCTAGTCCAGTCGATGGACGGAGTTGTTAAAAGTGCAAGAGGTATTAATATAGATAGGTATTAATATAAATATTCTTATATTTATAGTTCAGAATGGTAGTAAAGGAAGGAATGTTTGCAAGTTGCTTTTTACACATTGTTCCTTTCCCGTACAGAATTAAAAGGCTTCGGAGAGATATGAGAAAAGATATTTTTCAGGTTAGCAGGTTTTCGGTAAGAAATATAAGTAGACCAATTAAAGTCAGAGGAATGCAAGAGGAAGAATAGAGAATGGGAGGAAAACCTTATTAACTGCTAAGCGTATGCACATCAGAGAAATAGGTACTGACGAAAAAGGAATAATCATGCCGATTCTTCCTAGGTCCAGACCAATGAGGTATCTCAGCAGGACGAACACGTTTTTCATAAAAAGTGGGGTGATAGCTTTGTTCTTTTAGTTGTTTAAGTGGAAAGAACTGTCTTTGATGAGGCTGATGACAACTCTACTTGTGAACATTTGTTGGTTTTAAGTGACAGAAGTGGAGAAGTAGTAGTTATTCAAGGTAATTTCGACGTCAATAAAAGAAATAAGACTGTGGGTAAAAACGATCAGGAATTTTGGAAGGATTGCGGGAAAACTGTCCAACTTATGATCACCATTTGGTCAAGTGAAGAAGTTGTCATCAATGTATCGGATGCTTAAGAGAGAAAAGAATCGACAACTAGCAGGGAATCCGTACTATAATTTGGCCATGAACAAATAAGCAAATGAAGGTATCATAATTGTTCCCATGCCAGTACAACTGGTTTGAAAGTAATGATCTACTACTACTCGTTGGCTCTACGTCCCGTGGAGGGACTGGGCCTGACCAGTTATTGCCCTCCAGGCTGCCCGGTCTGTGGCGACGGTGCGCCACCGACGTACACCTAGCTTCCTCAGGTCCTCTTCCACACCATCGATCCAGCGAAGCCTCGGTCTCCCTCTTAGTCGTCTCCCACCAGGGTTTCCTCGATATAGCTTTTTCGCTGCTCTGTCCTCAGGCATTCTCTCCATATGACCCGCCCACCTAAGCCTTGCTTTCCTTGCTTCAGCAACTACATCGGGGTGTCCATATAGCTCCATCACTTCTCTGTTGGGGCGGATCCTCCATTCTCCATTTATCCGGACTGCTCCAAAAATTTTCCTCAGGATTTTTCTCTCCCACCGGCACAGCATATTTTCTTCGCTCTTGGTGAGGGTCCAAGTTTCCGCTCCATACAGAACCACTGGGCGCACTACTGTTCTGTATACTCGCAGCTTGGAGGCTCTATTTAACCGTTGGTTCTTAAAAATTTTGCTCAGTCCAAAATATGCTCTGTTTCCGGCAGTCACTCTAGCCTTAATTTCCTGTCCCATGGAGCAGCTGTTATGGATTATTGTCCCTAGGTACTTAAAATGTTCACAGGCTTCAAAATGTTTTCCATTTATATTCACTTGGTCTATATTTCCATTTCCACCCCTGCTGCAGAAAACATACTTTGTCTTTTCCACACTT
This sequence comes from Hermatobates lingyangjiaoensis, assembly GCA_026182355.1. NCBI lineage: Eukaryota > Metazoa > Arthropoda > Insecta > Hemiptera > Hermatobatidae > Hermatobates > Hermatobates lingyangjiaoensis. Next base: position 4,365,470 of record JAPFBL010001923.1, on the reverse strand, counting down.
ACTTGGAGACCAAGTTCACCAGCTGCAGCTTCCAATGCGGCGTAGCCTTCCTCTAATGCTCTCATAGTTCTTGCCAGTATTGCTGCATCATCTGCAAACATTAGTACCTGTAGCATTCTATTAAATAATGTTCCGCCTGTATTTAATGGGATCTGTCGCATAGCTTTCTCTATTGCCAAATTGAATAGTGTAGTTGATATGACACCTCCCTGTCGAACACCTATTTGGACATTGAATGGATTTGAGAGTTCGCCATCTACTTTCACTAAGCTTCTGGTGTTACTTAGTGTCATCTTTATTAACTTAGTCAGCTTACTTGGTACTTGGAACTCTCGTAATGCTTGGATCAGCTGCCCTCTTTTCAATGTGTCATAGGCCTTCTTAAAATCAATATATAGTTGGTGCACATTTACGTTATACTCATAGCATTTCTCAAATATTTGGCGCAGTGAGAAGATCTGATCATTAGTTGATCTATTTGTTCTAAACCCACATTGATAGTCACCTAAGAGGGACTCGGTAACAGGGTACAGCCTTTTGCTGAGTATTTTTTCAAATATTTTATACCCTATGTCAAGCAACGAGATTCCTCGATAGTTTGTGCAGTCCAGCTTGTCATTCTTTTTATGGATTGGACAAATAATTGCTAGGTTCCATGCATCTGGCATTTCTTCCTTCTCCCAAATTTCGGTTACCAGGTCATGCATTTTTGTTATAAGACATTCCCCCCCAGAAAGTAATGATCATCAAACCGAATTATGCTTAAGGACAAAGTCTGCCATTGAAACAAAAAAATTATAGGAGTGTGGGTTCTGCAATCAAGAAAATATCTGATAGCATCCAAACTCTCAGAGTGGTTGATATAGTGAAGTGTCATCCATAGTAACCATAAAAGGTGAATGGTCAGGGGTTGTAGGCAGATACAAATTTTAAGTAGTTAAACGGAGAGAATGGAAGACTCCATTCTCAGAAGGTATACTTCATTCTGAAGAATAAGTAAAGAATAATGGTGGGTAGAGAGATAAATTTTGAAGGCTGCCTAATAACCTCGCGATTGTAAACTTCACGTTTCATGAGGACAATGGTAAAGTCCTTATCGGATGGCTAGATAATCGAGGAACTTTCACCTATATCATTCATTTCAGAAACATGAGGTTATCGTGAGAACAGTAAGCTATTAAGAAAATCAGGATCAAAGACATTACTTATAATACATCTAGCGGGAAAAGTTTGGGGTTCATTAGGGAATGAAATATATATAATTAATTAATACTAAAATCAAATCCGTACTCAATCAGTTTTCCAGGTTCAAATCATACTCTCAAATGTAAACATTTCAGTTATTATTTAAAACCTTCTTTACAGGTCTACAAAATAGAGAAACACAAAAACTATATACCAATAAACAAATATAACATAATAATAGATTTACAGTGTGTGGAGTGATACAAGTAAAAAAATAATTTAGATGCAATATAAAGACTTACAAAAGTAAGAATTCATTTTGTTTTAAGTGGTACTATGGAAAGACAAGCTGTTTTGAAAGATTGTATTAACATTTTTATTCAATAAAAACACGTAGAGGTTATGGAACAGCCATAGCATCTCACGAATTAACCAAATGGCACACTTTAGCTTTTGAAAATAGAATAATCGTAAATAAAGAGCTGAACGCTGAACAAAGAAGGATACTGGAAATATTGTACTCGTATATTAAACAGGATAGAACTTCATTTAATTACAGAAGTGATATATGGAATTTGAATAATATGTATATCATGTAGGTGTATTAAGTTGACTTAGCACTAGATTTGAGAAATTAGTACAAAATTGGAGAAATTGGTTGATTTCCTATGTTTTTTTGTTAATGTCCTTAAATGATCTTAGTGTTCCTTTTGTGATTATAACATCAGTCATTGGTGGGTTATTATTATTATCATTCGCTATTATTGTTAATCCTCTAGTAATTTATTGTTCATAGTTTTTCCTATTCAATAAATTCTTACTTCTTCTGTAAGTTCTTATGTTGTTTCTAAATTATTTTTACTTGCGTCACTTCAAATATAATAATAATAATTTTAGTTTATATGTATATTTGTTAATTTGTGTCTAATTTTCTATTTCCTCTTTTTTGTAGACCCGTAGAAAAAATTTAAAATTAATAAATTCGAAACGTTGGCATATCAGAGTTAGATTTGAACCTGGAAAACTGACCTAGTCCCAATTTTCTTTTACTTTATTCTATTAGATGGTTGATATATATTTCAATTTTATATATCTGTCGAACTCTAATAGAGATGAATACCAGTTTGAACCAGTTGAACGATCTTAAACCCATCTCTGAATTTTTTTGTGGTTTAGACGTTGAGGTATGTATATAGTTTTATTTGAAGTACTAATAAAGTATTTATTGTATATTTCGATTATGTTATTGTTAAAAGTGGGTTTAAAAGTTTTGGAGTTGTTATGTGAAAGTTTTTTTTTTTAAGTGGATGGATCCAATATTCACTGGAAATGAACCTGATCCAACACATTTAGCAAAATTAAAAAAAAACATGGTTAAAATATGCGATAAAGTGGAAAATACTTGGTTAAATGGTAAACAATTTATTGGAGGAAATGAAATATCTGTTGCAGATATTTTTGCAGCGACAGAGCTTGAGCAGCCAAGTAAGTAGTTTTTCTCTTTTTTTAGCTTAATTAATATGAAACTATATTTAGTCATTTGTTGAAGTGTGTATTAGTAACATCATGTATTATTATCAAATCAATTCAATCATTCGAAGTAGTTTATTAAATACATTATTAAAAGTAGGAGAAGAACATTTTAATAATGACTATAAAAAATCAATCCTATCCCAATCATAACATTTTCCGAAATCAATGTCTTGATTTGCACTTTAAAGTTCAGATTGCTAGACTGCTTCTTAGTAAAGATAAACTAACCATTTTTAGGTTTTTCTTAGCAATATATTAATTATTTGGTTCTTGGGAGCGGTCTGGCCCTGGTCTAAATTTTACGGGATAACATTTTTTAGGTTTTGTTGTAATTTTTTCTAAATTGTTGTTTTATTTTTCTTTATTTTTTTTATTTACTTATTTTTCGCTTTCTTCTAAGTTCTTTTCACTGTTACTTTCCTCTCTTAATCATGTATCTCATTATTTTCATGTTTCTCTGTAGTATTTATTTCACTCCTCCCAGTTTACGATTGATAATGGGTGTATGTCACATTGTATGGGTGCGTGAACACTTTCATTTCTTCACTGTTGTCCTTTCTTTTGAAGACGGTGAAATACCGAAATTTTAGAGAAATATGACTGTTTTTCTTTCTTTTGTTTCTCAGTTTAACGTTAAATTTATTTGTCAGAAATTGGAACGTATTTGTTTGACTGAAAGTGTTTCTTATGTTATCTAATACTTTTTACAATAAGTGACAAAGTTTCTTTTTAGTTGTTATATATATATATAATATATATATATATATATATATATATATATATATATATATATATATAATCGTACTTATGTTATTAAAGACGCTGTCGCTTTAGAGTAGTTTGTTTTTTTCAATGATCAACTTTCATTTGTCCGTATCTGAAAGGAAAAAAACAAACTAAACATAATATTAAAACAACTACTTTTTGAGTTTAAATAATTATTACAGTAATAATATTTATTACTGATATTTAAAAATAGGTGTATGTTAATATTTTGAAATATCTTGTAAATGTTGTAGAACTCGCGGGTTATGATGTAAAAGAAGGTCGTCCAAACATTACGGCTTGGTTGAAAAGAGTTCAAGAACAAACAAATCCCTTTTATGATGAAGCCCATTTGCCGCTGAATAAATTTACAAAACAATTCAAAGGAGAATCTCCAGCCTTGGCAAATAAATTGTGATAAAGTCTTCATGAGGGGATAAAATAAAAGGGTTATATATAATGTTAACATTTGCTAATTTCTCGTTATGAATTCAAATAAAATTTGTTACGGACATTTTCTTGTTGAGGTATCCTCCATAACCCTATTCATGTGGAGTTCCATAAAAGAGGTGTGCCGTTAAATGTAGTTCGGTGATGTTATAATGTCTGATTACAAATGTTATAGATAGCAATAATATATTTATGTAGGTAAGTAGACTTAAGTTCTAGGTAAGTGGCATAATCCGAATGCCAATTTGGGAAATATGATCAATGTATTGATCATACATTTACGTACATGTAACGTAAAGAGAGATAGATTTCAACAAATGGATTGTCAGTCTCGTAAGTATTATTACTATTTATTATAGATCTAAAGACTAGAGTCCTTACGGACTCGTGCGCACTGCGGCCAGATGGTCATTTGTTGTTAATATAACGACTTTAGATTTTAAGGTTATTAATGAAATTAATCATTTCTTTGGAGAAGTATCTCTCACTTCTGTTGGTTTTAGTTATGATTTGTCAACAATATTTAATCTTTCTAAGGTGATTGCCTCACTCGAAATGTGTTCAAAAGTTTAGACAGAGTCAGCATTCTAGATCTAATGCTAATTTCAGTTTATATAAGTGATATTTGAGAGGGCAATACAGTTACGTATTCCACGTATAGTTTTAAATCTTCCCTATGCAGATTTAAAATACTTTAGAAATTTAAGTCCTGTCAGGATATACTAAATTAGAGTATCGGTCCTCCGTTTCATTCCCGTCTATTCCCATGTGTCCAGGTACGCTAATGAGAGTGAGGTTGGACACTTGAGTCATTTTTTACTGACTAGCTTTTGTAAAAACATCAGACATTCCTGTACTAGTTTTGCTTTGATGAGTTAAACAAGATGATGTTTGTTGATAAAGCCCAGACTTAAATGTTGGAATAGTGATTGTTGTGCGAAATTAAATGAGGAAGAGATATGCTTGCTTTTTAAATTCTGAGTGAAGAGTAGAATTACAGGTGTTAAAAATCTTATTATTTCCTGAATTTCGCGTACTTTCTCAGTAAACTACGAGATGTAAGTATACTTTAAACATAATACTAGAAGAAGAGCCTCACTCAACCTAAGAGCCGCTAGAGGTTCGAGAACTGCGATGGCAGCCATCGAACCATTACCATTAATTAATGGTGGAGGTACCATAACATGTGATTGTTAGCAACAGGAAGGAGAAAACTTAATAAAGAGGAAAGTTCGGAAAATCCATAAGTCTTCCGATTTTGACAATACATAAAACTAACTGTTATTGTTTTTACCATATGCGAGATATACCAACTTCTCTGGAAGATGATAAGATCCCATTAACAGTGGACCATCATTCAGAAATTTCAGAATAACTTCAAAGCTGATTGATTCGAATGTAATATAATTGGTAAAATGGTTGGCACAACATTAAAACAAATCAGTTAAATTGATTGTCCATTGTTCTGATAACTTGTTTACTCAGTTAAGTAGAATGCTAACGACTCTAGATTTGTATAAACAAACGGGATATAATTTTTTTTAAAAAAAAGAAAGAGTAATTTATGTAAAATAAAACTTTTATTTTTAAGATACCATTAAAATACATCACTGCTATTATAAATCTGATTGAATTTGATCAGTTAAAATGATTTATTTAACGTTTCAGCATTAGATTTGATCAGTTTATAAAATTTGAGATTAATGTAATTCTATTAATGATAACAACCTTTCGCATAACTTAATTCATATTTACTCTAATAACTGATAACAATTAGATGATTTCTTCAGTAAAAATCCTTGAGTATTTAAATCACTAATAAATGAATGAGCGTCAGATATTTTAAGTTTCATTGCAAAACATAACTCTTTTAACTCAGCAGTTGTAAAAATAATTCTTTCCTCAAGTTCCGATTTTGATTTGAGGGCATTCATGAACCTTTTTACCTAAAATCAAAAATAGTTTTAATTGTTTGTTCAAATTACCTGCACAATTGTAAACAGTAAGTATTGAAAAACAAAATAATCTGTGAGAATTCATCTATGTGAATAAAATCATTGTTGAGTAATATATTCCAACAATCAACAGCCTGTTCACAATGGACAATATTTGTTCACCTGTGCGAAGTGGGAGTCTGTGAGTTGGTCAGGTTAGGATGCAGTGGCAGTCACAAAAGGAACACATAGGCCGAACATTGGATCTTTGTGATACTAGCAATGAAATTCTACTACATTGGGATTCTTAAAGTATAATAAGTATACTTAAAGCCTAACTCAAGTATATTTAGAGTAGGGAACTTTAACCTGACATCGTACAGGCTCGGGACCGACGGCTTAACGTCCTCTCCGAGGGACAACGTACTCAGATTTCTTTACCTCTGTCGTGAATAAATCGACGGTCAGAGTCGGAATTGTCCGGGTCTACCAGCACGTTGCCACTGGACTGACCTGGCTCCTGAGTCTATTAGTAGTTTCATAGAGGAATATCATTAAGGCATCACCATTCTTTTTGATGGGTAAAATTAAAATTGTTAACCTAAAGAGTCTTTTATATCTGTTATTATATATAAGCCTTTATTATAATATATCTGTCTTAATATTAACCTATATCTGTCTTTAAAAAGACGTTACTTAACTCATTAGCTGTGCAATCCATAATTGTGTGGTATTGACTCATACTGGTGAAAATGGAAAATATAAAGTCTAAAATATAAATACACATAAAAAACAAAAAGAAGTTTTTTTTAATTTAAACTACGCGTTTCAAACAGTTTGTGTTCACCGTCAGGTAAACATCCAATGGATGGTGTGGAGAACCTACAATTGTCCAACGGTCACACTGTTACCAAGAAGTGACCGTTTGAAACGCAAAGTTATAACTTATTATAACTTCTTTTTGTGTGGAGACTTTATATTTTCCATTTGCCCCAAAATTATAGATAAATAACTTTATCAATTAGTATAACATGAATAGAAGAAGGAAGTCACAAACCGAACACATACATCGTATTTTGAATGGATACTTTAAAATTAACTGTCATTATAGAAACGACAATCAAAACTCCAATTTTCAATATCACAAAAAAATGAACTACTTCTTCACAGTTCAAACAATGAAGAGCCTTGAAATTAAAAATGAATACCTTAAATTAATTATAACTCAGTTACTATTGGACATATGATTATCGTTATAAACAATAAATCGTTACAGATAACAGGGTAATTAAACCTTAGAGCGACAGGATGTCACATTGGGAAGTGCAGTAAAATTGACTGTTCCAGAGGTATCACTATAGGTGTCCAACATACTCCAACGCATCAACTCGATGACATCAAGGGCATCTCCTTTTTCCGCAGTTTCTCTTAATTCAACTTTGGCTCTTGCCTAAAATAATGACGCATACACTACAGTTATTACCTTAAGCCACAAAATAAATGGTTTATTTCCAATACACACATTTAATAATTATGCAGTGTGGAACATATTTAAATTTACGTAACAAGGAAACAATGAGAATTAGTTTAATAAATTTCTATAAAGAAAAGTAATATATTTAAACAAATAATCGGAGGATGAAAACTGATTTCATGACTCTAAGAGAGACTCTTTTCCCTTAGGTCTAAGACTGGAATGATTATCTAATTCAACACAAGACTACTAACCTTAATCAGCTTTCTTATTTATAAACTTATCATCTTCTTTATTTACTAAGTTATTCTTTTCTTTAAAAATGCGAAAATAACTACATTATTGATATATAATGTAAGCTACTGGATTTGATTTAATTCTAAGATCATGAAGATGATGTATGAATCCAATTAATTAGAGTTGTTTTTCGTGAAAACCCCTCCCAGAAATTTACTGTTAGAACAAAACAATAATTGCTGAAGTTGTTTTTAAATAAAATATTAAACACAGTGAATCACCTGAGTAAGCCTTATCATACTTTCTAGTTGTCTCGTAGTTACAGGTGTCCACTGTTGACTGTGATGAATCTTCCTCAGCTCAAGATAAAATTTTTGGAGAACATCAATAGCTTCTTTTGAGAGTTTAGGGTAGGGGACGTATTTTCGAGCATATACTATATACTTTCGCAGAAGTGCTTGTGGAATTAAATCTAATGGCTCTTCGAGATTTACTTTTAACCTTTCGCTGCAGATGAAAATTTGATTGTCGTAAACTAAGTATAACATTTACAGGAAAAAAAATCTGTATACCTCAGGGAAGCTGGGTGAATGTTGTTAGAACCTACATCCGAAGAACACATTGAAGGCTGAAAACTGCTATTAGAAGAATTTGATTTGTTCCCGGAATGAATTGCCATAACGTGGTCTGACAATAGACTGTCCAATCTCTGAAAAAAAGTTCACTGTTTTGTGAATGCGTTTTTAAAAATTTTCCTTAAGAAAATGATGAAAATAAAATTTAATTTTATCCAACCACTCTTGAACCTTTAGGATTATAGAAACACTACTCTTTTCTTCTAAGAGGGAAATTTAATAAGAAGTTTTTAGTTTATATTTGAGGAAGGTAGGAGGGGGGGTCCTCAGGAAATATTTAACGATATTTTTAAAAATATAATTACAGTAAAACTTGACAATATATAAACATTCAAACGAGAAATAGAAGACAGTTTTGAAAATGGTATAATACATTTAATTAAATGATTGAATGATTATCACAGGGAAGAATGGATAACTCGAAAGTAGTTTAATAAATATCTGAATGAACGCGGACTTATATAAGGATTAAGTACAGATTATGTACATTACTAGTATATATTATGAAAACAATAATTCCGTTTCATTTTCATGGTACAGCACTGACTGCGTCAGATTTGGATAAAACTTCGCTTTTATGGCTGTAGCAGAGAGGAGGTGGTATTACTGAAAGAGTAGAAGATATTGAGACAATGAATTTGACTGAATGTTCATATATCAATATATAATATGGATAATAATTCCATTGTGAAGTATTCTGATTTAACAATTACTTCATTGGGTTTATCAAGAAGAATAAATATTAGATCAAATCTTGATAGCAGTGGTTGTCCCATCTTCAGATTCTCACCAACACTTTTGTTTCTGTTGTAATGACCACCCGCAGGGTTTGCAGCTGCTAAGATGGAGGTTCGAGCTGGTAGCGTACATACCACACCACCTTTTGCTATACTAATTGACTGCTGTTCCATAACCTCCAGTAAAGCCTGTTAGACAAAACGGTTGGTTTTAAAAAAATATGTTAAAATTATACTATTTTTAATACCATAATTTAGTCACGCAGCAATTAAATTAACTGACTAAGGAAATGCATTTACCTACGATTGATCAAATTCCACGATGCTTTTGTTTATATAATCAAAAATGTTGGTTCTTAGAATCAAATTAACAAATCAGTTTGAAAGGTGAACAACAAATACGATTTAAATTAATAACTAATACTATGGAATCTCTTAAAACGAAATAATAACACCAAGAGAAAAGTAAGTTTGGGTAATGGAATTAATGAGAACATAAAAACCTAAATGACGAGAAGTATTTTTCAATAACCAAAATTGTTTACTAACATGGTGCTGGGAAGTCATTTTATCGAACTCATCAATGCAACAACAACCTCTGTCTGCAAGTACAAGAGCTCCTGCTTCTAGGGCGAAATCTCCTCCTACCTCTTTTGTTAAAGTTACGGTAAGTCCAGAGGAAGAAGACGTGTTTCCACAGACATATACACCTAAGAAACGAAATAAATAAATTTCTTTGATATGTACGTTATTAAATGTTACCAACATTCAGGAAACGAAGTAATAATAGAAGATATCAGACAACCTTATTTTCTTGAAAACTTTAAAATTCAATGTACTTAAAACAAGTTACAATGATTGAAATACAAAGCTGTTTATGTAACGTTTCAGATTTTCATTGTTAACATTTACACATGAATTTCCCTGAAAAATTGCATTCATTAGGGTCACAACGATCCATTGTAGTGAATTAGGTAATTGAAAACTTTCAACTAACTTAATTCTGCAGCATAATAATAATAATAGTAACTACAGCACTAGAAACCATGCATTTAAACCTCAGTTTACACGGAAGAAGGCTTCCATAAAAATAATGGGAAAAGACCAAGAAACTTTTATCTCCATACAAATGTCGATGAAAAACAGCTGGGTGATCGAAACGCGTTGTTTTTAAGGTATCTTATTCCATAAGATACCTTAAACAATATACTTCATAGTTCACATTTATTAACAAGTAAAATATTTTGAGCTGTTGAATTTGATTAAACCTTTTAGTAAATGTTATTTGATCTGCTACAACAGTTTTTTTTACGAGGAGCTCAAAAAGTATCCGTATTCTTTCCTCTAACTTATTAAAGATCCAACGCGGGCACATCTGGGGCATTTATTTTGGAAATGAACAGTTTTGGTTAGGGAATAAATGACATGTTTTGTGACGCAAGATATAATAACAGGAGTAAGTAAGCAGTAATGGAAAATAATAATATATGATACTGAAGTTTCCACCTATGCATGTAACTCGATATATAATATATCGAAACTAATTTTTTCAAGATAAACGATGAGTCAGTCATAGCGTTAATTCTGACGTGAGACCGTTAATTTTACTTTAGAATTTCATACAATTCTTGATATGTTAATTTTTATTTCATGTGTTTAAAGTGACATCCATATATATAACTGCATTACACCATACCACATGTTATGTACAATCCAATGTAACCTATCTCAAGTCGAAGATTTTATGCAATTAATACACTTTTTTCGATTAATAATAATTCTTTTTTCCTCTTAACGGAATGTATATCAGGAATATGTTTGACTCAACTGGATTAATATTGGTAGGGCGCATATATCCCATTCCACATTTTCGCATTGCCTACATCCTCTGGTTCTATCTTAATTAACTTCTTTTCTGTCCTTCAGATAAGTAATTCAATGCAAAATCACTTTATTATAATAAATATAATATTTATATAAAAAAATATTCACTCTTTTAAATAAAGAAAAAAATAATCACCAAAAACGTTTACTAATTATTATCAATTAAAAAAACAACAGAAATAACTAACAGAAAAATAAATAACTCGAGAGATCTATTGAAACATAAAGATGTTCATCACCTCTTGGAGCAGTGGTCGCTGACGCATGCAACAAGTGACTTTTACCCAATCCTGGGTCTCCGACAAGCAATATATGAGGATCACCCCTAGTAACGCCTCCAAGTCCTGCACCAGCACCACCCACTAAACAAAGCAGAAGACCTGCCTTCACCATTTCATGCCCATATACAGAAGGACATAAAGAATTGACCAAAAGTTTAAACTGGTTCTCCTCATTGTGAATTTCCTAAAAAAAAAAAAAATAAAACACTACTAAACTGAAATGACTGTTTAACCATAAGTATAATGAAAATAAGGAAAACAATTATAAAAGAAAAGAAACTAAAATAATAAAAACGTTCACCTACTCAATACGTTTAATATTTATATGCATATATTCATTTCAGACCTCAAAAGAATAAATATAAGGTTTACATTACATAATTATATATACAACACAATTGTTAGCTGCTTTGTACACTAGATTGATGTGACAGCAATGCATTGATCTCATCTATGAATTAGTTTTTTATATCAACACTTGGACAAATTAATGGTGTCCAACGGACAATAATTATAAAAACTTCAAATTCAGACACGCGAAAAGGAGACAAACTCTCATGATTCTGAATAATCGTGAGAGTTCTCCGATTATTCAGTGAAAGTTGCTGACTCGACAGAGTCAACCATTTCAGAAGAAATGAAGATACAAAAGGTTGAAGAAGGGAAGAGGTTCACAGACGTTGGAGAATTCTCAGTGTAACCAACGTCACAACTGTGAACCACGTGAACGAACAGTCAGTAAAAAAATAATCTTAAAAGAAAGAGAAAGATGAAAAATGAGAGGTTGAATAGGACAAATAAGAGAGAAAAATATGAGAGTTGGAAAATAAATAAAGTTGAATAAAGTGAAACATGGAAGCAAGTTCTTTATGACCCTGCTTTTGATGAATTGTACATTCTGGATGCATAACTAACTGCCAAACCTGTCCTATTATTAACCCTGACCACCATGCTATATCATCTCTAAATAACCTCAATTATCCCATTACCTTTCATACTCCTATACTTCTATAACTGTATTTATTTTTTGGATTGTACTAGATGTGGATTGATCAAAGTGGGTTTTTGACCAATTCATTACTTAGCCTTCCAAGGAATAATCACTGGTCATCCGTTGGCCATCACAATATCTTGCCTGTTTCTGTTCATGACCACTCCCATTGTGTTACTGACTACTACAAGGTTTAAATTTTGAAACTCTTCTCGGTGATATCCATACAATGCCAAGATCTTATGAGCAAGCGCTTTTTGGTTGTGGGTGCTGAATCTGGATCTGATCTTAATTTTTGCTTTGCATTTTTTTTATGTCAGTCATTATTTTTTTATAGGCTTTTTATTATTGTTCTTAGACTATTTATTCTATTCATATTTTATTATAATTTGACATTTTGATATTGTTTCCTTTGTTTTTAACTCATTGTTTTCAATATCATCGCCGTTTTTGTTCATAACTTTCATTTAAATCAACTTTCATTGTTTTTTCATTCTTTTATTTTACTCTCTTAATTAACTTCTTACTTTCATTTTTTTCCTTTCTTTTAAGATTATTATATTTGTGCCTTTTGCTACACTGAGTGTCAGGTGTAACGGTCTTTGAAGCCCTTCGCTTTTTCATCCTTCTCTTCTTCTTCTTTTCTGCTAAAGATGGCGCGTTATCGAAATATCGAGTACCTTGATTGTTTGTCTCCTTTCTCTGTTTTTGAGTTCAAAGTTTTAATTTTTTTTATATCAATAACACCTTTTATCTTTATTTTAACAATTACATCTTTTATCTGTTTATAACTCCTAGGACATTATTATATTTAGCAATATAAATTAGAACTAATTACATAATTTAATAACTTAAATATTAATATAAAGAAACTGATATCAATAAAACCATTCGCATATTATGTCAAAAACCATAAGGGTAGCAACGAACATATTAAAAACTATCTTCAAGAACCATCACACGTATAAATACTATTTTTATTTAGAGATTTATTTTCAATACCGCTAAGAAATTCGTAAAAAAAGATTTATAATATTACGAAAAGACTGGACAACTGCATAAACCCACACAATAAATCCTTACAATTTAACCAGGATAAACATATCTTAAAAGTGTATCTACCAATTACTGCTAATTGCATTTCCATCATCTCAAGGATTGAGAAGAAAACTATATTTAAGTTTTGATTTATAATCACATTTAGAAATACAAAATGATTTTAATGATATTAATGAGATTAATGATATTAAATTAAAATATACCTTTTTTCAATTTATTTAATGTTTTTCTTGTTAACAAAATATTTTACATTATTAACGTAAATATTGAGTATCGTAAAAAATAGGGGATAACTATATATATATACCTGAATTGAGTAATAATCTTTAATAGTAAATTCAACAGCAGACGATGCTTGTACTCGACCGGAGGATACTTTACTTTTGTTATTTACTACGGATACTCCATCCAGAAATAGTGTAAACAGATTGGACGCTTTTGATTTCTTATTGCTCTCTTCACAGTTTTGAACCTAATATCAAAAGTAAATTAAACAAATAAGAAACTGAATGTACAATTTGATTACTAGTTCATATATACAGTTCTAACATTAAATGATCATATTCATTTAAGGAGAAACATATCATGAGAATAATAGAGTTTAAAAGTTTTTTTTTTATTGATTTTGCAACAGTAATAATAAACAGTGTTTGATTTTTCAGACCTTCTGAATAGATAAATATTTCAATATCACTTCTAAATAAACTGTACCTGTTACTAAGAAATTAACCAGGCGAACTGAAATAATTGACCAGTTTTCTAAAATCATGATTGATTGAAAGAATTGGAAGAAATCGCAGTTACCTGAATAACTTCTCTGAATTCTGTATAGCTAACCTTAACTATTCCAATGATTGAAACATTATCTCCTGGACCACAGGAGTCCACTAAGTCATCAGTCAGTTCACATTCTACAGTTCTGGGTACACGACCTCCTTCACTCTATAAAAATATTTCCACGTATTAGTAACAGATAATATGTACATTATGTTAAATTGTACTAATTCCCTAACACTTAGAGAAGATAAGTAAATATATTTGTAGCAAATAACAAATGCAACACTAATGCTAAAGTAGGCGATGCTCTTATAATAAAAAATAAAATACATAAACACATTATGATAAAATAATTTAAATCACAGCAGATTACGTAAATTACTTTTGCTTATATATATATATATATATTCGATGCGATGTTGACCAATGGGAGTAGAGTTACAGGTCCAAGCGTAAGGTCCCAGTTGCCCGCTGCTCAGCAAAAAGCCTTTGCGTTCTGCCAATTTTTGCTGAGCAGCGGGCAACTGGGACCTTACGCTTGGACCTGTAACTCTACTCCCATTGGTCAACCTCGCATCGAATCATATTCCTTTCCCCGGACAACCCATAGAAAACTATTATATATATATATATATATATATAAGTATATACTATATATATATATTTATTGAATTTTAAATTACACAAAGCACGACACAGAAAAAAGAATAAAAAGAACACTTACAGAATTCAATATTTCGAACTGTTGTTCGTCATCAGGAGTAGACTAGAAGAGAGGATAAAGTGAGAAAGATCTCCCCACGTCGAAGAACGGAGCACGAATGAAGCAATGAAGAGTCAACCGATGAGAGCAGCACTAGTGTAAAAAAGGAGCTAGGCACTAAACGTCGGAGAACGGAAAAGGCAAAAACAATAGATAAAATTAAAAATTATAAAATATATATATAAGTTAAAAATAAAAGGAATAATATATAAAAGTGATAACATATAAAAGTTTCCATAACATATAAACCTTTAATATGTTATTCCTTTTATCTTTAACTTATATATATATATATATATATTATAATTTTTAATTTTATATATTGTTTTTGCCTTTTCCGTTCTCCGACGTTTAGTGCCTAGCTCCTTTTTTACGCTAGTACTGCTCTCATTGGTTGACTCTTCATTGCTTCATTCGAGCTCCGTTCTTCACCGTGGGGAGATCTCTCTCATTTCGTCTTCTCTTCTAGTCTACTCCTGATGACGAACACAGTTCGAAATATTGAATTCTGTAAGTGTTCTTTTTATTTTTTTTTCTGAGTCGTGCTTTGTGTAATTTAAAGTTTTATAGTCCTTGTGGACCGTTATATATATATATATATATTGAATATGAATATAAAAATCTGTATAAATATATATATAAACCAATTTGACTCTGCATATGACTTAGCCCTCAATCCTTTTCGGTTCCTAATCTTAACAATCTTGAGGGTAGATAAACAGTCTAAACCTGACGTTTGCATTCAACGATCGAGGCGAGATCCATTTACCTGATTTGATTATCCCTAATTAATCAATGAAACTTATGGCACAAGTTCTCCACATTGTAGAACATTAGCATATATTCATTTTAGAGCTAAGGAACAAGATTTATTTCTAACACTATATATTCAAATGTTACCTCATTGATAATAATCATCTTTTATGACGGTAAACTAATCACGAAAAATTGATCCTTTAATTACATTATACTAATAGTCTTTATTATGGAAGTAATTCTAGACAACTTGAAACTTAATTACTATTCATGACATGGATACAAAATCCAATGTTAGACACTCTTATAATCAGACATTTTGGAATTCGCACATTAACAAACAGACACAACCCGTTAAAAGGTTTAAAAAAGTTGTAATTGCGTGAATTTGAATTAAATTATTTACATAAATTTTTTGCAAGAAAAGTTTAGTTTTATGTAAAACTGTAAGAAAATATTCACATATTCTTCATCGATGTTTTCTTGAAGTTTAATTGTTTGGGAAGCTGTAGTAATTGTAGTAATTGATGCAAGCATAGGACTGAAGGATCTAGAGTTACACTGTTTTGAGGGGCACTTGGTGGGTGCACAGAATGTACCATTCACTTGATTCACTGACTGCAGGTTGTGACAGCTATTGCAACTGAAGGTCAAGAACCAAGACATAAGTCGCGCTGCTCCAACTCTAATCACAGTCCCTCCAACCATAACAAGCTTACCTAACAACATTTTAGATTTATGAAAGTAGAATACCCGTTTCTTTAAATAATACTATTTATAGACATTATATTAATTCAATTTAATATTAAAAATAAAATAGGAAAGAAATTTAAAATCCACTGATAAAGTACGATACATTACTGATATGACGTGAAATGGAATATTGATTGTCTGATCGTACAAAACATGGAAAACCTACTACATTTACAGGGTTTATGTTACAAATAATATGTTAATCATTTTATAGTCAATGCACTTACCATATAAAGCTGCCTTAAGGTTTTTTATTATCACTTTATTATCAAAGTCATTAATTCGAGCTTTTATCATTGGCACCATTTTCGATCCACTCAAATTATACACCAGCTAAAAAATATATAATTATAGGCCATCGAGTACAGGTCCCACTACAGGTACCAAATTGTAGCGCTACAAATTACAATTTTATATTTTAAAAAACAAGTTCACCAACGAACCTGATTCAAAGCAAGTCCCATACAACTAAATGTATGACTAGGATTCTGTGTTAGATCTTCTTGAAATCTTGGCCAATTAACATGTAAATCCACACTCTCTAGAAGTGCTTTATAATTGAAACAGTAATATTTCTTTTCTTCAATTCCAGACTCAATTATAGTCTGTTTATTCTTCTCTATGAATGTAGATATAGCAGAAATTTTAGAAATTGTTTCAGAACCTATTTTATACTCTAAAATCATTTACACTGTAAGAATGAAATCAAGAAATCAAATGCATATAAAAAAAGATGTATATATAGATTACCTTCATCAGGAAAATAATAATTCCAACCCACGTATGGGCATTGCTGTGATCCAGGCTCAATAAATAAAGAATCTTCGCCATGCTGATAGTTCACAGCGGGTTCATTCCTTTTAGTTCGTGAATAATAAAAATTATTCCTTTTCCGTTTGCTTTTTGATGGTTCTGACATTGTGCAGAGCAAAAAAATATGACAGCTACATTTAAATTATAACTTTCCCGCTAGTTTCTTATCACAAAATGGTACCACTGAAAATATTATCCCTATTTATTATAACATTGATTCAAGAATAATTAATTAAAAAATACATTTAGCATAATGAGTTTTTAATACAATTTTACCAACCGTAGTTTTATTAATTTAATACAAAAATAGAACTTTAATGGAACCTGTCGCACCATTTACGCATCTGAAAGCTGTACTACTGGGGCAACTATTATTTCTATTTTTCTATAAATGTGTTAAATAATGGGTCTTCCCCTTACCTATGCTCTCAGTGAAGCTGACTATCAAAAAGTTTTACATTCATAAATAGTTACATGTTTTAATGTTATTAACTCAACCCTGATTTATGATATTTCGTTAACAAAAATTAATTTATAGCCTATTATAATAATCATAGTTACGATGTTAAATATTCTTAAAGATTAATTTTCTAATCTAATGTCAAGTTAGATCCTTAATAGATTAAATTTTATCCACTACATTTCTTGCTGGCCTATTTTTCTAAAACTGGAGAGCTTTCATTACCAGAGTTATTTTTTCTTGTTTGATCAGAACTGAGAATCTAGTCATGGTTTGAACTTTCATGAGTCAATGATCTTTCGATAGCTGAAGATAGCAGGAAAGGACTAATGTTATTAGTCCTTTAAAAGCGCTTTCACCCTTTTAAAATACCACTCTTCCCTCCCACTCTTCTCAACTCCTCACCAGATGTTTTCTGCATCTAGTGTTCAGTTGGGTTTTTGACTCTGACGAAGACCGCTTGTTACGGTTGAAAGATCTTAG